>ML792281.1:230729-245700 GCA_009831015.1 Picea engelmannii | reverse complement strand
TCCATAACAATAAAACTACAATATCATTACCATAAAATGACAACACCATTACATTTTAAATTACAATAACTTTGCAATAATAACAATCACATTACAAGATAATGACAATTAATACAGCAAGTACGGCAATAATCATGACATTAACACAACCATCGATATCGCAATTAACAAGTTATTAAGGCAATTTGAATTAGAGAATCATTATTAACTTCTTAATTTACTCAGTACTACTACAATATTGTTTGGGATTGTACGTTTAATCAAACTACGAGACAAGACAACTCTAAATTCAAGTCTAGTTTATCAAGGTCAATATCCTAAATTGACATAACTTACAACTACTTCTGGCGACCCTTTAAATCCTAAATTAATCATATGACCAATCAAATTTTAACCATTTAACAAC
The DNA here is from genome assembly GCA_009831015.1 of Picea engelmannii. NCBI lineage: Eukaryota > Viridiplantae > Streptophyta > Pinopsida > Pinales > Pinaceae > Picea > Picea engelmannii. The sequence continues at coordinate 245,294 of ML792281.1, read as the reverse complement.
AAAAACATTTATACCTTTATTAACAGAACATTATTTTCTACAATAATCATCATTACCAAGTTTATATATTTTTATTGTTACAATTATATTAATAAATTATTTCCACAATAAATAAATAAAACTCAAAAATAATATTAATAAAATAGTTTACCCTAAAGTACAATCAATAATGAAATTGATACAGTAGTAAAACGAAAAGTTAAGAATAAGATTAAACAAGTAATTAAACTTTGATTGATATACCCTATCACAATCATTCCTCATTCAATAAACGAAATAAAAAATCTTACATCTCTATCTATTTGTCATAAAATCCTATCTTATTGAGGAAATAAGGCTCTGAAATAAATCACGATTTATTAAAACATGAGGATTCTCTCCGATTAAAGTGCCCAATTTAAATTCGGACTTACGCCATCTTAAATGAGGCGCTCAATTCCAAGCACAACCATAGGCACACTTTTAGCTTTTTCAAAAAAAACAAGGCAACTCAGCTCACGCACAGGTGTAGATTTGTTCCAAACAACAAGGCGAACAGGTGGAGGGGTGGGTCTAAATGTTTAAGAGTCAGATGAAGAATTTACTACCATTAATCTCATTGCCAAATGATTGTCACCCCTGCTAGATTATGTCAAGCCTTACATGGTTTACTTCCTGATTACAACGCAACCCTCAAGAGGAAGAAGCTACAACAAGAAGCCCAATTCCTGGTAACTCTCAATGGGATGTAGTGCCACTGAACTAGATATTGGTAAAGGCGAGACTATGAATAGTTCACAAGATAAATACCTGCAGGGGCAGATGCGCACAGGGGTACAACTGTCTAAAGTTAAGGTTCTGTGAAATCATTACCAGAAATTAACTTCCTGCCATTCGAAACAACCACTAGAGGTTACTGCCCGAACAAAGGTCATTCCTTGTTTTTAAAAAGTGACCACTATACCAATTGTCACGTAAAACTTATGTCAAGCATTTAAGGAGATAGGCTACCAGTAATGTCACTGGAAAATTTTTAGGCAGGGTTCTAAATCCGCAAAATCGCTATATGCGAAAAAGGGAGAGCATGCTTAGTTGTTGACAGGCCTATGATTCCATCACTGTCGATGGCTCTGATAGGTAGTTTTAAAATTTAGAGACTGTACCTAAAGCCAAGACAATTAATTTGTCCAGAATCAGACTTATTCATGGAGGGCATGATTAATAAAGGCTGGAAAATAACAACAACCATTAGATGTCAATGTCCATTAGTGACTACAAAAAGTACAATGATATAAGTGAACATCGAACGTGCTATGAGAATCTCCACAAAATTTTCAAATGGAAAAAAATTAAGTACAGTGATCTAAGTGAACATTGGGAGTGAAACGAACATCTTGACAACTGCAAGAATAAGAGAAGTAAGAGTGTCGATTGGGAGTGCCAAAAGTGTCTCCATTAAAAGAAGAAAAAGGAGCACATGAAATGAAAACGTGCCTCTGACAGAGAGACAGTGAGGCACAAGAAAGCCCATAAGAGTAAAGGAAGGATCAAAGAATACGACATTGCCTCTGAAGAAATTTAGTTTCCCTATCACAACAAATTGCTTGACAGAAAGTAGGCCCAAGCAACATGAAAACCAGATAAACTTCATATTAATTTAACAAGTAATATACAGTACCACAAACTGATGTAACAACTATTACACTAAGTCACAACTATTTTCAAATACATAAAATCCGAATGGCAACCTCAAATTTCATCACGATCGATCATCAACAAGTTTTTTTTTTATGCAAGTCAACAGGAAAAGGTTACGCTGCCGAGAAGAATGGGAAACACTGATCAATACTCGAGATAAAGCTGGGTTATGAAAAGTGAAATAGGCATAGACGCGCAGAGCTTAGTGCCCCAAACTCTGCATTAACCAGGAAGGAATCGTAGACTAAACCCAGAATCGTGGGTCTATATTTACCCATATTTGATTTAATAGTTCATCAGTAATTCAGAATGTAATTTCTGTTGGTAAAGAAAAACACAGGTATCCATGAATATCAATGTCATAACTATGGATTTAGTAGTCACTCAATAAATATAAAAATCACTATAAACTAAACGATATTCATCTTATCTTGGTTGGGACCATCAACGTCAGGATTATCATACAACACAAGGAATTTAGTAACACGCAGACACATCATTAAATGCAGAATAAGTATGAGTTCACATCAGTCAAGACCCACAATTAGACAAGTATGAGCCATAGAGGTAGATGTTTAATGATATAGATACAATAGATGAAGTATAGATTATTTTTCCATCGATTTCAGAACTACGACATCTGAGTTAACGTTTTTACCATCATACGGTTATAATTTCTGAAGTAAATAAATATGCATTCTACTCTACTCAATAAAAGAGCATACCGTTGCCTTATCTCTCGCCTCGAATGACGTCTGCGCGCTCCGTGCCGCTCTTGCTCGCCGACCATGGAGACCTCACCGGTACCTCCCAGCCAACGCTAGGGGTACTCTGCTTCCCCCTTATCCCCTTGAGCTGCAAAGGTGCCACACACTATCCAGATGGTACGTCTAGCTCCCAGCTCGCCTCACAAGGCCGAGCTACCACTCCTCTCTGAGCTGGGAAATCCCAACTCCCACAAGTAAATCAGTCAAGTCACTAATCCAACAACATAACGTTACGCTAACAGCCCCTACCTTCTTCCTTCTCCTCCCTCTCTTTTTATAGAGTTTTTGCACTTCCATTCTTTCCCTAAATCTCATTTAATTTAAGTTTTAATAAAAATCTTCTAAAAATTTTCCTTCGTACAAGTGTCATCCATCCCCCACTTTCCTCTAATTATTATTTTCTTTAATTTATTAATTGTCTTATTTCCCTCACCCACCTAGGATTAGTCCTAAAATCACTCCTAGGTGTCCCTAGATTCCCTTACAGGTTTTAAATTTTTTTCCTAAAATGAAATTGCTAAATCAATTTAAAATTAGAAGGTTCTTAAATTGTAGATTCTTTACCAAGTTGGTTTCCCACTTTTTACCATGAGTTCCCCTCTTTCCCTTTTTATGTTACCTCCATTCCCTAGTTTCCTAAACGTTATAATTTCCCTCTTTCCCCTTTTTATTAGAGCTAAAAGCGGCATTTGTAATTTAACCCCTTTTCCCTTTTATTATTAATTTTAGAACCTTTTTAAACTATCAAAAGTTAAAATAATTAATTGCCTCTTTACGTTTTACCTCCACACATTTTATTTAATTTGTCACTCTCTTCATCTTACCACAAAAATTTTATGAAGACCAAATTATTACTCAAGTGCTTTNTATATATATATATATATATATATATATATATATATATATATATATATATATATTTTAATTTTAAAGTAGACAAAATTTTTACCCCTAACAAATTTTTAGACTTAGAACTTAGATTATGATCCGGGCGAAAATTAATTAGGGAAATTGTTTTAAAATTTTCTTAGTGTGTTATTTGTCTTAGGGCCATCTAGGTTCATCCCTCTATCATCATCAACGCGACGTGCCCTTCAAGACGCACTAGGTGCTCCAAGGGTGCCACTTGCCTCATCTGTTCCCTTGTGCGACGTGCCCTTCAGGACACACCACGTGATCCAAGGGTTCCACTCGCCTCTTTTGTTTCTTTTGTGCGATGTGCCCTTCAGGACACACCACCTGCTCCAAGGGTGCCACTCACCTCTTGACTGATTGGTAGACATCAATAACCCCTGGAGTCAACACTCCACTAGGTGAACTTGTGGGAGACTAAGGGATTCTAAGGAATAAGGCCCCCGCCTTATTACGCACCCCTTAGAATCATCACGAGTGACTGTCGCAGTCTGCCCTTGCGGCATCATGGTTCCTCTTGAACTAGGTAATTGTTAACCTATAGTTCGAGCTACGGCGAGAGTGCTAGTAGGCTATGGCAGGGTTGTTGTCCACACCTCTCCCTCAACCTCTCTGGTAGTCATGTGTGGCCCCTTTAATCCATATGTGAGTCTGGTCGGCAAGCTATCGTCAGCCTGCATCATCAACAAATCATGTCAGAACATATCCACATCATATCATCTAATCAAATGTACTAATATCATAGTAAATCAATCAACCCCAATAGCACACTCCCTGACTCGATCCGAAGTGCAAGGGGTTCCGTCGATGCCTCTGCATCCTCAAGGTCCAAAACCTTGCACACTCAGTAAAACTGAGTCAATAGCACCTGTCTATGTCAATGTAGTAAAACAACATGTCATCTACCCATGACGCATCATAATCAAAGTCAAAAGTTTTAATATCATAATAATCTAGATCACTTGCAAGCAAGTGTCCTCAAAGAATAAGTTCGCTCAGTATGCCAGAGTAGGATGTTACATACACCCTCTCCTGGTCTAAACTTCGTCCTGAAGTTTCACATCATAAATGCCGAAATAAGTGTATCATAGTATCATATGTCTATCTATCAAACAAAAATGGAAATTGCTGGTGCATATCATATGCATCCTCCCAGGTCGTCGAGTGTGGACTATAATTGTCCCATTGGACTTTGACCTGATCTACCGTTCGACGTCGTAACTGTCGAACGTGAGGATCTAAGATGCAGACCAACTCAGCTGTGAGCGCTCCCTCGTCCGATATCTGAAAGGAACTCATGTGAATAACATGTGTAGGATCACTAATATAATGTCTCAAAATAGATACATGAAAAACATCGTGCATACGCCTCAAGGAATCAGGCAAGGCTAGTCGATAGGCCACGGGCCCCTTTCTCTCCACAATATCGAAAGGTCCCACGAACCTAGGAGATAGTTTATCTCCCTTCCCAAACTTGATCGAACTCTTATGCGATTTAACCCGCAAGAAGACTCGATCGTCGATCTTGTAACTACGGTCGACTCGGTGCACATCGACATAACTCTTCTGTCGATCCTGCGCTTCTTTAATCCTTTGTCTTATGGTTTGCATTTGTTCTTCCATTTCTTGGATCGCTTTTGGTCCCACCAGGACCCTATCCTCAAGCCGATCCCAACTCAATGGCATCCAACACAGTCGCCCGTAAAGAAACTCGAATGGCGCCATCTTAATGGTGCTTTGGTAACAGTTGTTGTAAGCGAACTCCACTAGTGGCAAGAATTCTTCCCAATGCTTTTGTTGGTCCATTACGTACATGCGCAACATGTCCTCCAAGGTCTGGTTCATTCGCTCGGTCTGTCTATCAGTCTCTGGGTGATATGTAGTACTAAAGTTAAGTTGGGTTCCCAAGGCCTCTTGGAAACTCGTCTAAAATCTTCCAGTAAACACTGATCCTCGATCGGATATAATCCTCTTAGGCACACCATGCAGCCTCACAATCTCACTGATGAACACTCTAGCTATGTTAGGTGTCTGATACGTCATACGCACAAGAATAAAGTGAGCATTCTTCATCAAAGTGTCTACTACTATGAAAATCGAGTCATGTCTCCTTGCCATCAGTGGTAATCTAACAACAAAATCCATCAAAATAACCTCTCATTTCGATTCCGGAATGGCATGTGGTTGTAGTAATCCTGCTGGGTGTCTATGTTCAGCCTTTACCTGCTGACATTCTAGACATCTGGCCACATAGTTGACTATGTCAGCCTTCATTCCCTTCCAGAAGAATGAGGGTTTAAGGTCCGCCCTCATCTTCATGACTCCCGAGTGAGCCATGTAAACTGTTCTATGAGCCTCGCTTAGGATCAACTTCCTCAACTCGTTGTTTCGTGAAACGTAAATTTGACCCTTAAACCTCAATAAACCATCGCCATCAAATGAAAATCCCTCAAATCGTGGTACCATCATTGTGTTTTGTCCGATAAAACCCTCAACCTCCTTGTACCAAACATCGTCACGCTATAAAGTTATAATCTTTTTACGTAGATTCATCTGAAGAGGAAACACCAAAAAGATGTGTGGTATCTGACTCAATGCATACGCCACTCGGTTCATTGTTCCTTTTATGTAAGTAATCTCTAAGTCGTACTCGCTAAGAAGTTCCGACCAACGTCGTTGTTGTGCGTTCAAGTCACTTTACATAAAAATGTGTTGTAGTCCACAATGGTCAGTCTTCAGTTCAAATTTCCATCCAAAAAGGTAGTGTCTCCAAACCTTCAAGGCATATACGATGGCTAATAACTCCAAATCATGTGTCGTGTAGTTCTCCTCATGCCTTCTCAGTTTCCTCGAAATGTAAGCAATCACTCGTCTGTCTTGCATCATGACTCCGCCTAAACCTTCCTTGGATGCGTCTGTGCATACCAAGAAGTCCGCGTCCATGTTAGGGACCTTTAGTATTAGCGCTGTTGTCAACAACTCCTTAAGCCTCCGAAATGCTTCCGCGCATTTGTCGGTCCAAACAAACTTCTTGTTTTTCTTTTGCAATTCCATGATTGGATTTGCTATTTTCGAAAATCCCTTGACAAACCGTTGATAGTATCCTACTAAACCCATAAAGATACGCACTTCTGCGACATTCGTAGGCACAGGCCATTCCATAATAGCCTCGACCTTGGCTGGATCCACGGCGATATCTTCACTGGAGATGACATGCCCTAAGTAGTGAATCTTTGATTGGTAAAAAGAGCATTTGGACAACTTCCCATACAATTTGTGCTCTCGCAGACACTATAGTACCAAGCGCAAGTGCTCGTCATACTCCTCCATCGTTCGAGAGTAAATCAAGATATCGTCAATGAACACTTGAACGAACTTGTCCAAGTACTCGCAGAACACCCCATTCATCAAACTCATAAATATTCCTGGGGCGTTTGTCAGTCCAAACGGTAAAACAGTAAATTCATAATGTCCAAATCTCGTCTTAAAGGAGGTCATAGGGACGTCATCCTCCTTGATCTGTAACTGGTGATACCTAGATCACAAATCGATCTTGGAGAACACCATCGCACCGTTAAATTGATCGAACAAATCATCAATTCTCGGCAATGGATACTGATTCTTGATCGTAGCCTTGTTTAGTTGACGGTAGTCAATGCAAAGCCTCCACGATCCATCATTTTTTCATATGAAAATAACAGGTGCACCCCATGGTGACACACTAGGATGTATCAGTCCTAGGTCCAACAACTCCTTCAGTTTCATTTTCAACTCTTGTAACTCCGAGGTTGACATCCGATAAGGCGTTCTTGCTATCAGTTCAATCCCCAGTTTTAGGTCTATGGTAAACTCCAATTCCCTCTTCGACGACATCCTAGGTAACTCCTCTGGAAATACGTCCGCAAACTCTCTCACCATCAAAAGGTGTTCTAGACCTTCCGCTACTCCCTTCTCGTTTAACACAAAGATCACATAAAGCTTGCACCCCTTGCGCATACTCTTCCGTAACTGTAAGGAAGAGATGAACCTCAGGGAAACTCTCTGGTTCTGTCCTACAATCACATGTCTCTATCCCTCATCATCAACCAATCTCAACCGTTTCGTCTTATAGTTGAGTATCGCCTCATGCAATTCCAACCAATCCATACCAATCACGACATCATAAGATCCTAAGATCATGACGTATAGGTTGGTCCTCATGACAAACTCTCCTAGGTTAAGAACATAGCCCCGAACCTTTCCTCCAACCTTTTGTTTGGCTCCTGACGCCATCTCCACGAAGCTAAACTCATCCTATTCGACTACCTTTACCTTAATCCTTTTTAGCGCTGCAGTAGAAATGAAACTCTCGATAGCACCGAGATCTATCAAAATACTAAGGGTCTGGTCAGCGACAGTACCTGTCGTCTCGAGCACAGTCGACTGGTGCTCTGCCTGGCAGTTATTCACCGTTGCATGAATCTGATAGGCCTTGCCCATATCTCCCACGGTACTGGGTCCTGCTGATCTGAACACTCGGGTCCTCTCCATAGGACAGTCACGCTGGTAGTGTGTCTCCCCACACATCCAACACCCCTTCTTCGACCCAGTAGTCCTGGTACCCAAAATAGAAGATGATGACCCACTGGCTTGGAACCTTGGTCTGTTCTGTTGAACAGGCCTAAACTGCTACTACTGCGGGCGATGTTGCTGCTGATGCTATGGTTCCCGATAAGGTGCTCGATGCTGAGGCGTTGGTCACCGGGGTGTAGTGAAAGTGGATCCCCTCTAGAAGCATCGATATCCTGATGTATGTCTCGCTGGTGTCTGGTGATGCTGTGTTCTAGATGAAACCTACCCTGTTGGTCTCGCTGGAGTCTTGGTCTGACCCCCACTATTCAGCTCCTCCTCTACTATGAGGGCCTTATGGATGACATCATGCAAGGTTTGAGGTATCAAAATCCTAACCTTTGCACGCAGGCTGTCGTTAAGGCTGAATACAAACCTGTTGACCTTAAGTTTCTCAGTGTTAAGTTGCAGAGCATACCAGAGAAGCTCCATAAAACAAGCCTTGTACTCGGGCACCGTACAACCTCCCTGTCGTAGGGCGTTGAACTCATTGAGTTGACGCTCAATGAATTCCTCTGAAAGGTACCTCTCTCAGAACCGTTCCTCGAACAGTTCCCATGACACGTCTTCGACGGCCATGTTCAGCTATAGTAGGAGCGTCTTCCACCATAGAAGAGTGCTCCCCTTCAGTTGAAAGACCGCCATGCAGACCTTCATGTTGGAGGTATAATCGTGAAGTGCGAAGCACACCGCCATGTTCTCCAACCATGCCTCGGCGCCTGAGCCATCCGGGGCACCAAAGAACTCAGGAAACTTGACCTTCTCGAGTTCGCGATGAATGTTACTAGTAATGACCGGAGCGCGCGGTGGAACCTCAATGGGTGTCGGCGCCTTAGCCTCATCTCTGTCTAAACGACTAATCAGTGCCTCAGACATGCGCTGAAAAGATCTCATCATTCTAACGACATCACCAACTGTTATCTACTCCTGTCCGAGAACCTGCTCATCTCACTGAGGGTTAGACCCCTCAGGCGTGGATGTTGCTGGAGGTGTCGTGCCTCCTCCCCTAGCACCCCGTCGTCTGCCTCCACGACGTCCTCTAACCATGATTACCTGCACACACACAAGTCAACTCGATCAGCAAAATTTTAATCAATCATTCACATCAACGAAAGCCATAGCGATCCCAAGTCACGAGTCGAACCCGCTCTGATACCATATGTAAAGAACCTCCTCGTTACGACGACCAACTTCTTAACAAGTGCAAGTATTTTTTTTGTGTGTGTGTGCACGTGTGTACCAGGATAATAAATATATTCAACTATGCGTCGCCATACGAAGAACATGATGCATGCAACTGCAACAACAACAACAACCTAACGATCTAAGACGCACATCAAGCATCCGGAAGCAAAGAGCGACAAACAATCGACGAGAATAAAAAGACTAACTACCCGCTTGTGCTACCCTAGAATGGTTAGGACCTACAAAACACATATGCAACGCTCAAGCCCAGGTTCTTATCGATTTTAACCATTTAAGGTCTCAGGGCTGGCGACTGCTCTAAGGAACAAGGAGGTGTCTACATCCCACCCGACACAAGCAGACCAAGCACACAGAAGGTTTACCAACCAAGTACAACATTATTTTAAATGAACAACAATCCTCATTTACTAAATTAGAATAATTTATTGTACTTAATTCAAGGACATTACACTATATATGTTTATCAATAACAATAAAAATTACAATAATGTCACCATAAAATAATAAACACAATGCATTTATATCACATTAACTTTGCAAAAATATCAATCACATTACATCTTATGTGTTATCCATAACAATAAAACTACAATATCATTACCATAAAATGACAACACCATTACATTTTAAATTACAATAACTTTGCAATAATAACAATCACATTACAAGATAATGACAATTAATACARCAAGTACGGCAATAATCATGACATTACCACAACCATYGATATCGCAATTAACAAGTTATCTATATTAAGACAATTTGAATTAGAGAATCATTATTAACTTCTTAATTTACTCAGTACTACTACAATATTGCTTGGGATTGTACGTTTAATCAAACTACGAGACAAGACAACTCTAAATTCAAGTCTAGTTTATCAAGGTCAACATCCTAAATTGACATAACTTACAACTACTTTTGCCGACCCTTTAAATCCTAAATTAATCATATGACCAATCAAAATTTAACCATTTAACAATAAAAACATTTTATTAACAGAACCTTATTTTCTACAATAATCATCATTACCAAGTTTATATATTTTTATTGTTACAATTATATTAATAAATTATTTCCACAATAAATAAATAAAACTCAAAAATAATATTAATAAAATAGTTTACCTTAAAGTACAATCAATAATGAAATTCATACAGTAGTAAAAAGAAAAGTTAAGAATAAGATTAAACAAGTAATTAACCTTTGATTTCTATACCCTATCACGATCATTCCTCATTCAATAAATGGAATAAAAAATCTTACATCTCTATCTATTTGTCATAAAATCCTATCTTATTGAGGAAATAAGACTCTGAAATAAATCATGATTTATTAAAACATGAGGATTCTCTCCGATTAAAGCGCCCAATTTAAATTCGGACTTAGGTTGTCTTAAATGAGGTGCTCAATTCCAGGCGCAGCCATAGGCACACTTTTAGCTTTTTCAAAAAAAACAAGGCAACTCAGCTCATGCAGAGGTGTATATTTGTTCCAAACAACAAGGCGAACAGGTGGACGGGTGGGTCTAAACGTTTAAGAGTCAGACGAAGAATTTACTACCATTAATCTCACTGCCAAACGACTGTCACCCCTACTAGATTCTGTCAAGCCTTACAGGGTTTACTACCCGATTACAGCGCAACCCTCAAGAGGAAGAAGCTACAACGAGAAGGCCAATTCCTGGTAACTCTCGACGGGATGTAGTGCCACTGAACTAGATATTGGTAAAGGCGAGACTCTGAATAGTTCGCAAGATAAATACCTACGGGGGCAGAGGCGCATAGGGGTACAACTGTCTAAAGTTAAGGTTCTGCGAAATCATTACCAAAAATTAACTTCTTGCCATTCGAAACATTCACTAGAGGTTACTGTCCGAACAAAGGTCATTCCTTATTTTCAAAAAGTGACTGCTATAACAATTGTCACATAAAACTTCTGTCAAGCATTTAAGGAGATAGGCTACCAGTAATGTCGCTAGAAATTTTTTAGGCGGGGTTCTAAATCTGCAAAATCGCTATATGCCCAAAAGGGAGAACATGCTTAGTTGTTGACAGGCCTATGATTCCATCGTCGCCGATGGCTCTGACAAGTAGTTTTAAAATTTAGAGACTGTACCAAAAGCCAAGGCAATTAATTTGTCCAGAATCAGACTTATTCATGGAGGGCGTGATTAGTAATGGCTAGAAAATAAAAAAAACGATTAGATGTCAATGTCCATTAGTGACTACAAAAAGTACAATGATATAAGTGAACATCGAGCATGCTATGAGCATCTCCACGAAATTTTCAAATGGAAAAAAAATAAGTACAGTGATCTAAGTGAACATTGGGAGTGAAATGAACATCTTGACAACTGCAAGAATAAGAGAAGTAAGAGTGTCGATTGGGAGTGCCAAAAGTGTCTCCATGAAAAGAAGCAGAAGGAGCGCATGAAACGAAAACGAGCCTCTGCCAGAGAGATAGTGAGGCACAAGAAAACCCATAAGAGTAAAGGAAGGATCAAAGAATACTGCATTGCCTCTGAAGAAATTTAGTTTCCCTATCACAACAAATTACTTGGCTGAAAGTAGGCCCAAGCAACATGAAAACCAGATAAATTTCATATTAATTTAGCAAGCAATATACAGTACCCCAAATTGATGTAACAACTATTACATCTAAATCACAACTGTTTTCAGATACATAAAATCCAAATGGCAACTTCAAATTTCATCACGATCGATCATCAACAAGTTTTTTTTTTTTATGCAGGTCAACAGGAAAAGGTTACGCTGCCAAGAAGGATGGGAAACACTGATCAATACTCTGGATAAAGCTGGGTTATGAAAAGCGAAACAGGCATAGATGTGTAGAGCTTAGTGCCCCAAACTCTGCATTAACCAGGAAGGAATTGTAGACTAAACCCAGAATCGTGGGTCTATATTTACCCATATTTGATTTAATAATTCGTCAGTAATTCAGAATGTAATTTCTGTTGGTAAAGAAATACACAGATATCCATGAATATCAGTGTCATAACTATGGATTCAACAGTCACTCAATAAATATAAAAATCATTGTAAACTGAATGATATTCATCTTATCTTGGCTGGGACCATCAATGTTGGGATTACCATACAACACAAGGAATTAAGTAACACACAGACACATCATTAAACACAGAATAAGTTCGGGTTCACATCGATCAAGACCCACAATCAAGCAAGGATGAGCCACAGAGGTAGACATTTAATGATATAGATACAATAGATGAAGTATAGATTATTTTTCCATCGATTACAGAACTATGATAGCTGAGTTAACGTTTTTACCATAATACAATTATAATTGCCGAAGTAAATAAATATGCATTCTACTCTACCCAATAAAAGAGCATACTGTTGCCTTATTGCCCTCCTCGAATGGCGTTCGCGCGCTCCGTGCCGCTCCTGTTTGCCGACCGTCGAGACCTCACCGGTACCTCCCAGCCAACGCTAGGGGTACTCTACTTCCCCCTTATCCCTTCGAGCTGCAAAGGGGCCACACACTATCCAGATGGTACGTCTAGCTCCCAGCTCGCCTCGCAAGGCCAAGCTACCACTCCTCTCCGAGCTGGGAAATCCCAACTCCCACAAGTAAATCAGTCAAGTCATTAATCCAGCAGCGTAACGTTACGCTAAGAGCCCTTGCCTTCTTCCTTCTCCTCCCTCTCTTTTTATAGAGTTTTTGCACTTCCATTCTTTCCCTAAATCTCATTTAATTTAAGTTTTAATAAAAATCTTCTAAAAATTCTCCTTCGTACAAGTGTCATCCATCCCCCACTTTCCTCCAATTATTATTTTCTTTAATTTATTAATTGTCTTATTTCGCTCACCCACCTATGATTACTCCTAAAATCACTCCTAGGTGTCCCTAGATTCTCTTACAGGTTTTAAAAGTTTTCCTTAAAATGAAATTGCTAAATCAATTTAAAATTAAAAGGTTCTTAAATTGCAGATTCTTTACCAAGTTGGTTTCCCGCTTTTTACCATGAGTTCCCCTCTTTCCCTTTTTATGTTACCTCCATTCCCTAGTTTCGTAAATGTTATAATTTCCCTCTTTCCCCTTTTTATTATAGCTAAGGCAGTTGCAATTTAACCCCTTTTTCCTTTTATTATTAATTTTAGTACATTTTTAAATTATCAAAAGTTAAAATAATTAATTGCCTCTTTACGTTTTACCTCCACACATTTTATTTAATTTGTTACTCTCCTCATGTTACCACAAAATTTTTATGAAGACCAAATTATTACTAAGTGCTTTAAATTTTATTATTTTATTTTATTTTATTTTATATATATATATATATATTTTTAAACTTTAAAGTAGACAAAAATTTTACCCCTAACAAAGTAGACAAAGTCCTCGCCGTCCTACCCACGCACCACCTCCTCTAGAGTGATGTCAAACACCCCATTCGGGGGTTGGTAAGTTCCAATTTAAAATATATCTAAAGTTCCAGAAAACAATAACTAAGTAAAATGATTTTTGCTGGGCTGTTACGACAAATGGTAAGCCTTTCATAGAATATAATATGAAGTACGAGTACAGCTTCCACGCCTAGAAATTCGGGAGTATATATCTGGTTATTAAGGCATTGAGTATGAGGGCGTTTGATGTATAATGAAATCTGTACGAATCTGACTCTCTTCTTTCCGCATAAAAATATCGCCTCTTCACCATCAACCGCAAGTCATCTAAGTTTACGCCACCTATGCTTACGTCATGCATTACATCATCATATAATAACAATGAGTGTGGAGAATTTGTGTGACTTTAACTCCAAATCTTGAAGTCATATTTTGGTAGATATTAATTGACTTTATGATGTAGAAAGATGTCGGGAAAGAAGTCTCGCACTGCGATAGAAAAATAGGAATGTGCACCCACTAGTGCCAAAAAATTCAATTAAAGTTCATACAAAAGTTCAAGACAAATTAAAATAAATATAAAAGACGGAAAGACGGAAAGGTATTGCAGAAACCCTTCACTTCTAAGAATTTGATAATTTTGTGTATGAACAAAAATATATAGATAGAGAAGTAGGTTAATTCTGTAGCAATCTTTCTTATCCTGTTGAATCTGGTGATTTAATAATTTAAAATTTTGGTCAATTTTCTGAGTATTTGGGTTTGTTGATTTAAAATAAGTAAATAAAATTTTTGAAAAATATAAAAATGTGTTTTTTCAAAATTAACTCTATCCTTCAAAATTTTCAACCAATTTTATTTTTATCGAAAAAACGCTCCCGAGTTAACCTACAGGGTCTGACGTACAGGTTTCAGCGCGACATGTCCTCTTGCTTATCTGATTGGCAAGAAACCATGTCTCTTCGTACAGCTTTGGGACGGATAGTTTCGACGTGTATAGACCC
>ML792281.1:130511-151260 GCA_009831015.1 Picea engelmannii | reverse complement strand
AAAGTACCTCAAGAACAACCTCTAACTAACACAAGAAGCAAAAGACGGTTATCTAATAACTACCCAAGAGAGGATAAGAGGCCTACATGCGGAGAAATGAACATAATATTCACAAAATTTATTTGTTTCATTTAGTAACACATGTGAAGGAGATCAATGACTTATTTGACAACATTTATTTCTTCCATATCTATAAAAAACTGAATAGAGGCATCAATGCATTATCTAGAAAGGGTATATTAGTTGTTTTTCGAACTCTATTTCCAACATAATCTTTCGGAGTCCAACTATAACATAATCTTTCAAATTCTAACTATGAGAGTCCACTATGAACCTATAGCAATTTTATTGTTTTGTATTTGAAGTATATCTACTATATTATGATACTAAGGGACTACTGAAATAGAAGTATACTATTTTTGTTATCAAAACTTTGGAATGTCATATATGTTTAAATTATATATGTATAACTTCTTTTTGGGAAAAATATGCTAACAATATAGAATATATAGAGAATGTAAACAACATTATTGTGATCAACTATTTGGTGCTATAGGATATGGTTATACTTTTTCACTATGTAATTGCTTACAAGCATGTGAAGAATGTGTTTTTCCATTCTGTTGGTATAAGAAACGTGATTTTTTTCCTGGGTATAAATAATCATTCATAACACAATTGATTTTAATTTACATGGAGTTTATGTCCTACAAAGATAAAGAAATTATAAGTTTTGTAAGTTTTTTTTGGATTGTTGTAATCTATATTTTGAGAAAGTGTAGATCATAAGAGAACATGTTTTGTTGATTCTAGAAGATTTTAATAAGTAGGTTTTAGGAAAGTTTGAAGATAGTAAAAAAATATCTTTTCAAGAGCCCACAAGCTAGCATACATGCATATTTTGATATCAAACTTTGAAATTTCAAATAGAAATATTTTTTTTCTTGGAAAAGAAAAGCCATTGATAACACAACATTAATACATCGTGACAAAAATAACTAAATATAACAAATAAAATATTCATATACATATTAAATAATATAATTCACCATACATATTACACCAAACAATATATACATATATTAATCAAAGGTATTTAATGTTTACAACTCCAAATGGGGTGAATAAATCCCCATCCCTAATCCATAACAATAATGGAAAGGATACCATTGGTGTGAATCCCATAAAAATTGAACTTGCATATGAGGATATAGACTATTATACAAATATATAAATCTAAATATTGGTCCCACTCTCCATTTACCAAGAGATTGAGTGTCATCACTTGAGCCTGAACATGGATGGTATATATCATGAAAGGTTGGCCATGTATATAAAATAGCTTTTGTAAGATCCTCATAGCCTTCTATGATCGAGTGAATTTTTCGTATTCACAATCCCAAGAGATATAGAATGCATTGCGATAAGTTCAAAATTAATCAAGAAACTTTCATTCGGAAAAGAAATTTCCACATAAAATTCACTATGTATTATGTTTCAAGATCTTATGTGATTGAAACAATTGTAGGAAAGAAGATGAATATTGTGATAATGTACTCGGTGTGGCTGCAATAATCCAAGATATGATAGTATTGTATTGTGTCTTTTGTATTATGTAGAGGTGGCTAATCTGTATTATGCATGTTTTGAGGGTTATATATTGGTGGTGTTATGATGCATGCGTGATGCATGTCTTTGGTACATTGTTGAGATATTGGTACATGATTGAGACACATCTTTGGTGCATGGGTTGAGGCATATATTTGGCACATGTATGAGGCACATGTCTTCGTGATGTTGATGCATGTTGAGACACATCTTGGTGAAAGTTATGGTACATTGTTTATAGCATATATTTTGGTATTTGGTTGAGCCATGGTACATGGTTGAGGCACACATTTTGGTGCATGGATTTGTCACATGCTTGAGGTATATGGTTGGCTTCATATCATTGATATTTTGGTACTTGGTTGAGGCACATAATTGATGTTATGGTACATGTTTTGTGGCATGATTGAGACATATCATGAGTGATATGGTATATGGTTGAGGAACATCCCATGATACATATCTTGGTACATAGTTGATATGGTACATATATTGGTACATGGTTGATATGGTACATGTTTTTTGGTACATGGTTGATCCATGATATGGTACAGATTTGGTACATGGCTCATGCATACTATGGTACAGGTTTTGGTACATGGTTGTGGATGTTATGGTACAGGTTTTTGTACATGGTTTATGGATATAGCACATTATTGTATTGGTATTACACACATATCTCAGCACATGGTTTGATGCACATCTTAGTGATGGTCTTGGTGTATGATCTGGTCTTATTGATGATGATGTTGATGATGAGCTATCAGTAACAGTGGCAGTGAGAGTGACAGTGACAATGGGAGTGATAGTGATAGGTTGATGTGGCAGTGACAATGATAGTGGCAATGATAGTGGTAGTGACAGTGGAGTATCAGTGGTAGTGAAAGGTTGATTCTACACATGTAATTCAGGGAGGCAGGACGGGGCAAGGAAAGGGGGTTGTAGCCTCCTTCTAGTTAGAGCCGAAAAATACAGGAAGTTGGAGCTTCCTTCAGGTTAGAGCGTGTAAATCAGGGGGGGCGTATCCTCCTTTCGGTTGGAGCTGAAGAACAAAGGGAGTCGTAGCTTCCTTCAATTTGGAGCCTGTAAACTAAGGGGTTGGAGCCTCCTTCAAGTTATAGCTGGAGAATTTAGGGAGTTGTATCTTCCTTCAGGTTGGAGCCTATAAATAAGGGGTTGGAGCCTCATTCCATTTGGTGCTGGATAATTTGGAAGTTGGTGCTTCCTATGAATGTAATCTTTGATAAATAAGAAAGAATTTTGTGGTTTTCTCCCATTTGGGTTTTCACATAAATTTTGGTGTACTATGTATCTGTGGTTATTTTTTATGCACTATTGATTGATACTACTCATGATATATTGAATTCAATCATAAATGATATACTACTCAATATTGATTAACCCCCCCGCCTCTCATTATTCCAACACATATCACCCATATTCGAATAAGAAAACAACGAGGGTCAACCAAGTAATTGAGGACATGCTAAGAAGGTATGTGATGGAAAAACCATATAAATGGGAAGAGTATATACATTTAGTATGGTTTTCATACAACAATGGGTATTAGGCATCATTGAAAATGAACCCATTTGAAGAATTATATAGAAGAAAGTGTAATACTCTAGTGATTTGGGATAAGATGATAGAAAGAGTAGTGCTTGGGCCTAAGATGCTTAAGGAGATGGATGAGAAAATGATTTAAATCAAACAAAAATTGAAGGCATCCCAAGACAGGCAGAAAATATATGCAGAAAAGGGTAGAGTAGCCAGATAATTCCAAGTGGGAAAACATGTTTTCCTGAAAGTAAAACCAAAGAGAAGTTCACTAATGTTAGGAAGATGCCCCAAGTTGGAATCTAGATATCGTGGGCCATTTGAGATGTTGGAAAGGATAGGTCCAGTTGCATATATGCTTGGATTTCCCATATCCATGCATGTGCATAATGTATTTCATGTATATTTATGAAAAACGTATGTACATGATCCTAATCATGTCATTTATTGGAATATGATTCAGGTGGAGCCAGAAGGGGACTTTCAGGTAGATCCAATTTTTATCTTGGACCATACATGTAAGGTGCTCCAAAACAAATCCATCAAGCGGGTAAAATTCCAGTGAACCTACTACATCCTTGAAGATGTGATATGGGAAATAGAAGGTGCAATGCAGGAAGCATACCTGCATCTATTTTGAATTTTTGAAATAAAAATTGTATATACATGAAAACCTATAAGGTGACGTGCATTGGGGATAGTGAAAAAAAAGGGGGAGGGGAATGTAAAACCCCAATTTTTATCCCCGGGATGTAATGCAATTTAAATATGTGAATTAGGCTATGAGACAAATAGTATGGCCAAGGGAAAAAGGAATGTAAACTATGTACATTAAAGTTATTAATAAAAAAATAGGACGAGGGGGACTAAAAAAATGGGGGGATATTGATCCACGAGAGAGGAACGAGAGGGGGATAAAGGGGCCCAAAGGTGTCAAAGAAAAAATTATTATAATATTTTATTATAATCCAATGTCTTTACCTTAGCTTATGTAAAAGGCATATCAACCTTGAAATGTGTACAAAATTAGTTGGGGGGGACTTACTTGAGTGCCAAGTGGAAAGTTGGAAACATGCACTTACTTGAGTGCCAAGTGGAAAGTTGGAAACATGCATACTTATTCCTTATTTTTGGGAACCGTATATCATTCTATCCATTATTCTACATTCATTCTAGCCTTGCATGAATTATAAGAGGAAGGAAGCAAAGATTGTGTAGGGGATGAATTATAGATCTATTATGGAAATTAATATTGAGAATCCCTATAGATCCTAGCATTGAGATTTTCCTAGCCATTCTGTATTGAATCCGTGTAAGGGTTGTGGTAGCCCAAGGGAATGCATTATAAAGAAGGGGATACACTCGATGGTGTAACATCCCGCTCTGGTGCACTGAGCGAACTTATTCTTTGAGGAAACTTGCTCGCAAGTGATCCAGATTATTACGCTATTAAAACTTTTGATTTTGATTATGAGGCATTGATGACATGTTGTTTTACCGCTTTGACATAGACAGGTGCTATTGACTCGGTTTTACTGAGTGTGCAGGATTCTGGACCTCAAGGATGCAGAGGCATAGATGGAACCCTTGGACTCTGGATTGAGTTAGGGAGTGTACCATTGGGGTTTGATTGTTTTACTGCAATGTTAGTGCATCTGATTAGATGATATGATATGGATATGTTCTAACATGATTTGTTGATGATGCAGGCTGGCGATAGCTTGCCGACCAGACTCACATGTGGAGTAAAGGGGTCACTCACAACTACCAGAGATGTTGAGGGATAGGTGTGGACAACAACCCTGCCACAGCCTACTAGCACTCCCATCATGGCTTGAACTGTAGGTTAATGATTACCTAGTTCGAGAGGACCCACGATGTCATGAGGGAAGACTGCGACAGTCACTCACGATGATTCTAAGGGGTGCGCAGTAAGGAAGGGGCCTTATTCCTTAGAGGCCCTTAGTCTCCCACAAGTTCACCTGGAAAAGTATTGACTCTAGGGGTTATTGATGTCTACCAATTCAGTCAAGAGGTGAGTGGCACCCTTGGAGCACGTAGTGCGTCCTGAAGGGCATGTCGCGCAAGGGAGCAGATGAGGCGAGTGGCACCCTTGGAACACCTAGTGCGTCCTGAAGGGCACATCGTTTTGTTGATGATAGATGAATGAACCTAGATGGCCTTAGGACGAATAACGTGTTAAGTATTTTTAAAAACAATTTCCCTAATTAAATGTCGCCCAGTACAAAATTTAAGGTCTAAGTCTAAATTACGCTAGTGATAAAATTTTGTCTATCTAGAAATATATATATATATATATATAATAAAAATAAAAATAAAAACAACTTAAATAATAATTATGATCTTTGTTAAATCTTGTAACATGAAGGGAGTAAGAAATTTAATTTATTCATAAAAAAAATCTATTGAAATAAAATTTAAAAAGGGAATTAACTGTTTTATTATTTTTGATAATTTAAATTATATTAATTAAAAGATTAAAGGGAAAAATGATTAAATTCCACACCTGCCTTTTTGAGTTCTAATTAAAAAGGGGAAAGAGGGAAAATCTAAAATTTTAGGAAACTAGGAAAAGAGGTAAACATAAAAAGGGAAAAAGGGGAACATAAGGGAAAAAGCGGAAAGTCAAACTTAGTAAAGAATCTACCATTTAAGAGCTTTCTAATTTAAACTGAATTAGCAATTTAATAATAGGGAAAGCCATTAAAACCTGTAAGAGAATTTGGGGACACCTAGGAGTGATTCTAGGAGTAACTCTAGGTGGGTGAGGGAAATAAAGATAATTAATTAATTAAAGAAATTAATTTATGGAGGAATGTAGGGGATGGGGGACACTTGTACGGAGAATAATTTTTAGGAATTTATTTTTAAAACTTTAATTAAATGAGATTTTAGGAAAGAAAGGAAATTGGAATCTCTATATAATGAAGGAAGGAGAAGGATGAAAGACCATCTTCGGTTTGTATAATGTTACACTGCAGAAATATCTACTTGACTGATTTAACTTGTGGGAGTTGGGATACCCATCTCGGTGAGGAGTGGTAGCGTGGCCTTGCGAGGCGAGCTGGGAGCTAGCCGAAATATCTGGATAGTGTGTGTGTGGCCCCTTTGCGGCTCGGGGGGCTAAGGGGGGAGTAGAGTAACCCTAGCATTGGTTGGGAGGTATCGGTGAAGTCTCGATGGTCGACGAGCGGGATTTGCATGGAGCACACGGGACTTCATTCAGAGCAGGCGATCAGGCAACGATACACTATCTTCATTTTTGTTTGGTAGATTGCATTAGGACTTATGCTTGGATATGCTTATTTATTGGAGAAGTAAATTGATGTCTCCCATGGCCTTCATTTTCCCGCATGTCTTGACCACCTGGCTGTGATTGATTGTGTCCTTCGTGGTTGCTTAGCTTTCGTCCCTAGCTCACTAGTACTCGCCTTAGCAGTCGGCCAGGAGCCTGATCTACGGTCGTCGCCTTAGCGTTAAAAGACTTATGGATCTCAACGCCCTGCTTTTCTATGCGAGGATGATGAAGCGAAGGACGAACCTATCGGTTGTCTAACTCTGTTGCTATCCTTGCCTGATTGTTTGACTTGCGCCTTCCAGTACGACCTCTATGTATGGATCATCTTGCTACCATGTTATTTATTTTTCTGCGCCTTGACTGATAGAATCCCTGCGATCCTTTTGATGAGTTATCCTTATGGCCTTGGTGTTCTTTTACCGTTGTCAGCATCTTTATATTGGTATCCCGAGATGTAAAAGGTATTTAACTTCAATCTGCATTTTGTTTCTTGTTGGATTTACTTGTTTTTATTACTCATGCGATTGTCAATATGTAATGGATGTAAAATCCTAAATCTGCAATTGAATTTATGTAACAGATGTATAAATATTACCTCTGTTGTTGTAATTAGGTAATGGATGTAAAAATATTACTTCAGCGATTGTCATTATGTGTTGGATGTAAAAATCTTACCTCTGCTATTGTAATTATATAACAGAGGTAAAAATATTAGTCTCTTCTATTTGTGATTTACATTTACTGCGAGTGGTAATTTACATTTACGATGATTTTGTTATCCACCCCTGCTAATCCTTTATTTTTATTTGTTAAACCCCTTTGGTTAGCGATTCTTTACACAACAAGATTTTATTTCACTCGTCCAACCTTTATGTGATTTCCTTTACCACATTTTTGATAGCATTCCCTTAAAGGCCCGCGAATCTTTACACCGGGTTGCTGGCCCTTCACCTCCATCTTGATTGTCAGTAACAACGTTACTACAGATAGAATGCGTAGGCTATTTTTTTCCTTCGTGTTTAACAACTTTTATTTCCATATGACCGCCATAGACGACCCTTGACTGTAGTGCAATTTTTACCATCCCTTACTGCTAGCAATCGAGCCTTTAAGAGCCACGAAACCACCTGTATCCACAGTTTGTGTGTTAATTTGTTGACTACATCATACCGCCAGCTGACGTGCGACCCCCTTACCAGCTGTGACTGTAACCTTGGCTTGCCGAGAAACCTCCTACGATTTGTAAATTTTAATTGGGAGAAACTGAAAATCGAAGTTAGTGTAAAATGTGAACCCCTCAACCCTCTTGTATCAGGTGAGATGATTAATCATCAGAGTGGGTGTGGATTAAGAATTTCCACGTGAAAATCACGTTTTATTGTTGACAGAAAAAGGAGGGCGATCAATAATCCCTTGGCTGGACTTTACAGCCTACGAGGTGAAGTGTAAAACCCATCATCTTACAAGAGCATTAAAATTAATCCAGTTGCTTATTGGTCACCGAAAGGTACTACATTCATTACCCTTACCTCCGCGACTGTAAATACTTAGTTGTTGTATTACTAACTCCTTTGCGATTGCAACCTTGGTTTTTTTTTACCTGTGTAGTCGACCTTGTAAAACATCGATCCTATATTCCAGTCTGTAGTGAGTAATGTACCACGTCTCCCTATTTGGCCCTGCGATGATAGCTACTGGAAGTTATGATTTTATAGATGGCATGCAGTTATATTTACTTTCTCTTGACAACGATTTTTACTTGTTTCCCGATGAGGGGACCCTCATTTGGAATGCATTCTGTTAATGATGGTCGGCGTTGAATGCCATGCCTCCCCCTCTTGTGTTACATCTTGACAATAGAAATAATTCTTGACTGTTATGATTTTTCACTGACTGTAACCACATCTTGCCAGTGAGATTATTTTTAATGGCAGCCCTTTTTTTTTAATTGACTAGAGGATAGCAATTTCAGATAGCCTTAAATGTTTAGAACAACTTTAATTTGACATAACAACCCTTTTTACGACTAGACAACCCTTACTTAATTCAGCAACCTCTAGAACCACATAGGCTAGACTTGACGATTTAGTTTAGTATTAGTTATCTAGGTTAGTCCATTGGATTGTATTTTTAGTTTATGTTTTAATACTGATCAAGCTTGGTAAACTAGTAGGTAACAATGCTTATAGCGTTAGCGTTGACTTATCTCATCTTGCTAAATTGAGGTGCATTTAGATCTATTGATTTGCATTAGTGGTAATTTAGATGGTAAATGTAGTCTAGGGTTCTAATATTGATTAAATATGATTAGTCAATTAGATTGTAATGATGGACAAATGGTATTTAAACTGGCTAAATTGGTTGTATTTAATGTCTAATTGGTTGTAAATTAATGGCTGATTTATAATTTAGACAAGCTAGTTAGATTGTAATTAATGGTTAATTATATTTTTAGGTATTAACCAAGTCGGAGATCAGACTTGCTTATTGATGTCCATTTAACGTTGAATTAGATGGTACCTTGATGACAATTTGTAATTTAAATTGCGCAAATGAATTTTTTTTAAGGCTAATTTAGATTGTACCTTAATGTCATTTTTCATTTTAGACATGCTAAGTTGGGCTCGTAATAGATGATCAAAACAGACTGTAATTATTGACTAGCTTGTCTCGACTATTGATCGGGATATTGGCGAAGTCGTTTTTAGCTTGCGCTTCCCGTTGAGGGTGTTGATGTTCATTTTTAATTAATGTTGTACTTGGTTTTGTAAACATTTAAGGTGCTAGGTTTKCTCAYTGTAAKAGATTCTAGTTACTTGTGTAATTGTTTTGGGTGTGTGGGGTTGTTAGGATGATTGTCCTTAGCTTAGTAGGCTTGGTCTGCTTGTGTCGGGCGGGATGTAGACACCTCCTTGTTCCTCAGAACAGTCGCCAGCCCTGAGACCTTAAATGGTCAAAATCGATGGGAACCTGGGCTTGAGCATTGCTTATGTGTCCTGGAGGTCCTAACCATTGCAGGGTAGGACTGGCGGGTAGTCATTCTTATTCTTCATCGGTTGAATGTCGTACGTTGCTTCCAGGTGCTTGATGTGCTTTTATGATTGGTTGTTATGTTGTTGTTGTGTGAGCTGCATGTGTTGTGTTCATCATCATGTTGTGATGTTGAGTATAATGTCATTATTACCTTCCTACACACACACACACACCCAAAAAAAAAAAAAAAAATATTAAGGGTGCTTTTACCGGTTGTACATCGTAGGAGTTGTACCAGAAGGGGTTGTCACATATGGGTTGTGTAAAGTAAAGGGGATAAGAGATCTAGTGATTGGGATGGTTGTATGAGTAATTAGGTTGAGACAAACAATGGGAACTGGATTGAGAGAGAGCTCGTTAGTTCTTTTGGAGTCATATCCCCAGCACGAGAGTGGCCTGGTGCAACAATTTGTATGGCTTGGAGGAACTTCCCACATTAGTATCCAATTAGTTTAAATCATTGTTAAAGTTAAGTATTCTGTTATATATCCTTTTATGATGTTTATGATGTGTACAAATGATTTTAATTGTAGTATGCTTAAAGAATAGTTATACATTTTATATTTTTATATGTTTACATGAATTTTATGAGTCTTCATGTCATTTTGAAAGTATAATTTTCATTATATGATAGGGAAGAACAAGCATATGGTATCATAGTTTAATGGTATGGTGAATTTTTGGAAATTGGAGAAAATGTCTGAGTACGCCACCATCCTATTCGGTACATGGGTGGTTGGTTACATTACATTTGGTGCTATATCTTCAATAGTATTTTGATACTTTTCCTCCACCTGAAGGAGAACAATGTACCCAAAAATAAAAATCTCTATATCATACTCAATGAACCACTCTGTCACCGAGTACATGATGTACTAAAGAGCTAAGAGAAGGAGTCTCTTGAAAAATTTTGGAAATCAATATGATGGCCCTTGTCAACACAAAAAATGTAGTAGAAGGAGAGACCTTTCACAAAGTTACAAAGGTAGAACTAGATTTTCTATAATCCCCTCAATTGGCTTGACTTGCTACATCGACACTTTAATGATTGAGTTGGAAGGTCTACACCATAGGTTGGAGTGCACCTGTGAGACATTGGCCAAGAATCACACACAAGAGGTTACAAGAAAAAAAATCATGATAGCTAATATTGAAACATTATAAATGGAAGTGGAAATGGGACCTTCAAAACTTGTTTCACTTTCCATGGCACAGGAATAGATTACAATATTTTGACAATCTTGTCAGTCTATGCATGCCCATAATCAGCAATTGGAGGAAGAAGTACAATTCTTTCCTACAAAACATAAGATGGAGATTAACTGGCACATCAAGAAAGATGACAAAAGATTGGAGAAGATGATAATTGAAGTTGTTAAATTTTTAGAAATTATAGACTCCAACTTTCCATTATGAAATTATTTACATCATCTACCAAAAATTGAAGAATGGGAAAATAGTATTAATGCATTGGTAGGTCAATTTGTGTAAAAATAGAAGACCTTGAATGAGCTACCCCCAAGCACCTGAGCATCCAATATGGTTGAAATGATCAATTTGAGTAATAACATCATGACAACCCATGCAGAGAAATAAGAACTAATATATAAAGTGGCCCATCTCTAAGATATAACATAGAAGCAATATATAGATGTACTAGAATCTCAAGAAACTGTAGGTAATTCCATCAGGAAAAGTGAAAATGGCCTAAACCCATGCAAGATATTAAGGAATCTATTGAAAAATATAATGAGCACATCCGTACTTTTGAAGACTTATGTAATGTGGAATCTAAGAGAATCTCTAACTTACACACCTAAGTGAAGCTAGATATTCCCTCATTGGGCCCTATTTTTCCTAAGTGAGACAAATTGTCTGAAGGATGAGACAAATACTTGTTTTGGGCACCTGTTGGTGCTGCATTTTTCCCATTTTGAAGAATTCTTCATGCTTATGTAATGTGTGCACTTGGGTATTGTTGTACATGCAAGGGTTGTTCTATGTATGGATTTGTGATATTTTATAGCAAGGGATGATAATTTACTGTGTGCAAGGTTCCTTATGAAACTATCAAGAAATGGATAAGTAACAACTATAAAATAATTTAACCAAAACCAAATATGGATAAATAGGGGCAATGGGGGTTGGTTAGAGAGAGAGAGTTATAGAAAATGTAATGTTATGCTTCCAAAATAAGGACCGAGTAGTATGATAGATATTGTATGAGGAAGACATAAGGATTTATGCATGCACATAATCTATTGATTAGATGGAATGAAATCGATATCAGTTCCCCCTTAGATTTTTCCGAGTTATGTTAGATATGAGAAATGCATATTATGAATCATGAACAATTGTATTTATATTGGTAAGTTGAATATAAATAGTGTTCTATTTCTTTATCTAATAAATTTGTCCTTGTAATTCCTCACAATGTCTCAAGGGACTGAATTGTTGGCCTACACATTGAACCTTGTGTCTGGTATTTAATGCCAAAATATGACCATTAATATAATAATGGTAAGAATGATGAATAAGGATAAAAATAAAAGGCTTGTGGAAAATACATATGGTCCTACAAAAGGTTGATTGACTTACAATGAAAGATGAGTTTATCTTAGAATATGTTATGATTGTCATAGAAACATGGACGTAGTTACCAAAAATGGAATGAGAGATCACCAAAACAACCAAGAAATGGGAACAAGCCAAGAAATATCATTTTCTATGATTGTTCTAGTTTCACATACCATCTCTGGAAAATGTTTCTTGGGATTGTGAAACCATTTCTATCATTTAGAAACTATAGGACTTAACCACCTTAGGAAGAAGCCCAATGGGAAGATTGTTTCTTCTTTGCACATCATAGATCATTTCTTGCCCTTGTGAGGCCCTTACAAAGAATGTGTCTCTGTTTATTATTAGGAGACAAAGAAGAAGGTGTAGGTATTGAATCACCATGTTGTTGTGTGTTTTCATTATGGTTATATTTTTAGTGACTATAGGCCTCTACAAGTATTTAATATGTAGACAACAACCACCTCAACATCGGGAAAAATAATCAGTGGCTAAGGAAATTAATAGAGTATCACAAAGGAAAATAATAATTACCCAACCAAATGATTTTTAAACTAGGGGGAGGGGAGAATGATGGTGAATTCATTATGGTAGTAAAATCACAGGGATGCATTGGCATGCAATCAAAGAATGAATGAGATAATGTTGGCATAGAGTGAATACAAGTTTGGCAATAGTGGATGGAGGAAATTACATTATGTTTTCTGTTCGAGTGAAATTCAGTTAAAAGGAATATAATTAATTCAAATACCATTTGAACAACACACTAGAAGAAAATTTATTAGAATTCCTTGTTACTTTTATGTTATTTTGTGCTACAAAATGCACACAAGTTTTCTTGTTGTGTCAAAACTATGTTTGAGCAAGTCCACATGTAGGATATTGGGCTAGCCCTCTCGAGAGATTCCAATATGGGTTTCACTTTGAGCCTTCCAAACCTTGAAAGTGTATATAAAGTGTGTACATTTCTTATATGTGAAACATTCTTATTCCATTTCCCATATTGTTCCCATTCCTTGTTTCTGATTTATGTTGACATAGACCATGGGAATATCTAGTTGATTTAATAATTACTCAACCCACGAAAGAACATGATGGATATCCATTGATTCTTGGGCACTTAAGTGGACATAAATGGTGTATTCATTTCTTATGGGTAGGTCAAAATGGAAATTTCTCATATAAGGAAAGAAATGCATCAACTTATTTCTGCCCACACAACCCATATGTTCGAAATGAAATTATTTGAAATGTATGGAAGACGAGGAAGAAGATAAAGATAATAACAAAGGATATAATTTTTTAACTTCATGTTGGAAAGATAAAGAGGAAGAAAATGATATGGTACACATTTTAATTATTAATCAATCAATAAGAATTTTAAGAAAGAAACAATGGTCAAGGGATATTCAATTGCCTCCAAGAACCTATGAAGAAGAAGATTCACTTGAGGATACATTTGAAAATTGGAAAATATACAAAAGAGGTTACAAATCATGGAAGGACTTCCCATTGGCACTTATTATAAGCTCATGAATTTAAAAAAGATACGGATCCTACCTGGCTATGTAGGTTGTTACAAAAGATTTGTTAAAAACTATCATAAGATGAATCTTCCTTTAAGTTCCCTCATGGAAAATATGCTTCATATAAATGGAAAACGAAATGTAAGCATGCCTTAAAAAAAGAGGGATTAGTTTATGTCACTATCTTAAGTGGTCCAGACTAGGCTCACCCTCTTCATGTTTTCACCAATGCATCAAATTTTATTTTAGGGATACTCTCAAAGAAAAATGGAAAACAAGGAAGAGTATCTCATTTAGAGAATACATGGAACAATTTGACTAAAACCTATTTATAAAAGTGAAGTATATATCATAGTAAATGGACACCACCTATGCAATCAGCTTCCAAAAAAAGTATTTTCCTCCGATACAATCATAAAACACAAGAATCCTCCATATAAATATATTCCTTCAATACAATCATTAGACAAGATGGACAAAAATAAATAAATAAAAGCAACATCACTCTACACCTTTTAATAGTGGTCTAGCAAGTTGTTATAAATGGAATTAGGTATAGAGATTAAAGGCCACAAACAAGTTGTTTAAGTTGTTTAATTGGAGTAACAAAGAGGTATTATATTCATACCTTAATGCATAGTTTAAAAGTTCAAATGTGACAAAGGAATTATCTAAAGTAATCAAAATTCATTCAAATTGAAATATTGTTATGTTGACTTCAAGTAAAAATGAAAATGTTAGAATGAAAGGCTAACAGAAAATTTTTCCAACCATGGCTAATGGAAGCTATAAAGTGAGATATTGGGTACAAGATATGTTTCACCTATAAACCATGTTAAGGAGACATATGTTATTTATTTGTCCAAGGTAACCACTAGGGACAAACCAACAATTTGGTTTTCTATTTAACAAGTGAGAAAATAAAAATTGTGTTTTAATGATGAGTCAACCAATCAGAACATTCTTTGTAAGAAAAGTATATTACAATAGACTATGTAGAGAAGCTAGGAATATACCTACATACGGAAAGCTAGAAGCATAAGGGATTAATTAGGGGATGTTTGTGCTAAAAAAATCTTATTTCATGATAAAGTGGGAGAAAATGATATAAAATAACAAACCATATCATTTGATTGGCAATGAAACATCCATTTTTCAGATTTAGGAGTTCAAAAAATTCCACCTTCATGTGCAAGGTTGAAGGTGGTTCTGATAGTAAGAAAGGTGTAAAAATTTGAAAGAAAATTGCATATTGGAGATATGCATAAAAGAGTTTATAAGAAAACCTATGAATGATAATAACTGGACTTGAAAATATTCATAATAAATGAATATTTACAACACTTCCACTTAGTGATATATTTGCAATTAAGTGCAAATTGATGTTCTCACCTAAATATTTCAAAATTCTTGATCATGTTAAACATTTCAGACATAAATGATTGATCATTCTCATCCATGAGTAAATTGATGTTCTCACCTAAATATTTCAAAATTCTTGATCATGTTAAACATTTCAGACATAAATGATTGATCATTCTCATCCATGAGTACATACGAATTCAAAACTCATGTGTCTTCACATCTCTATGACAGTTATTGTAAAAGTCATCTTAAACATGAAATGATGATTGTGTGTTTCAAACATGATTGGCAAGAGGAGTTACAAGGATAGAAAGATGTGAAACCAACCCAACTTATCTATAATTATTATTGTGCCCACTCCATTAAGAAAAACAATGCCACCTAAGTGACATCAATGTTCCTCTCGACATATATCTAGTTGGCTTCATAATAGTTGTATGAAAAAATATGTCAACCACCCATTCAAAGTTTAATCGAAAGATCACTAAGAGATGAGGCAATAATCCATTGAACATCTACTTGGTAGCAAGATAGAGACCCAAAAATCTAATTAAACACTCATACCAATAATAAAACAATATCCACTTAACAATGAATACTTGAACATGATTTAGATGCACTAATAATCATTAAATATTAGTCAACGAACGAGGGAATAATATTGCTACCACAAAGCATTATTGTGTCAATGTATGATGGGTGTTGAATCTCCCCAAGAAATAACATATAAGCAAGGATGACCCAACTTTAAAAAAATGACCACGTCAATGTACAATAACCTCCATGACAACATCCAATATGGAAAAACGCTATAGAAAAAATTCTTTAAGACAAGTGATTAAAATGAAATAAAAATAATGGCATATTATTAGTTTATTTGATGTTGCATCGAAGTCTCAACTCTATGAAATTGAGTCCCATACAAAAATTGCATTCATGTGAGTAAATTAAGGCACTATCCCATTGCATGAAATGCAACAAAAAGACGTTATATGAGTAAAGACATGATCTCATAAAGACCCCATACATTTCAAGGAAGACCCTAACGAATCAATTCAAAGGAAATTATAAGCTTAAAAAACATGAAACTCAATATTATAAGCATAAAAAACATTGAAATTATAAGCATAATATTTGAAGCCCATCTTGCAACGAACACCAAGAAATCGTCTCTCGTGTTGATGAAATTTTCATGGAGATTTAAATGTGCTTCCAGCAAGAATCTTTGCATACACAAATTGTTTATTTGATGGATAGATATCCACTTAAAAATTTGAAACTACATTTCACCAACAATGGCAGAAATAATAGTGTCTAGGTAGTGTATGAAGCAACACAAAGAAATAAATCCCATACTTCTCCACTTCACCAAATGCAAGAAGAATCATTTAAGAAAATAACCAAATGCAAGAAAAACCATTTAAGAAAATAATGGCCTTTTGTGGTAAAAAAAACCATAAAAGAAGGTTACAAAGAAAACCTCAAGATGGAATAATTTTAATACAAGCTAGAGAATTGCCTCCATCACTAACTCTTGCATGTACACTAATAATCTCCAACTATATTATGTTATTAAAGACATTTTTCCTAGTTTATTAAAACTAAAATATCTCTATCACTTACAATAATCTTGGGGACTCCATGTAGTTTTTGAATTGTTTCCATGAATGTTGTGGCTATTATACTTGCTTTAAAAGAATGAGAAAAAGAGAAAAAATGGGCATACATTATCAGTCGATCCACTACTACCATGATGCCAATTTTTCCTTTAGATTTGGGTAAACCTGTAGTAAAATTCATTGAAAATTCTTCCCAACGTTGACTTGGTATAGCTAACAGTTGTAGGAGACCTGGCGTCCTGATTGTTTCTCCCTTATTCTGTTGGAAGACCACACATTCAAACACAAACTTTTGAACATCAGTTTTAAGACTTTCCCAAAAAAAAATCCTTCTTGATCATGTAGTAAGTTGTTAAGAACCTTGGAGTTCCTCCTATAGGAGAAGTGTGCAATTCCCAAAGGACCTTCTATTCGAGTTGAGAATTCTTACATAAATATAGGAGATCATGATACCATATAAAATCACTCTTCCATAAATTTTTATCTAATGCACTAGGGTCATCTTGTGGTTATCGAATGATCTTACATATGTATTTGTCTTGCTTCCATTCTATCCTTGATTCTTTCACCCAATTAGATTGTAGAATATAAATAACACATAAAGAACCCTATGTTTCTTTTTCTTTCCTTGAAAATGCATCTTCTACAATATTATGTTTTCCTTTCTTGAATATAATTTCAAAGTCATAACCTAGCATCTTTGTAAACCATTTTTGTTGCACTTATGAACATAATCGTTTTTGCAAGAAGTACTTTAAACAGTCATGACCTGTTTTTAGTTTGAAGTGTCTTCCAATTAGGTAAGGGCATCATTTATTAATTGCATGTAGTATGGCCAACATTTATTTTTCATAAATGGTTGTGGGTAAGTATTTTCATTTATGTTGGTTTCTTTCAAAGGAAAGGGGCCTTCCTTCTTGTATTAAAACTACACCAATGCCATGGCCCGAGGCATCACACTTCACAATAAATGTTTTTTGTAAAGTCAAGTGTGGCTAGGACAGGAGTTGTACACATAGCCTACTTAAGTTTTTCAAAGGATTTGGATGATTCTTGAGTCCAAGAAAATTCTTCCTTCTTTAATGTTGTTGTTATAGGTGTCGTTGTTTGACCATAATGCTTGAAAAAATTGCGTTAATACTTTTCAATCCTAATAATCCTCTAAGTTTCTTCAAGGTTTTGGGAATTGGCCATTCTCTCATAGCTTTAATTTTGTTAAGGTCGACTTTTACACCTTCATGAGATACAATATGACCTAAATATTCCACTTCTTGAACCCCAAAGGCACATTTGGAATGATTTTCATAAAGTTGATGCTCTTCCAAAAGTTGTAATACTCTATCAACATGTTGTACTTTCTCTTCCCAAGATTTGTTGTAGATTAGTATGTCATAAAAAATACTAACACAAATTTTATAAGGAAGGGTTTGAAAATAGAATTCATCAAGCTTTGAAATGTTGAAGGTGCATTAGTAAATCCAAATGGCATAACCAAAAACTCATAATGACCTTCATGTGTTCTAAAGTTTGTTTTAGGAACGTCTTCCTACCTCATTTTGATTTGATGATATCTCAAACGAAGATCCAACTTAGTAAAGAAAATTTCTCCATGCAAATCATCTAATAATTCATCAATGTCAGGAATAGGAAACTTATCTTTGATGGTCATTTTGTTGAGCTGTCTATAATTTGAACACATAATTCATGAAACACCCTTCTTCATAACCATCACTACTAGTGAAGAGAAATAACTTTGGCTAGGTTGAATGATGCCCTCCTATAACATTTATTGGATCATACGCTCAATTCCACTTCTCTGTGCATATGGATACTTGTAAGGCCTAATGTTAGGTGGTACACTTCTTGGTTGCAAATTAATAGCATGGTCATGATCTCGAATAGGTGGAAGACCCTTAGGCATATCTCTAAATACCTTGGAATGGTTGTTGATAACTATTTGGAGATCCACTGGAGCAGAGGATATAAATTTTTAAACATCTAGCGAGCCCAATTGTGAAACTACACCATGGTGTCCCTTTTTGAGTAATTTTGTCATGTGATTAGAGATTATCACCTTAGAGGGTTTCCCTTAGATACCTCTAAGCTCAATTTCCTTACTTTCTGATGAAAATCTCATGAAAATATATTGAAAATTAAGATCCACTATTCCCAATGATTGTAACCATTGGACCCCTAATACAACATCAACACCACCCATTTGGATGGAAATCATGGGACTATCAAAAACTTACTCCCCCATATTTAGATTAATATTATGGAACTTCCAAGAAAAAATTATGTTACCTCCATCTGCAATCATTACTTGAAACTCAGGTGCTAGAAATATAAAACAATTGAGATATTTTGATAATTTGTAATTGATGAAGTTATGGGTACTACCAGAATCAATCAACATTGTTACTTTTTTCTTTTTGATGTGTCCTTGTATCTTGAGGGTTTGTAGAGTATTGATGTTGGAAAATGCATGACAAGATATCATTGGTGTAGTCTTTTATAGATCTAGCTCTTGTGATGGTTCCAAATCTTGATCTTCTTCCTCTTCACATTCTATGTAGAATAATTTATTCTCACTACATTTATGCCCTTTACTATAATTGTTTTCACAATTGAAACATATTCGCTTTTCTCTTCGTTCATCCATTTTCTGAGGTGTCAACCTTTTCGGTTGAGGTACAGTTGTCTTATGAACCCAAAAACGATCTTTGCTTCCTGCGTATGCTCCAATGGTAGACTTGTGTGTATCCTTATTCTTGGCTTGAATATGATGAGAAATTTACATAGCTTCCATAATATTTCCATGATGTTTCAGGAAAATCTCATTTTAATGTATTCTTTTAATCCACCCATGTAATCTTCCAACAAATGGTCATCACTTATGTCATCCACCCTTGTGTCCAATGCTTGAAATTCTGAAATATAATCTTCAATATCACCTAAGTGTCTTATTCTTGTCAATTGATTGAGGTAGCATTTCTCCCAAAATTTCTCATATTGTGCTTCTATGATCCAGGTGGACATCAGTGGCCACCCACCTATTCCAACTAGCTGAAAACAGTCTTCTAACAACTTACTATTTTTAGCAGTTTCTCGGTTCCTAAACTTCCAGGGCCATTTTGAGGGCCTAAATGAAGTTTTTTTTAGATCGACCACCTCACGGATAGCGAAAGGCTCTAATTGAGCCCCCAAAATGAATATCCCCATCGATACCTTTCCAAAGAGCTATTGTGCACCCCAAACGGAGATCATATGCTAAATTTACGCCCCCGGAAAGTTGATACACCAAACTACCCAAAATGGGGTCCACAAAATTGTTGGTTTTTCATCTTCTGGGGTTAGGGTTTTGCATTTTATTTATGTTAAAAAGGCCTTTAGAGTCTCATTGTAATCATGTTCTTGCGAATGTGAGTATCTGTCACATCTCTTCTCAGAGATAAGTTGTCACCATTATAACGAGTCTTTCACTCTGTATTTCTATGGTTTTGTACATTCCGCTCATTATTAATAGAAATTGTGTATTAATGTATATCTGTGTTTAAGTTGCATCTCTGATATTTTTTTTTTATATTATTGGATATATAAGATATCTTTGTGTTATCGGATAAATCGGTAGGTGCATACACTAACAGATCTCCCTAGATCCACCTGGATCTAGAAAAAAACAGGATAGGACGCGACTCTTTCCCTAAGTTGCAGTCGTTGAATCTACTACTAAGAGGGAATAAGTGACATACCTTTATATCACTTCCTTAGGTATCTGTAATTCCCGCTTCGCTCCGGTGCTCTTGTGAAATCAGGTCCAAAACAACACAAACCAACCAAAGTGAAGATAGCAAAGTACATTCAATGTCAACCTATGCATATGATCAATGAGTTATGCAATAAAATAAGAATGGTTTTATGGGAAAGGGACATGCCGCCGTATTATATTAAATGA
Source organism: Picea engelmannii (assembly GCA_009831015.1). Taxonomy (NCBI): domain Eukaryota; kingdom Viridiplantae; phylum Streptophyta; class Pinopsida; order Pinales; family Pinaceae; genus Picea; species Picea engelmannii. The sequence continues at coordinate 130,701 of ML792281.1, read as the reverse complement.
AAGTAGAAGATACAACTAGATCGCCTTGATGTTGCCAGCTTCCTTTCAATGACCCTTGGTTCCAACACACACACTTGCTCTACATTTGCATGAATAAGATCCAATACAACTTGATAGACCAAATAGAGTCTTCAAGCTTCTATCCAAACATAGTTCTTCACACAATTCTTTCACCAATTCTTCATTCAAT
>ML792281.1:53607-112592 GCA_009831015.1 Picea engelmannii | reverse complement strand
AAAGTTGGATCTCAAGCTTGTATCTCTTGAGTAAAATCGCTCTCACACTCCCAAGAAACCATCCATGGTGGAAGAAAATAAAAATGACAGAGCAGACTATTCTATTAATTTGTTGCTTGAGTAAGCTCTCACGCGACAGAGGGACGAAATGATGGAGAATTTTTCCCACATCCTTCAATGCCTGCCAATAAAAAAGGCACGTCTTCATCAAGAAACCACTTTGGAAGAACCCCTCCTTTCAAGGTACAAGTCAATTTTGATATTCTCGTATTTGAAGGTCAGATAGATGTGAATTCCCTAGAAAAATGGATAAACCTGCTAGAAGGTTATTTCTCTATTCACAATTTTTCCGACAGGGAAAAGATCACCTTATTACTCCTTAAGGATATCCCCCATGTCAAACATTGGTGGGAAAATTACTGGGAGCAAAGTTCCACAGAGGAGTCGGGAATATATGGGGTCGATCCCACTTGGAATTTTTTTGTGGATGTGTTCAAGGAACAATATTACCTTGTTGGAAACTATGAAAACCATACATGAGATGAACCACGCTGCGTCAAGAGAGGGGACAAGAAGTGCCAGAGTTCACCAATACCTTTCATACCTTGTGCACCAAGATCGATATCAAAGACTTCGAGTGACATTTGGTTCTGAAATACCGTGGGGCTCTACACAAATACATCGAAACTAAAATGGATTTTCTGGACATCTCATCATTGGGTGCTACTTATCGATATGCTGTTAAAATCGAGAAGAAATTTAAGCACCAGGAAAAACAAAAATTTGGTTCTGCAAATCCACAACAACCAAAGCATGGTAAAGATGGCTATAACAAGCAACCTTCAGAAAACCAACTCAAGCCACAAGAAAGGAAGGGTAATGGAAAGACGAAAAAGGACACTAGAAAGTGGTGTGATTTCTACAAAATCCCCCGGCACAACACTGATGAATGTCGCTCAAAATAGTCATTGGTGGCTGAAATCAAAGACAACAAGACGAACCCTGATTCAAAATCTGATTTTCAAAATAATGGGAAAAGACAGATCCCATGCAGACCCCACTGTTACCACCCAGAAGAACCAACAGATCCTAAAGAGGGGGAGCACCTTTTTAATTCACAGATGTGAGTGAAGGATTGGATAAGAAAATACTAAGGCCGAAGCCTCGAAGTCACGACCTCTCGTCAACCGTCAGATCTAGAAGACCCCTCGACTGTTGATCTATTCAGAGCATGCCAAGGTAGCAGTGGTCAAACTTTGGTGTTGACCACTTCATCAAAAATGGGTTGAGAACATGTAAATTCACTCAAAGGCTGAAGTTTCGAAGTCAGGAAGTGAAGACACGTAGCACACATCAGGAGATCCATGTCAATAGACCGCATCAACAAGGACACATGGCACAATCAAATGGGGACAAGTGTCAAGGTGCTATTAGCATTTTAGGTACGTGTAAGTCACAAAGCTAACTAACACGTGGAAACCACTCTTCCAGTGCCAAGTCAGCAGTGACGTCAGCAAGTTATGTCACTTCGGGAGTATGTACTTCAGGGGAAACTAGTTTCTAACACCAGTAACTGCCCAAAGCGTCGAAGGCCGAATTTAACGCTAACCATTGATCTAATTTGGAAGCATTCTCAACCAATTATCAATCATAGTGGAAGGATAGTGTAAGTGGAGGTGCTAACCGACAACAAGTGGTCACCACTGCTTTATGACTTATTCAGTAGATAATCACTTCAGCAAAATTACTACTCCAAAGTCTAGGAGCCACGAATAGTCAAAGTTCTGAAGTAAATGAGAACCGTCCATCTCATTGTGCGATTAAAACGTGACCGTCGATCTTAAAAAGTGATCAAGTACTTATTTAGCCTAACGCCTGGTCACCACCTATGGTTATATAGAATAAATAAATAAGGGTAAAAGAAGAGGTATCACTTAAATTAATAAGCTCGTGGTTCTGCACCTATGGTCATATGAAAATAGTTTGAAGGAAGCGCCTCATACAGATTTCATCTCTATAATTCGAAAGAGAATTAATGCTATAATAATATAGAGAATAGGTGAAATATCAAATATGATATGTTGACTAATTGAGGACACAACAGAAGCATTAGAACAATATAATGAGTCGATCCATGTTTGTGATCAACTCATGAAGATAAAAGAACCAACACGCAGTCATGATTAAGAGAGTTAAATCATGAGCATTATGAATAAAGGATAAAAGGGAAAATGATATTATTTAATGTTTAAATTTATCATTTAAATGAAAAGGTACAATGGTTCAATATCAAAAGATGCAATGATTCAAATTTACACTAGTTGGAAGACTATATAAACCATAAAGAATGGTGAAAAGAAAGTGTAGTTGAATTTGTTGAAGTATATATATTTAGATATAATGGATTGAATGAAGGTTCATTCTATCAGGTTGGTGCCTGTTTACAAGCTGGGTCTTGTATGAAGATTGGATTCCTCACATCTTAGTTGAATCTGAGATCAACAACTTGGGACATGTTATGAGGGTTGGATTCCTCATTTCTCAGTTGGATCTGAGAACTACAAGATGGGCCTTGTAACAGAGAGATGGGTCTCTCATAGTTTCTTGAATTTGAAGATATTAAAGGATTGATATTATGTATTCATTCAAGTTAAATAAATAAATAAAGTATGTATTCTTTTATATATTAGTTGAGAAATGAAATAAATATATATTGTTCAGTTAATTTATCAAAAGTGTGAAATTGTCCAAAGTTTTGTGACACCGATTCACCCCCCCCCCTCTCATTATTAAGTTTCCATTTCAAAAATTGGTATCATAGTAGGTGCCTTCAGCACAGTTTAAACACTAAAGGTATATTAAGAAGAAATGGGTGGACAAATTGTTATCTCCACAAATGAAGCTCCCTTATTTGATGGAATGGATTATTCATCATGGAGGGAAAATATGAAAAGATATCTGAAGTCCAGAGTATCTGGATTTTGGGATTCAATAGTAAGTAAGCCCATGCACTTAACTACTTCAAAGAAAAAAACCAAAAATGCAAAGGACGCAAGGAGAAACAATTCAGTAGCCTTAAAAGTAATCCAGGATGGATTGTCAGACCAAGTCAAAGAAAAGATGAGGCACTAAAAATATGCTAAAGAATTATGGCTCCAACTAGAAAATTGTTTCCAGAATGAAACATAAGAAGAAGAGAAATCCTATCAAAGTGAGGAACAAGACTCAGATAAAGAGGATTCCTGTCAGAATAAAGAACAAAACTCAGAAGAAAAGAATTATTATCAAGATAAGGAATAAGATAAAGAAAAGGAAAATTGCAATCAGTTTGAAGAACATAATATAGAGAAAAAGATTTATAATCAGAACGAAATGCAGGATTTGATGCAAACCTCAGTCAACAATGAGGAAGACAACCTCATCAAGGAATTGAGGCATACCTCAGTAATCACTATATAAAAACTACATGATCTTAAGACTGATGTTATAGATGCAATAGATGAGATTCGTATGGAACCAGGAAATTATATGCATATTAAAGTTCATGTGGATGTTATTGACCATCTTGAATACACATTTATGTGCACTTTTTAAGAGTTGGAGAAACTTCAACAGTTATATCAATCTAACCATGAAGAGAATGAACAAAAGTTTCAACTGGAAAACAAAGAAGAAGAGATCAAAAGATTGAAAATAGAAGTTACTAATCTAACAAAAGAGATGGAAGAATTAAAGACACATGACAGTAAAAGAAAAGAAATACTAAAAGAAACAGAAGAATAGGTTAACAATCTAAAAACTCAAATTGAAGAAGATAAAAAAAAGAAAGAAGCCTAGAAGATCCAAATAACCAAAAGAGAAGTATCATGCCAAATGTTTGAATTAGAAGCCATCGAACTCAAAAGGATTTAGCTAGAATATGAGGAAGAAATCAAAATATTGAAAGCTAAAGTTTTTTATCTAATAAAATATATGGAAGAATTGAAGACATATGAAAAAACTATTAAATGCAAAGAAGTCTTGGATGAGATAGAAGAAATATTCATCAATCTAAAGACTCAACTTGAACATGCTAAGGAAGTGGAAGAAGCCCTGAAGATTCAGTTGACTAAAAAGGAAGAAACATGTCACAAGTTGAAATCAGAAATAATCAACCTTAAGAAGATAAACAAATACAGTAATGAAAATCTAAATATTCAACTCAAGAAGGCCAAGAAAAATGAAGAATACCATAGGATGCAATCATCCAAAAGGGAAGAATTATGTCACATGTTGAAGTTAGAAATAGTCAATCTCAAAAATATGAATGAAAATACAAATAAGATTGTCAATTTCTAGAATAGTTTAGCTTCCTAGATAATATTTGGAAGAGCCAAAGATCAGCTGATGACAAAATTGGTCTTGGATACAATAAGAAAGAAGACAGTGACAAGTGGAGCACCATTTACAAACATGGGAAAGGATCATCCATCTCAAAAGGAAACGGTGCAATCACAAACCAATTAAAAGCCATGAACTTTGTTAAGGAAGGAAGCTATCAAAGTAAAAATGAAGAAGAAAATCAAATGACAGATCTCTCAAGCCAAAATAAATCAATAATGGAAACACCTTCAATGGCTATTTCTTTTCTTGTCATAACTTTGGCCATAAAGCAATGGACTGCAAGAAACTAGAGAAAGGATATATAAGAAAATACACAAACTCAATTAGATGTTGGAGATGCAATTTTGTTGGGCACATGACAAAATTTTGTCATACAATGAGATGTTACAACTGTGATAGGTTTGGGCACAAATCCCAAAGATGCATGAGTTCAAAAATTCAATTCTTAAATAAGTCATTCAATTCAATGATAAAACCAAATAAAAGTTGGAAGAAGAAAGGAGATGAAAAATCTCCAAAAACACAATTAGAAAGAGAAGATCCAAAAAGCATAGTATCTCATAGAGAGATATGGAGAAGAAAATCTTAAGGAGAAAGCAAGAAAGATGATATTACACCTGAAAATGAAGAAATTAATAATAAGAACATGATGGGTGAAGGTCCTAATGAAGAATGTGAAAATCAATATGAAATAAATCAAGCTCAAGAAAAGGAAGTACCTTTAAAAGAATATGGGACAATATCAAATTCTAATGACGTTATAATTTGTTAGCGAAAGAAAGAAAAATCATTGGTAGGTTTGGTTGTAGAATACAAGAAGAGAAAAAATAAAGGTAGTAGAGAAGTTCAAGGAGTATCATTCAACACAAATCAATTGATAACAAAATTGGTATTAAATCAATTGGTATTAAATTAATTGCTATCAATCCTCAATTGATATTCCCATGAAATATCAAAGAAGAATAAAAAGCAGATCAAAAAAATCAGTAACATTCATAATCTTGTTCTATTTGACAAAGGAAAGTCAGTGAAAACTTAGGAGGAGTATTTTGGTTATCAAATAAAAAAGAAATTAGATTAATTTTTGAAAGACTTGATCACTACAAGTTGGTATAAAAAATTCTACTTATTTGAACATAAATATCCCAATCAATTGAGATAAGCAGTTAGTAAATTAACAAGGGAAGAGACCTTGTAAGGAAGAGGGAGAGTAACTTCATAGGAGAGAAGCATCATACACAGGAAGAGACCCTTTTTGATTGATGTCAAAGGGGGAGAGTAACTTCACAGGAGAGAAGCATCATCACGGGGGGAGTTTGTTTATGAAGTTAGTGTGTTTCCCTCAATGACAAAGGGAGAGATTGTTGGATATATTGTCATTGATATGTTGTCATTGATGTCAACAGTTGATGTCATTATGATGTGATGATAAGTTTTTTTGATGAATTGTCATTGATAACAACAATATAACAGTTAGCAAAGAATGAAAATGTCAAACAAAATGCAGAGAATGAAAATGTCAAACAGTATGTAGAGATTCAAGTTCAAAAGAAAGGACATTAATCAAAGCTTCGAAGGAAAAGTGCATTGTAGAAATGCCATCGGGATCAAAATCCCCACGGGAAAACTCCAAAGGATTCAATGAAGAATCATGTTCATTGAGATAGCTTTCAGGAGTAATCACACAGAAGACATAACACGAGGTGCATAGGAATCTACCTAAAATCTCATGAGAGGCAACGTATTATATTGCACAAGATCAAAGCATGCAGATATCCTAGGTTCAGTTGGAAACCAAGTATAAACCCAAAATCTCAAAAGAGATGATGCACAAGAGGCTCAGAAGAAATGACGCACAGGAGTCATCCATTATCATTTCAAGAGTTATATTGATTATCAAATCAAGTTTAGTGGAAAGACAGTGTAAGCCACAAATATTTCGAAGTGGACATGAGTCATTTGATCTGAGAAATATTGTGGGAGTCATATTGACCGTCTGATCTATATAAAGTGGAAGGCTTGGATAATCAAATACCAAGGCCGAAGCCTTGGATTCATGAGTTCCCATCAACCGTCGGATCTAGAAAACCCCTTGACCGTTGATCTATTCAGAGCATGCCAAGGTAGTAGTGGTCAAACTTCGGTGTTGACCACTTCAGAAAAATGGGTTGAGAACATGTAAATTCACCCGAAGGACGAATTTTTGAAGTCACAAAGTGAAAATACGTAGCACACACATTAGGAGATCCACATTAGCAGACCACATCAGCAAGGAAACTTGGCACAATCAAATGGTGACAAGTGTCAAGGTGCTATTACCATTTCAGGTAAGTGTAAGTCACGAATCTAAGTGGCACGTGGAAACCACTCTGCCAGTTCCAAGTCAGCAATGACATCAACAAGTTATGTCACTTAGGGAGTATGTACTTCAGGGGAAACTAGTTTTTAACACCAGTAACTGTCCAAAGGGCCGAAGGCCGAAGTTAATGCTAACCATTGATCTAATTCAAAAGTGTTCTCAACTAATGATCAAGCATAGTGGAATGATAGTGTAAGTGGAGTTGTTAACCGACAACAAGCGGTCACCATCGCTTTATGACTTATTCAGTAGCTAATCACTTCAGAGGAATTGCTACTCCAGAGTCCAGGAGCCACGAATAGCCGAATTTCCGAAGTAAATGAGAATCGTCCATCTCATCGTGCGATTAAAACGTGACCGTCGATCTTGACAAGTGATCAAGCACTTACCTAGCACCTGGTCACCACCTGTGATCATATGTAATAAAGAAATAAGGTTAAAAAAGAGGTAGTGCTTAAATTAATAAGCCTGTGGTTCTGCGCCTATGTTCATATGAAAATGGTTTGAAGAAAGCACCTCATATAGATTTCATCTATGTAATTCGACAGAGAATTAACACCATAATATTATAGAGAATAGTTGAACGATAGAATATGATATGTTGATGAATTGAGGACACAACAAAAGCATGAGAATGATATAATGAGTCTATCCATGTCCGTGATCAACTCATGAATTCAAAAGAATCAACACACAATCATGATTAAGAGAGTTAAATCATCAAAATTATGAATAAAGGATAAAAGGAAAAATGATATCATTTAAAGTTTAAATTTATCATTTAAAGGAAAAGGTACAATGGTTCAATATCAAAAGATGCAATGATTCAAATTTACACCATTTGGAAGACTATATAAACAAGAAAGAATGGTGAGAAGAAAGTGTAGTTGAATTTGTTGAAGTATATATATTTATATATAATGGATTGAATGAAGGTTCATTCTATCAGGTTGGTGAATGTTTGCAAGATGGGTCTTGTATGAGGATTGGATTCCTCGCATCTCAGTTGGATATAAGATCATCAAGCTGGGACTTGTTATGAGGTTTGGATTCTTCATTTCTTAGTTGGATCTGAGAACTACAAGTTGGGTCTTGTAATAGAGAGTTGGGTCTCTCATAGTTGCTTGAAGTTGAAGATATTCAAGGATTGATCTTATGTATTCATTCAAGTTAAATAAATAAATAAAGTATTTATTCTTGTATATATTGGTTGAGAAAATGAAATAAATATATATTGTTCACTTAATTTATGAAAAGTGGGAAATTGCCCAAAGTTTTGTGATATTGATTCACCCCCCCTCTCATTGTTAAGTGACCATTTCAACAATTGGTATCAGAGTAGGTTCCTTCAGCACAGTTTAAAAACTAAAGGTAGATTCAGAAGAAATGGGTGGACAAATTGTTATCTCCACAAATGAAGCTTCCTTATTTGATGGAACAGATTATTCATCATGGAGGGAAAATAAGAAAAGATATCTGAAGTCGAGAGGATCTGGAGTTTGGTATTTGGTAGTAAGCAAGCCCAGACACTTAACTACTTCAAAGAGAAAAACAAAAACTACAAAGAAGGCAAGGAGAAACAATTTAGTAGCCTTAAAATCAATCCAGGATGGATTGTCAGACCAAGTCAAAGAAAATATGAGGCACTACAAATCTGTTAAAGAATTATGGCTAGAACTAGAAAATTGTTATCAGAATGAAACATAAGAAGAAGAGAATTATTATCAAAGTGAGGAACAAGACTCAGATAAAGAGGATTCATGTCAAAATAAAGAACAAAACTCGGAAGAAAGGAATTCTTATCAAGATAAGGAACAAGATAAAGAAAAGGAAAATTGCAATCAGATTGAAGAACATAATACAGAGAAAAATATTTATAATTAGAATGAAATGCAGGATTTGATACAAATGTTAGTCAACAATGAGGAAGACAACCTCATCAAGGAATTGAGGCATACCTCAGTAATCACTAAATAAAAATTACATAATATTAAGACTGATGTTATAGTTTCCATAGATGAGATTCGTATGGAACCAGGAAATTATATGCATATTAAAGTTCATGTGGATGTTCTTGACCATCTTGAATACACAGTTATGTGCACTTTTGAAGAGTTGGAAAAACTTCAACATTTAGATCAATTTAACCATGAAGAGAATGAACAAAATTTTCAGCTAGAAAACAAAGAAGAATAGATCAAAAGATTGAAAATCGAAGTTACTAATCTAACATAAGAGATGGAAGAATTAAAGACACGTGACAGTAAAAGAAAAGAAGTACTAAAAGAAACAGAAGAATTGGTTAACAATATAAAAAATCAAATTGAAGAAGATAATAAAAAGAAAGAAACCCAAAAGATCCAAATAACTAAAAAGGAATAATAGTGCCAAATGTTTGAATTAGAAGCCATCAACCTCAAAAGGATTCAGCAAGAATACAAGGAAGAAATCAAAATATTGAAAACTAAAGTTTTTTATCTAACAAAAGATATGGAATAATTGAAGACATGTGAAAAAAATATTAAATGCAAAGAAGTCTTCGATGAGACAAAATAAATAGTCATCAATCAAAAGACTCAACTTGAACATGCTAAGGTAGTGGAAGAAGCCTTGAAGATTCAGTTGACTAAAAAGGAAGAAACATGTCACAAGTTGAAATCAGAAATAATAAACCTTAAGAAGATAAATGAATACAGTAATGAAAATCTAAAGATTCAACTCAAGGAGGCCAAGAAAAATGAAGAATCCCATAGGATGCAGTCATCCAAAAGGGAAGAATTATGTCACGTGTTGAAGTTAGAAATAGTCAATCTCAAAAAAATGAATTAAAAGACAAATAAGATTGTCAATTTCCAGAATAGCTCAACTATCCTAGATAAGATTTGGAAGAACCAAAAATCAGCTGATGACAAAACTAGTCTTGGATACAATAAGAAAGAAGACAGTGGCAAGTGGAGCACCATTTACAAACACGGGAAAGGATCATCCTTCTCAAAAGGAAACGATGCAATCACAAACCAATTACAAGACATTAACTTTATTAAGGAAGGAAGCTATCGAAGTGAAAATGAAGAAGAAAATCAAATGATAGATTTCTCAAGCCAAAATAAAATCAATAATGGAAACACCTTCAATGGCTATTTCTTTTATTTTCATAACTTTGGCCATAAAGCAATGGAATGCAAGAAACTAGAGAAAGGATATGCAAGAAAATCCACAAACTCAATTAGATGTTGGAGATGCAATTTTGTTGGGCACACAGCAAAATTTTGTCATACAATGAGATGTTACAACTATGATAGGTTTGGGCACAAATCCCAAAGTTGCAGGAGTTCAAAAAGTCAATCCTTAAATAAGTCATTCAAGTCAATGATAAAACAGAATAAAAGTTGGAAGAAGAAAGGAGATGACAAATTTCCAAAAACATAATTAGAAAGAGAAGATCCAAAAAGCATAATATCTCATAGAGAGATATGGAGAAGAAAATCTGAAGGAGAAAGCAAGAAAGATGATATTACACCTGAAAATGAAGAAATTAATAATAAGAACATGATGGGTGAAGTTCCTAATGAAGAATGTGAAAATCAATATGAAATAAATCAAGCTCAAGAAAAGGAAGTGCCTATAAAAGAATATGGGATAATTTCAAATTCTAATGACGTTATAATTTGTTAGCGAAAGAAAGAAAAAATATTTGTAGTGTTAGTTGTAGAATACAAGAAGAGAAAAAATAAAGGTAGCAGAGAAGTTCAAGGAGTATCATTCAACAAAGATCAATTGATAGAAAAATTGGTATTAAATCAATTGGTATCAATCCTCAATTGATATTCCTGTGACATATCAAAGAAGAATAAAAAGTAGATCAAAAAGATCAGTAAGATTCATACTCTTTTTCTATTTGACAAAGGAAAGTCAGTAAAAAATCAAGAGGAGTATTTTAGTAATCAAATAAGAAAGTAATTAGATTAAGTTTTGAAAGACTTGATCACTACAAGTAGGTATCACTACAAGTTGGTATCAAAAAGACTACTTATTTGAACACAAATATCCCAATCAACTTAGATAAGCAGTTAGTAAATTAACAGGGGAAGAGACCTTGTCAGGAAGAGCTACTCTTTTAGAAACAAAGGGGGAGAGTAGTCAGAGGAATAAAGAGCATATTGATAGGGGGAGTCATTCAGTTATGGAAGGCAGAGCATGATTGCAGGGGGACTTACCGAAGTTCATATTTTGGTCAACAACATGCAGAGAGACAGAGGTTGATCATAAGGGGAGTAACCCTTTTCCATTGACGTCAAAGGGGGAGAGTAACTTCAGAGGAGAGAAGCATCATCACAGGGGGAGTTTTTGTATGAAGTTAGTGTGTTTCCCTCAATGACAAAGGGGGGTATTGTTGGACATAGTATCATTGATGTCATTGTGATGTGATGATAAGTTGTTGTGATGAATTGTCATTGATAACAACAGTATAACAGTTAGCAGAGAATGAAAATGTCAAACAATATGCATAGGTTCAAGCTCAGAAGCAAGGACATTAATCAAAGCTCAGAAGGAAGAGTGCATTGTAGAAATTTCATCGAGATTGAAATCCCCACAGGAAAAATCCAAAGGATTCAAGGAAGAATCTTGTTCACTGAGATAGCTTTCAGGAGTAGTCACGCAGAATACATAACCTGAGGTGCAGATGAATCTATGTAAAATCGCAGGAGAGGAAGCGTATTATATTTCACAAGATCAGAGGATGAAGATATCCTTGGTTCAGTTGGAAACCAAGTATAAGCCCAAAATCTCAGAAGAGATGATGCACAGGAGGCTATGAAGAAATGATGCACAAAAGCCGTCCATTATCATTTCGGGAGTTATATTGACCATCATATCAAGTTTAGTGGAAGGATAGTTTAAGACACAAATATTCCAAAGAGGACATGAGTCGTCTGATCTAAGAAATATTTTGGGAGTCATATTGACCATCTGATCTATATAAAGTGGAAGGATAGGATAAGAAAAGACCAAGGCCGAAGCCTCGGAGTCACAAGCTCCCATCAACCATCGGATCTAGAAAACCCTTCGACCGTTGATCTATTCAAAGCGTGCCAAGGTAGAAGTGGTCAAACTTTGGTGCTGGCCACTTCGACAAAAATGGGTTGAGAACATGTAAATTCACCTGAAGGTTGAAGTTCCAAAGTCATGAAGTGAAGACATGTAGCACACAAATCAAGAGATTCACGTCAGCAGACCACATTAGCAAGGACATGTGGCACAATCAAATGGTGACAAGTGTCAAGGTTCTATTAGCATTTCAGGTATGTGTAAGTCACGAATATAAGTGACACGTGGAAGCCACTCTACCAGTGCTAGGTCAGCAGTGACGTCATAAAGTTACGTCACTTCAGGAGTATGTACTTCAGGGGAAACTAGTTCCTAACACCAGTAACTTCCTGAAGAGTCGAAGGCCGAAGTTAACACTAACCGTTGATCTAAATCAGAAGCATTCTCAACTGATGATCAAGCATAGTAGAAGGATAGTGTAAGTGGAGGAGTTAATCAAAAACAATTGGTCACCACCGCTTTATGACTTATTCGGTAGGTAATCACTTTAGTGGAATTGCTACTCCATATTCCAAGAGCCACGAATAACCGAAGTTCCGAAGTAAATGAGAACTGTCCATCTCATCGTGCAAACAAAACGTGACCGTCGATATTGACAAGTGATCAAACACTTATTTAGCCTAGTGCCTGGTCACCACCTGTAGTCGTATGGAATAAAGAAATAAGGGTAAAAGAAAAGGAAACTCTTAAATTAATAAGCATGTGGCTCTGGGCCTATGGTCATATGAAAATGGTTTGAAGGAAGCGCCTCATATAGATTTCATCTATGTAATTCGACAAACAATTAACACCATAATAATACATAGAATAAGTGAAATATTGAATATGATATGTTGACGAATTGAGGACACAGCAGAAGCATGAGAACAATATAATGAGTCGATCCATGTTTGTGATCAACTCATGAAGACAAAAGAACCGACACACAGTCATGATTAAGAGAGTTAAATCATGAGCATTATGAATAAAGGATAAAAGGAAAAATGATATTATTTAAAGTTTAAATTTATCATTTAAATGAAAAGGTACAATGGTTCAATATCAAAAGATGCAATGATTCAAATTCACACCAGTTGGAAGACTATATAAACAAGAAAGAATGGTGAGAAGAAAGTGTAGTTGAATTTGTTGAAGTATATATAATTATATAAAATGTATTGAATGAAGGTTCATTATATCAAGTTGGTGCCTGTTTACAAGTTGGGTCTTGTATGAGGATTAGATTCCTCACATCTCAGTTGGATCTGAGATCAACAAGTTGGGACTTGTTATGAGGGTTGGATTCCTCATTTCTAAGTTGGATCTGAGAACGAAAAGATGGGTCTTGTAACATAGATTTGGGTCTCTCATAGTTGCTTGAAGTTGAATATATTCAAATATTGATCTTATGTATTCATTCAAGTTAAATAAATAAATAAAGTATTTACTATTTTATATATTGGTTGAGAAAATGAAATAAATATATATATTGTTCAGTTAATTTATGAAAAGTGGGAAATTGTCCAAAGTTTTGTGACACTGATTCACCACCCCCCCCCTTCTCAGTGTTAAGTGTCCATTTCAACACTAGTAGCTTCCCTTCCTCGACACCAAAGATAGTTTTCTTAGGGTTTAAAGATATTCTATATTTCCTACACCTTTCGAAAATCTGGGTTATATGTTGGATCTGGTCTTTCATGTTCTTTGAATACACATTCACGTAGTCCAAATAAACTACTACACATTTGTTAATCAATCCCCAAAAATCTACGTCCATCGACCTTTGGAAGGTTGCTCCTGCATTAATCAACCCAAAGGGCATGCGTTTTAATCAAAATTTCCCCACTTGGTTCGGAAGGTAGTTTTCAATCGGTCTTCCTCTGAAACTAGAACTTGGTTATAACCTAAGAAGCCATCTAGAAGGGAGAAAAATTCAGAACCAGACATGGTTTGCAAGATTTGTTCCATGGGTGGGTATGGGTAGTTATCCTTTTCTAATTCTCTGTTAAGGTTTCTGAAATCTTCACACAGGCGGATCTCCCCAAAAAGTTTCCTGACAGGAACCAAATTTTCTACCCAGGCAGAGTGTCTAACCTGAAAAGTAATATTAGCATCTACTAATTTCTTTAACTCTTGATACATCGGGGGTTCCATAGATGGATGGTACTTCCTGATATTTTGTTGGAAGGGTTTTACTCCATATTTTAACGGGATTGTGTGTTGGATAATGCGGGTGTCATAAGTTTTAAATTCTTGGTAGGTCCAAGCAAAGACATCTTGATATTCTCTAAAAATATTGAGATAAGATTTCCTATCTTCTTTAGACACTGTTTTACTTAGATTTACATTCTTAGGGTTTTTTGGGGTTCTTAGGTTTATAGTCTCATATATGGGACATGAACTCCATGTCTTTGTGTTCTTTGACACTTTAAATGTTTTCTTCAAGTCAAAAAGGTTCTCCAAATTGGATACCACTTTTGGTATCGTGTGAAACCTTGGTTTATTATTAGAGTGATCTGTTTCTCTCTTCTGTTCATGGAAATCGGTTTATGCCAGTTGCTCTTGGAATACCTCGTCATCAATAGTCAAATCTTTGAAATTCTCTTGATTGGTTAGAAAATATACAATATGTTCATCTCCTTCGAAAACCTTCCAATTAGCAATATTGTTGGGTAATGATGGTTTGTATCGTAGTTCCACAGTGAACCTGGAGGCTTCATATTCTTCTAAAGGTATAACCTTGAGGTTGTAGTGGCTAGGGAATCAAGAGTATTCTTTGTCCTGGGAACAATAGTAATATTGAATGCCTCGAAATTTTCTATTAGTCTATGCACCTCTTGTTGGTAATTCCTTAAGTGGGGTGAATCAAAATGTATAGTATTCTTCACTTTCCTAACAATAATTTCAGAGTCCCCAAAAACTTCAGTTCTTTAATGTTTAAGTTTATGGCTTTCTTCAGTCCTTGAAATAGAGCTTCATACTTATCAATGTTATTGGTGGATTCAAATTTTAGTCTGCAGGATAGGAAATTATGCTTTCCATTTGGGGAAATGAGGATACATCCTAATCCTGACCCTTCTTGTGATTTAGATATATCAAAGTACAACGTCCAAATTTGTGAGTGAAATTTAGCGGCTTCTTCGGGCCTAGTTATTTTCTCCTCTGCGTATACCTTGTCTGTTGTTTCCGATAGAGGTTCCTAACAAAAGATGCTTTCTCCTTCCACTGCTAGTAGATTCGCTTGAAAAGTCATTTCAGAGTTTTGAGTGAGAGGTACATTAGACAAGAGAGGATAAAAATTGTCGAAATCATAATCACAGGAGTAGTTTCCTAGCACAGGGAAATCTGTCGACGAGGGTTCGTTGAAGGCTTCTAAATCGGTGACAGTATGTTTGAGATATCTTTCCCTATCAATCCTAATCATGTTGGTATGTCCCTTTAGTGGAAACCATAGGTGAGCCCAGTCCATGCTAAAGTATTCATTTAGTTTCTCATACCAATCTTAACTAAGTAGAAATCCATAAGCTTCTGGGATATCTACTACAATGATATCAATTACTTGAACAAATTTTGGGTGAGTAGACATTCTGATCATGACATCCTTAAGTTCCCAAATAACTTTTACCTGAGTTATTTCTAGTTGTATAACATGTTTATCACTTTTGAGTGGAATTGCGTTCAATTTCCTGTAGATTGACAATGGAATGACATTGAAGGATGTCCCTGAATCGACCAATCAATTATTCAGGTTTCTGTTGAAGACTTCAAACGTTAAAAGGAAAGGTGGGACAAAGGATTTCCTCTTTTGTATACATAACAATTGTTTACATTTGGTTTATTATTTAGATCTGTGGGATATGGGACCTCTCCTAGGTCAGTGCTTGTTATAGGGCCTTCTATTGACCTTAAGGCCTATAGCAGAAAGTCCTTTTATTGGGGAATTGTACACATTTCCATGACCGAAACATTAGCCTTCAACTTCTTTAAGTCTGTTACTATGTTGTAGTCCAGCTTGGGTGACTCACATGTATGTATGTTTATAGGATTTCTTTGGGAGACAAAAGGTGCTTTTGAGTGATTGATTGTTTGTTTTCCCCTCAAAAATTGGACAATGATAAGGTCATTTGAGACTGGTTGACCCTTACTTCACCTTTTCACCGTCAAAACCTCAGCGGGTGGTTCTTGAACTTCAAATACATCATCGAGAAGCATCAACAAGTCAGGATCCCACAACAATATGGATGTTTCTTCCTGCGACTCAACTTCTTCCTGATCGACAATGTTCACCGCTGAGCCACTTGATTTCTCAGTAAGAGAAACTTCGTTTAGGAACCGATTGGACATTAAATTCATAGCGTGCACCCATTGGGGACAGTCTCTTTTAGAATATTTCTCTTGATGGTACGTGAAAAAAGAGTTGGATGCTACATTACCGAGGTCGATGTTTAAGTTGGTTGGGGGAGATTGAATCGCTTTGAAAGGTGGGTTTCTTTTAAAAAAGGGTTTATAGGGCCTTTGACCTTGGTTTCCTTCCTTGACACTTATTTTCATGTCTACAATTTCATTTGATAGTTTCTTTATCATATGTTGTAGGTATTCTATGTCCCCACTTCCCTTCCAGGGACCTTGTTCTGTTGTTTTTCTTGGGGGTCTAGTCAACAAAAGTCCTCTCCTAGGTGGCGGTTGAACTTCCTTCTTAACTAGTGAGACCTGGCCCTCTTTGCATCCCTTCATTTGGAATTCAATTGTTTTGGCTTCCTCAAAATTTTCTGCTAGGGTATGTTTGGCATCCCTTTTCACAAACATGGAAATGGAAGTAGGGAGAGCATTAGCATATACCTCAATTTGCAAGTCCTGAGTAGGTTTAGCTTCAGGTTGAAATTTGTTCAGGATAGTGGTAAATTGTTGATAGAAGTCTTTAACCTTCTCTTTTGAACTCATGGTGGAGGCGAACAGTTCAACCATTAAAGCTCATGTGGTGGTTTCTTCTACAAATTTGTCTAAGAAATCCTTTTGAAACTTCGCCCAACTAGTTATGGACCCCACAGGCAAGTTAAAATACCAAGTCGAGGCTGAATTCTCAAAGTTATAGGGAAAAATCCTACAAACTACGTCCTCATGTTGTATGTTCATCAGTCTTATAGCTAGTATGAATTTTTTAATATGGTCCTCGGGCAATCTAGATGTTTCAGGTTTGAATTTTGGAAGTAATTTTTCTGGATGTCGAGGGAGGTTATGTACCTGTCCTGGGATTTCCAGAGCATCCCTGGTCAACGAAGGTTGATTATTTGGAGGTGTATTTCCCCTTTCTTCATTATTATCATTATTATCCTCCATGTCGTTCGATTCCAAAACTGAGCGATCTGAGTTAAACCCTTCCTCGTCAGATTTGAAATCGTCAGGCTCAAACTAGTTACCGGTTGGTGTTTCAGGGATCAGATTAAGAGGTTGTTCGATCTCAGTGAGGGAAAAATCTATCAGGTCTTCTAATGTATGAACAAAAACCTAGTTAGGGGTATCGACGACTGGTCTTCTTACTTGTTTTCTACGAGGAATTAACGGGGCTAAGGGTAACGATCCAATTTGTCGAGCATAATCTATTGTGATTCTTCTGAATTGGTTCAAATCCTCGTGGGGAAGAGCGTAAGGTATTTCAGGGAATAGGTGTTCTTCCTCATGTTGGGGTGAATTACTCGTTTCATGAGTACTCTTTTTATGTAGGATGTCTTGAGAAATACTATACATGCATGTGGGATGTTTTGAATTTTGTAGGCTATGTGAAATATATTATCAGAAATATTGTTATCCATTCATTCATTCAGACCCTCCTTCTAGTGACAATTTTGTTGAGGGGTCCAAGATCCATTTAACTCAACAATAAGAACCAAACCCTCCTTAGAGGCCCAGTTAGACTCTGCAAGGTTTATGGGTGGAATGGTTCTCAAGATCTTTCAATCTAGCTAGTTTATCGATGGGATTTAATTAGTGATTGACAGGATATATTTCTGTGAAAGTTCCTCCTTCATATTAAACGTTCTCTTTTGTCTTTTCTTTTATTAGATGATGTCTGATAAAGTGAGGTGTGATGGTATAAACCAACTGATAGAAGGGATTATTAAATACTGAAGAAGGTTGAGCCTGGGATAACCCTCATGCTCTAGCATGCAGACAACGATATTCACACATATTACAAGTCTAGTAATAATACATTAACTTGTTGGTATTTCAACAATGACTGAGATACAATTATTGAAAGAAAATATGCATGCAATAAGACGAGTGCAAGAAAAACAGTTTCCTTAGCTCTACCATCAATCACACATTAACACAACGACTTGATTTTCATCATTAAGAACAAAGGAATTGCCAAAATATTGAAACAGATAGCTTATCAATAGATTCAGAGACTCTTACTCGTTACAACCTCAACAACTGAAATAAAAGTTGGAAGTAGTTCCTACTCAATCCAATCACATAACGCTTTGATGAAAAAATACAAATTTTTTTATCTGGTTCTAAACAGAACTTCTCAATTAAGGTTGCTCATAAATATTTCTTTACAATTCTCAAAAAGAGGGTCTTTTCTCCAAAACCATCGACCCTTTCTAAAATGTCAATCCCAATATTTATAAAGAATCACTAACTAAAAATAACTGCTACAAGTATGTGTTAAGAAAAACAAAAGATTGCCACATGGAATTCGATATCTTTGTTCTATGGAAATCATCTCATGGTTCTACTAGAGTGGATGACTCTTATCGTATTCTGACCACTTGACGAAGAGATCCTTGCATGTGTTAGCATACAGGAATATGTGTTGGTCCATCGGGGATGAAAGGGTTTCCTTCACTTCTACTTCTCGTTCTTTGTATTTGATGACTTTGACACTTAAACACTACAGAACTGCAAAAACCTTGATCGGATGTTCCATAAACTTATATATTTAACCCGATGTCATTCTTTCCACCTGTGGGATCTCCACTACCCATGTTGAGTCATGTTCTGCATGTCGTTTGACTATGTCATGCAAGTCGACAAAGTCTTGGGGTGAGACGAACTCTGGGAGGCCAATGTCTTTCATCTCCTGATTGATATTTTCCCAACTTCTTTCGCACTCGGCCCATCTCTTTTGTATTTCTCGTTGAGGTTCTTGGGCCATACTTACCCAATATTTGATTGCTTTCCTGATCTGGGAGATGTTTCTATCCATCAGCACTCGAATTCCATGCTCCTATGCATCTTGGCCCTTCTACACTACGCTAATGTGATCAATTCATTCTATAGCTTGGTATACCTTTTCATACCATCTCTCCACGTCCTTACAGGTTGTCAGTGCCATAAGGGTATCTTCTTGATAATCGTATACACATGCAGTGAAAATATGTCTTTCTCTTTTGAACTTTGCATATGCATCTTGGAACTCACTCCTCATAAACTTCGTGGCCTACGTTGAGTCTTGGTAATATTTTTTCAAGTGGCGTAGATGGTCTAGCTCCTTCAGTGCAACGGCCATTTCCTTTTCATCTCACTTTTCTTGATCCAACGTGGAATCAGTGATAGCCATCCCTGCCCCGATGAGATCATATTTCTTCATGTGCTCTGTACTGAGTAGATTCTCCTCTGTGGTGATGAGAATTAAGTTATCCAACATGAGTCTTATTTTCTTGGTGGTCCTCCTCATGATAGATTTCATCTTTTTGTCATAAGTGATTGCCTATATATAGGCAACCTCATCAACGGGCTCAATGATTTGTTGTTCTCCCTAGGTCAGAGTGTTGCCCAAGATTCCTGGTATTTTCTCTAGGACCGATTCTTGTACTTCTTCCATATGTTCCAATGGCTCGACCTTTGTCTGGTGTTCATCGGTTGGTGAGGAATTGGACAAAATTGAAGATTTAGTGATGAGCTCCATACTTAATTAGTGATCGGATGTTGAGGTGTCAATATTTGGTTGTTGCAATTCATATGTTTTCCCACCTGAACCTAGCTCATCCCTGGATCTGTCTTTCGAGGTCCTCGATAGGTCAATAATATCAGTGTCTAAGATACTTTCAGCCTCATGGTTGCCCTGTGGAGGGTTTGGAACTGATGCATCAGGACTTGGAGAAGATGTTCCCCCAGGTTATTTCTCCTTTGTAATTAGTATCAGAGTTACAAGTGAGAACTCTGAACTCTTTTCATCATCATAGATTGTTATTAGATCAAACAGGGTAATAGGCACACCCATTTCACCTAGTGTTCTTGGAATCTCATGCTGGGTTGGTATGTTCACTGGAGATCCAGCGTGTGGTGATGGAACTCTTGTATTTTCCAGACCGATGGTTTCCTCCAGTTGTGTTGACTCTGAGCCATTTAGATCCTCTTTGATTGTGACAGGGTCAGTTGGGGTGATCCTCATCATTTCTACTAGTTGAGGATCATTCTCTAGCTGGTCAATGATTCTTTGGGCTCCTTCTAGTAACAGCATCCCCCTCCTGTGTTCCTCTGTGTCTTCTGTTGTTCTATTTTATTATATAACCCTGAGATCCTCTTGAGTCGGCTTTTCTATCATTTCGACTTGCTCATCCATACTCATAGATTTGAACCTAGTCCTGATCGGGTTATCTTTTCTCTATAATACATCCTCCCAGTCCTGAGCACATTCTGTAAAAATATCGATGTCAAACTTATCATGTGTGTATGGCCAGCAGGAAGAGACTTGTGACGCATGTTGGATAAATAGTCCTTTAGGGTCATGCTAGAAAAACTAGCATGTTGGGAACCTGTATTCCAGCTGACTCAAACCCTCTTGTTTAGCTTGAGCAATTTCCTTCACCATACAAAAACCTACATGGAAACTATAGGGTATGAATGATCGTTTCTTGTCCTTAACCAAGGTGGTAATATAGCCCTATAGGATGGTCTGGTAACATATTTCTCCTACTACGAGCCGGTATGGGACATGAACGGGGAGTAAATGTGGTACGTTGGTGGCCCTGAACACCCTGATATAGGTTGTGGTTTCGTCGAGGTACTCGTGGCCTACTTTTGAAATAATTTTCTTGGCTGCTACAGATAGTCTTGTGCATTCTTTTTTTAATATAATGAAATAAATCTGAGCAATGAATTCATCACAAATGAGATCATAAGACCTCTTGTACCTGTTTTCCCATAGGATGTTGAAGTAGACATGTACAGGCAGCTCTACGACATGCCATCTCAGATTCATACCAGCAAAGACATTCCTTGCACAGATAACATCTAGCAGATATGAGGCCATGTGAAAAGCGGGCACTTCTCCCTCATTTGGTGGTTGAGCCTCCATTATACTGGTGCTCAATTGCTTGGAGATGATTTCTCCCCAGTTGAAACTAATCCTAGAAATAGCCATAGTGTATGCCAGGGGCATCCATGCCTCTGAGAAATTTGCGCAATCTTTTTCCTCGTACAACCAGCAAATTAGAGCCATTAAGTAGATATATGGTTCCCTCAGATGTGATGTCCTGTACCAGTCGTTGCTCCGGTTTGTAAATTTCTTCTATTCCTTCCACCAGGAGGCCATTAATCTGTTGGTTTCATGGAATTCATAGAACTTCACCACGAAGTCTGTGTTCAAACACTCCCCGGGGTCCCTGATCTTGTAATATTTATGGACCTCTGTCGGGAGAAAAACTCCTACACATCCACCATTCTCATCATTGATTAGGCACTTCTACACGTTTGCATGATTGATTATCCAACTCAAAGTCTCAATGCAGGGAAAGACTGGAGTTCGACATGCTACCATATGCAAGCACAAACGCCGAATATCCAGAAAAACTTGGTCGTCGAGCACCCTTACATATAGGTCACTTTGTGGGATAAACTCTGGGTAATCTTCCTGGTTTATTTTGTTGAAAAAATATCCCCATTGTGGGAGCATTATTTTTTATCTAGTGGTTTCTTATGTATCGCCGAAAGTAGGGGCTATGTGAATGCCTTCTTAGTCGATGTCTTAATGACCAGTTCCGCTCTGGGGGGGAATTCCAACTGCCTCGCAATGCCGAGAGAAGACCCTTCACTGAACTCTACATCCTTCAATTTTGGTTCCCTTGGTGAGCATCTAGTCGTTGGCTTCCTTGGAGGCATTTTTTTCTCTTCTTCACACAAGCTTATCCTGTTTTTTTTTAAATTCTGAGAATCAAACRCAAATCTTGAGACGCTCTCTTTGCATCTTCARCTACTCTGGAAATGAGAAACTTGTGTGCAGAATGGAGGTGTTCGAAGTTGTCTTAGTKATTTGAATAGAGATAATATTTACCTTGTCGCAATAGTTATTTAATTYGGGGTGTACGTGCGGTTCTACAAAATCTTCCACCAGATCCACATTATGTTTGATATTTAAATGCAGTCATAGGTTGGCAGTGCAGGCGCGGGCTATAATATAGTTCATCGGCGATTTCAATTTATCGTTGTTTGATAGGCGCATGGGGTAGCAACATATGTGGAGAGAAACATTAATTGTCCTATTAAATGGAAGAATCTAATCTTGTTTTGTGCTGAAAATGTCCCATCAATTATAATTTATCAGGTGGATCGACAGTCGACACTTTTCTTTAGACAATGTTCATTGATACCTCTTGGAAAACTATCTGACACCGATCCATGTTGTCATACAACGCTGATGTGGAAAGTCTGACTTGGAAGTGTGACTAGGACACAGGAAAACCTAAGATGGCTCGGGATGAAACTAAGCCATACGAAATGCCTACGGGGCAGAGACACATGGTGTTTGAGATTGGCGTCTTCGTTTAATCATGTTATTCAGAATCAGGTATTTTCATTCGATAATCATTTTTAACAACAGGTCCTACCCTGTCGGTGTCGAAAAGTATCAAGGATCAGTGATCGACGATAAGTTTAAACAAGTGTTCTCAGATTACCCCCCTTGAAATTTTCCTATGCTGAAAATGCATCAGGGATCAGTGATCGGCAATGTGTTAATGCAAAAATTTTCCATGTTTTAACTCTTTTATATTTTACCAACCCCCAAAAAAGGCATCGGTAATCGTCTATTGGAGGCTCATCATGGTCCATGTCAATGTTTATCCCTCTCAAATTTCGTCGATGCCGATGTGAAATCGGCCATTTCCTGAGTGTTCCTTGCAAACAAAAAGTGCAAATCTACTCCATTTTTTACCAATGTCGATGATACATCGACAATCGCAAATTAGTGTTACTATGTGGTCATGAAACTTGCTCGTATTTTGTGGATGCCGAACATAAGCGCGGAATCACAATTTTAGCTGCAGATTCTTAGTTAAAATGCCAATTTTTTTCTAGAATCAAAGATTTCACTTTGACAGGTTCAAATAAATCCAAATTGATCAATGATGAGACATGAAAATGAAATTAGTGTTCCCTTCACAACGGACTCAATTCAGAACACATACCAAAAGAAAAAAAGTGGTACCCAATGTTATCACATATAGTTGTCAAGGGCAACAGGTTGTCCAAGTTCATCGTCTGCACAGGAAGCGTCTGAGTGCAGCATGCATAGAAACTCATTTCAGGCTTAAAATACAAACATGTGGACTCAGTTTTGCGACGATAGAGATCCCCTGTGAGGATCAGATTAGCGGCCCCGGGTATTAAGAGTTTCATAATTGCACGAAGTAGAGTGCCATGAAAAGCGCCAAAGTCCCGAAGGCTCAAAGTCCCGAAGTAGATCTCAGCCATCCGAATCCAGACTGCCACACGTCATCAAATCTATCACTCCAGGAGGTATTATTGTTCAACGTCAAAAGTATCATCCCCCCCAGGGAACATTTTGGTGGATTCTAAAGTTGGCGGGCGGTTAATCTTGGCAGTAACGCTAAATATAGCAGGTGCACCCAGATTCCACATTGCATCCAAATCAATGGCCATGCTTCATTGCGGGGATGCAACTTGCTCGATCGATAAAATTATTGAGCGATCCCGCAATTGAAACCGTGGTTTGTCGAAAGTGATATGTGGAAGAAGGTGGTGGATTGCAGGCCCAAAAGAGGTGTGAGTTCAAACTTCTTTTGAGGACCCCGCAATCACGTGCTCATATAGTGTCCAATCCGAGAGCAGCGCATGGCCTCCCCCTAGGCAATAAGCCTCATCCCGATCTTAAGGGTTTAGTTAATGAAGGTGAGGAAGGTTGGTGAAACCTCATCTCACCACTTAAATGGAAAGCCAAAAGGACTATCAGCAAGCCGACTCTTCTACTAGTCCTTGTTGAAGCACGATTGCATTTGATAGAAGCTCGCGTCTAACAGAAGCTCGCACCTGAAAGAAGACTGCATGCGCAATCTGCCAGAGAACATGTAGACGTAAAGCCTTGAATGTAATGACTCAGGCACACCTCTATTAGAAGTGGCAAATTATTCTGACTCCTGATTATATAGGAGTCATTTTGATATTTTGTTAAAGGGGGAATGGTTGACCTAAGCTCCCTACTATTTTAGTATTTTTATGAATAACACTAGTTCTATGGTTATGTATTTGTTTTTGAGACATCTTGGTTAATCTAAGTCATTTTTATTTCTCCATCTTATTTTCCTCTGATACTGAGAGAGTTCATTAATGATTGATTCACATGAATTGTTGTAACTGTATTATGAGGATGTTTGATTATAGTGTTGTTATAATTTCTTTCAATTTATTTGAGATTTGAATTCAAGAGGATTGTGTGTTTAAGTTTTTCCTCCTTAGGCTGTTGGAAGACCTAATGTCCATGACATACCTCTACACTCTCCTCACCAAAGTCTTCCCTCTATTCACCCTTACTCTAACTTACTGACTAAAGTTGATTCCAGACCTCAAATGCTTGTGCTTGCTAGTCCAGATTTCTGAGTTGGAACGTTATTATCATTGATTTTGCGCACATTTGACCTCTTTAAAACCAACTATGACATACAAACTAATGGGTACTGGGCTTACCTTCAACGTAATCTAAAGGTGACTTCTAGTGATAACATTTATGGCGTCGTTGCTGAGGAATGAATTGAAGACTTTTCCCTAGGATAGAATGACAACAAACTTTTGATTCTGAAGGTGCATCAGATATCAGAACCTTTGAAGATTGCACTTGCACCTGGAGACTCCACTGTGGTGACTCCACTTTTTCAGTGTGGTTTCCTCTGGCTACAGCTACAGCCCCCTGGGAGAACACAATGATCAGATATGGTCTTTGATGGTGAAAAAATACCAAACACACTCAGAACTATGTATCATTCACTTGGCAACTCCATGGTTGAAGAATCGATTGGCGTCTCCACTGATTTGATATGGAAGCCATTTTGGCTCGAAGGTTTGCTCCTTTTGAATTTTCTGTTGTTTCTGGTTTTCCTAATGTTGTCCCTACTATGGATGAATGGGGTGATTATTTTCCCATATTTAGATAATATAAAGAGGACAACCCTTCCCAACATATCCATGAGTTTAATGAACTCATGCATCTTAAAGTGTTCCCAACATATCCATGAGTTTCATGAACTCATGCATCAGTGGGAGATACATCATGAGGATGTATTAATGAAGATGTTTGTGTTCTCATTGGATGGGGATGCCTGTGAGTGGTATCAATCCTTGTCCCCTGCTAGCATCTCCTCCCTGGAACAGTTTCATGCATCTTTTAATAAGCATTGTCAAAGGTATTATTCCTCTGATTTAATCTATCATAATTGTTGTGAGGAGTATATATATGGCGTTCGGGACATAGTTCGTTCTTGCGAAAGATGTGAGGATGAGGGACATCCCCCGGAGGAATAGATGGAACTGGTAAAATCACTTTCTGCAAGAATGGAAAAATTGGAGGTAGATCGTGCTTGTTGCTCTTATGAAGAGGCAGAGGATATTCCAGTCCTCAAAACAGATGTTCTTGGAAGCCCTACTTATAACGAAGAAGTTATTTCCGATACTGACCAATAATGAACAACTTGCGATGAATATCCCAATGAATATGATGAAGAGATCAGCTCTCCCATGGTTCTTGTTTATTATGATTGTGAATCTGATCCTTGGGAGAGACATGAAGGAGAAGAGGAAGAGCCAGAGGGGCAGTTTACCTCCTATCCAAATCCTGTCAATGAGAAACCATCGCCCAGGGCCAGTCAACCTGCATTGACTGTTCACCCACCTGTGCTTACCAGAGATATTCATCCCTGTGTGAGCATCTGTGGAGCAGAACGGGTTGTCTGTTACAAAATTTCTGGACTTTGCCACTCATTCTATGAGCTTGTCAGTGAGTATTTAGAGTGGAATTTCCTTCATATCTTGGAGCCTCCCAACTTTATCTCAACTTCAGCCTTTGGAGAGAAGTTGAAGTATGTAACTATTATGTTGTCATAGTTGCATTATTTTCTATTGATCAATGACAGAGTAAATGGTCTTCCAGTCAGGAAGCTACTTGAATGGATATGGTGGAAGTTTTCTTTCACTTAGCACCATGTAAAAATCAATTAGTTTAGGACTGTACATAAATAAGCTCATGTGGAGCCCATGTGTGTTTATTTTCGTTTTTTTTTTTACATATCAGCTTGTATTCCTCAACAGGTTGTTTTGAGCTAGACTCCATAGCCCAATGCAGAAGGCGATTGGAAATACTTGTTCTTGGCAGCTCGCAGGGAGCATGCCATCCCCTATGGACACAAATGTTATCACATATAGTTGTCAAGGGAAGCAAGTCATCCAAGTTCGTGTTCTGCACAGAAAGAGTCCGAACGCAGCATGCAGAGAAGCTCATTTTAGGCTTAAAATACAAACAGGCGGGCTCAGTTTTGCGATGGTGGAGATCCCCTGTGAGGATCAGATTAGCAGCCCCCGGGTATTCAGAGTTTCAGAATTGCACAAAGTATAGCGCCATGAAAAGCGTCGAAGTCCCAAAGTATATCTCAGCCATCCAAATCCATACTTCCATGCATCATCATATATGTCACTCTAGGAGGTATTATTTTTCAACGTCAAAAGTAGCGTCCCCCCCCCTAGGGCACAGTTTGGCGGATTCTAAAGTTGGCGAGCGATTAAGTTTGGAAGTAGTGCTAAATCTAGCAGGTGCATCTAGATCACAGACTATGTCTAGATCAACAACCATGCTTCATTGCAGGGATGCAACTTGCTCGATCGATAAAAATTTTGAGCGGTTCCGCAATTGAAACTATGGTTTGGTGAAAGTGATATGGGGTAGTAGGCGGTGGATTGTGGGCCCAAAAGCGGTGTGAGTTCAAACCACTTTTTATGGCCCCGTAATCACTTTCTCATATAGTGTCCAATTCGAGAGAAGCACGTGGACGCCCCCTAGGCACTAAGCCTCATCCCGATATTGAGGGTTCAATTAATGAAGTTGAGGAAGGTTGGTGAAACCTCGTTTCACCACTTAAATGGAAAGACAGAAGGACTATTAGCAAGACAACTCTTTTGCCGCAGTCTGCAAGAGAACATGCATACATAAAGCCTTGAATGTAATGACTCACGCACGCCTCCACTAGAAGTGGTGAATTGTTCTGACTCTTGAGTATATAGGAGTCATTTTGATATTTTGTTAAAGGGGGAATGGTTGAGCTAGACTCCCTGCTATTGTAATATTTTTATGAAGAACACTGGTTCTCTGGTTATGTATTTTTTTTTTAGACATATTGGGTAATCTAAGTCAGTTTTCTTGCTCCATATTATTTGCCTCTGATACTAAGAGAGTTCATGAATGACCGATTCACATGAATTTTTGTAATTGTATTATGATGATGTTTGATTATAGTGTTGTTATAATTTCTTTCAGTTTCTTTGAGATTTGAATTAAAGAGGATATTGTGTTTAAGTTTTTCCTCCTTAGGTTGCTGGAATACCTGATTTCCATGACAGACCTCTACACTCTCATCACCAAAGTCTTCCCTCTATTCACCCTTACTCCAACTTACTGATTGAAGTTGATTCCAGACCTCAAATGCTTGTGAATGCTAGTCCAGATTTATGAGTTAGAATGTTATTATCATTGATTCTGCACCCATTTGACCTCTTTAAAACCAACCGTTACATATAAATTGATGGGTAATGGGCTTACGTTCAACACAATCTGAAGGTGACTTCTAGTGCTAACACCCAAAAGAGAAAAAAAAATGATAAAATATTTTAGGGTGTGTTGAGCGCTCAATAGATACCAAAGGTAGTTTCGACTATTGTACCACCTAAACAGTGCCTCAAGGTAGTATCTCATACTACAAAATTCAACTTCTTCATAATTTTTTCAAAAGGTGAACAAAAGAACACCGCAACCACTGCATCCTCAGTCCAAGCACCTTTTGTCCAGTAGAAGAGGGTTGACAAGATTGAAGCAAAGTGAAAGGATTCCTTTTGTGCATAATCATTTCATGTATCCAGACTGGTTAAAAATATCCAACCCTTCCAGCCACAGGTTTGTGACAACCTTCATCAAGCTAAGTAGCGCAACTTCTCCAGCAAGGCAAGCAACTTATCAAAATGCAGATTCAACAAACGCTTTTCCCTCTCCCCGGGGAACTCAACGTAATGGACAACATTGCTTCCTAAGGAGGGAGGATTGATCCAGGTGGATATCGGTGGTGACCTACCTATTCCAACTGGCTCAAAACAGTATTCTAGCAATTTACTATTTTTAGTAATTTGTCGATTCCTAAACTTCCGGGGCCATTTTGAGGGCCTAAATGAAATTTTTTTAGATAAAGCACCTCAAATATAGCCAATGGCTCTAATTGAGACCCCAAAATGAATATCCTCATCAATACCTTTCCAACGAGCTATCGTGAACCCCAAATGGAGATCGTATGCCAAATTTACTCCCCCGGGAAGTTGATACACCAAACTACCCAAACGGGGTCCACAAAACTGTTGGTTTTTCATCTTCCGAGGTTAGGGTTTTGGATTTTCTTTATGTTAAAAATTCCTTTAGAGCCTCATTGTAATCATCTTCTTGCGAATGTGAGTAGTCGTCACATCTTTTCTCATAGATAAGCTTCCATCATTCTAGCGAGTCTTTCACTATGTAGTTCTATAGTTTTGTACATTTCGGTCATTAATAGAAATTGTGTATTACTGTATATATTTGTTTATAGTCGCATCTCTGATATATTTATGCTATATAATTGTATATCTGAGATATCTTTGTACATTTCTTTATTATATCTCCACAGTCATTTTGTGCCGAAAATAATCTGAATCATTCTAAGTCTCTTGTAAATAAACCCAAAGTATAATGATAACAAGGGGGATTCATTTTAATTACCCATTGATACTATTGATATGGTTTTATCTCAAAGTTCAAAGTTTTTATGTGAATCATTTTCTTATCATCCATAATATTTTGAAATTCAAAATATTTCTCTATCTGGTTCACCCATGTAAAGACTTTTATTCCATCAAACTTCTTTAATTCAATCTTGAGAAAGTTGAATTTAGGATCCCCGCCATAATTAACTCGACTATTAGAGTTAAATCCACTTGAAAATTGTTTATTATTGGCAGGTTGTTTAACATGAATACTACATTTATTTTCATGAGTCACTTTGGTCACAGTGTCACTTTTAGGAAGCCTCCCATCTAAGGTTTGTAAAATGGATTTTTTCAATTACTCAAAGGAGGAAGAGGATGAGGAACCTCTGGAGCAGAAGAAGAGGACACTTCCTATGTTTCTGCAGCTCCCAGAACAAGTTTTTTTATCAAGTAAATATGTGAATGAGATTCGTGTTGCTTCTTTCATAGGGTATCCCTCAATCAAGAAATCCCAAACATGTATTTCTCTTGTAAAGGTCTTGAACCCACAACTAATATCCTTGGTTGTACCTCGTACTAGAGCAGACGCTTGAGTTTACTAGACTATGATTAACATTATAGATGATCCTGAGCCAGACACCACTACCTACACAACCATCATCATTGAGCAAGACACATCGCCATCGTAAAAAACCATCTTTCCATCCCAACCCACTTCGCCCGAGCCCATGCAGCTAGATATCCCCGACCCATCTGAGAATGTACCAGAACATACTACCCTGAACACTAAATCCTTGAGCCATCCAGCCACTCCATAGGTACCTATTCTGGGCACTCTGCATTTGGCGGAGAGTCAGAAACAAGAAATTACACTACTTGTTCCAATATCGCAAGTTCCAGGCACCCACAGTCCTCTCTCAACAGTCAATGTTAATATTCCCATGATCAAGAGTGAAACTCCAAAAATTTTGTTACAAATAGGGGTAGGAGCACATTCGGTTCAAAAAGAACCCCAAACCACATCAGGGTAGAGCGCAACATCCTTGAAAGGAAAACTGGAGTCAGTACTCTAGGATCCACAACGATGCACAGAACTGTTGCAACTTTGCCTGGCCAGGAAAAAAATTTCCATCTACTTCCAATGGCTCTGAAAACTAGACTTTCACATCAACTACAAGGTCCATCCCTAGGGGAAGAAGAGGTCGAGACACCATCCAAACATTTTATGGCTAGTGGAATGCCACTATAAGTTTGATTACCTCTAGATGTCGCTCCTTCATCGGGCGATCTCGCTCAGATGTCGACAATGCAGCTGGTGAGCATAATCAGAGCCTCCACTGAACAATTGGAGCAGAGGATCGACCAGGCTGAATGAGAAGCTAAGTTCTGGAAACAAGAAGGACTCCTTGTACAAGAAAAACGAACGCAAGAGGAATATTCAAAGATTCAGGGAGAACAAAAGGTAGAAAAGGTAAAGGAAAAACTCACAGAGGCCTGGACAATGATCAGAAAGATAGTGCCTCAACTTCCAGAATCCATCACAACAAGCGATCTTGTAGAGAAGATCGAATTAATTCAGGTAGTCTGGTCAGATATGGAAGAAAGAGCGGAAAATATCAAAGCACAGTTGCGGAACAGTAAGAGAGAAGTTGAACTGCAACCCAGGAAGCTACAAGAGAAAATGGAGAGAATCGTTTTGGAAGGAAACAACACAAGCGAAACCTTGCATAAAAGGACTGTAGAATGCACAAAAATATTCAGAGAGTTTAGGGAGTGGATGGGGATCATTTCAAGGTGAAACAAAACATTGGAGGACTTGCGCGTGAAGATCCAATCGCTCAACGAATATGCAGTCAACACCCTGGACCCGCTGGAACAACAAGATAAATTTGAAAAGATCCAATAGGCGGACAATGATCTCAATGCACTATATGAAGCTCAAACTGTGTCTAAGAAATAACTATGAGAGTTTTGACCTGTAGTCTAGACAACTTATCTACAGTTGCATCAAGTGGACACCATAGTTGATTCAGAATCAAAAAATTTAGTTCGTCCAAGTCAAAAGAATGCATCACAGACGCCACCTTACAGTTTGTTGTTGAAGCTTCACTACTTGCTAGGAAGTGGCAGGACAAAGTGGACAACTTCCAAGATGTCAGGAAAAGATCCCTCAAACTAGTACCTGAGTTGCGCCCTTCGTTTGAAGAAGATAAATAAGAAACAATCCAAGATGGAAATGGAAGCAACTTGGAACCAGAAGGAAAGAAAGAACAACAAACCAACCCAAAGACCATGGAAGAGTCGAAGACTTGACTCAGGACGAGTCAAGGATTGTGATTGGAGCCTGTTGGGCCCTTCGTTTTGATGGATAGAAGTTGTGCACGGAATATTGTAGCTTCATTTTGGTAAACATAAGTTGCACAAGTTGTTGAGGAGTTGGACAGTGAACTAAAGAAAGAAACAAAAATTGGTTGGGACCCTGTGCTTTAAAAGGGAACCTGTGAGGAGAATTATTCAACAGATCTATAGATCTAAGATTCATAAATGGTGGGAACAAAATTGTGACACCTTTATATTGAAGAAAGCAGAGTTGTGAGGTAAAAGAGAGAAGGATACAAGAGATTCTATCTTTTATTCCAAAAGATTGAGTGACCAGTATGAGATATTCTGGGTAAAATTCTCAGAAGAACTATTCCATCGGATAGATTGGCCACAAGAAGCTCCAAAATTTCAAGAACGCGTCAAGAAGACATGTACTTGGGAAATAGAGAAGATCGCAACACTTCATCAGCTGGATCACCAGATCATGCGAGCAGTCGATTTTTGGGTTAATACGACTCTGGAGTGATACATCGTTGATATCACGGGTGAGAATCACCAATATTTTTCATGGGTGGAAGAATTTTCAAGAAAGGTGCATGCAGAATACTGTTGAGGGAAATTTCCCTATGGATCAAAGTATTCTTGATGGAGGAGGGGATGATAACTATTCCCTCACCTAAGATGGAAGCATAAACACCTATGCTTGGGGTAGGATGATTTTGGGGTATGATCATTAACTAAGAAGGGGAAAGGGCTCTTTGACAGATGGGGGAAGATCAAGAAACAAACGCAAGAAAAGAGCGATCCTTAAGGAGAGATGCCATTTTTTATAATTGGTGGAGTGGAAAGGTAAAGAAAGAAATGAAGCAGTCTGAGGTGTTGCATAAAGAAATCGGATTGAAAGGAACAGATGAAAGAAAGAAGGAAGAGTTGAGGAAGGTAAGAAGACAAGAAAGACTAGCTAGTCTAAGATTACAGTAGAGAGAAGCACACAGAGAAAGGAGTCCCCATATGGGTGGAGGAGAAGAGGAGTGAGGAGAAGAAAGGGAAGACGAAGCAGGTCTGGACCTTGCAGGTGATCAAGAATATTCAGCCTCGATATTAGGAAACATCAAGAATCAGGAAGAGAAGGTTGTTCCAGAGGAAGAAAATGAAACCCCCCAAATCAATAAATCCACCCATAAGTCAGTGGAATGAGCCTCGAATCACATGTCCCCCAGGTGTCATCTATACTCATCGTAAATCCTGTGTCTCCTACTTATTCTAGTTTTATTCCATCACATCCAGTTAGTCAAAATCACTCTGTAAGTGTAAACGTCGGGAGGATATTGGGATTCCCAGGCATATCGCAACCAGGACCATTAGGTTTCATTCTAATAGGAGCAATAAGACCCGCAATGGTTGGAAATATGGGAGGATCGATCACTCGATACCCAAAATTCAGGTTAAAGGGGATGAAGATGTAGAGAAACATTGGCTCTTATGTGAATCCATCTGGAGATCCAGATGGACTCTCGATGCAAACACGTTAGTAGAGTTTCAGAATATCTTGAGGGGTCGTTCTCTCAAATGGTACATGAAGGATATTAAACCAGGGGTGCAAGGAAAAGATTTCACCCTTGACCAAGTGCGTTTGAAGTTCATCACCGAATTCAAACTACCTTAGGTAGAGAAACAAGCTCTCTCTGAGTTGTGGGAGTTTCAATAAAGGGAAGGATAATTTTCCTAGGAGTACAACAAAAAATTTAAATATGCTATTGGGAGGCTAGCGCATCGAATTCACAAATATCAGCAGAGGGAATGGTACATCCAAGGATTACTACCTCTGACGAGAATTCCTTTAATGCAACAGGGGATAGCCACCTTAACAAATACGTTGGAACAATCGATGAAGATCGAAGCCATGGCAGTTTATCCAAGGAATTTGAGGATGACCAGGCCTCCAGTAGATGCAAATTTGTCACAACGCCAGGGACAAATATCGATGATAATTCAATAATTAACCACACCAAGACCAGGATGACCTCAATTTTGGTGCACATGATGTTACACAGAAGGGAATCTGGAAAATGAATGTCCGTGCATGAGGGGAATGGGACCTCCTCACAATTCGATGGGACCCTCTTCAGGACCAACGAGAGGAGTTGTGAAAGTATCTATGACTCCACTTTTCCATACACTAGGGCTATACAATACCTTCCCAGGATCTCAAACATCTCAGATAGCTAAGTATTGTGATATTTTTCGGGCACATAGGCATGCGCCGAGGAAGTTTCCTATTATGAAAAAGTACACGACTTCTCCCAATACAATACATTGTGAGTTCCGCACATCTATGAACCATGCTACAAATCAATGTAGAGCTCTGGACACGCTTGTTGACAGACTATACCGGACATCATTCAGAATAAATGAAACCCCCCAAGGACCTGGAAGAGGCCGAGGAGGTGGGGTCGAAGGTGGATTCAGAGGAGGAAGAAATGGAGGAAAAGGGTCGAGCCAATGTTACAAATATAATGAACAAGGTCATTTGTCCAGAGACTTCCCTCACCCGAGAGGACCATGGTTCTCTCACTGCAGGAATAATGGGCACGCAACTAAAGACTTCCCAGAACTGATCGTGAAATGGGAAGATCGGGTTCGTCAACAAGAAGCTAATATCCTAAACTCATAATTAAAAAGGCTAATTGAGTTACAACTACCTAATATTAACATCATTACTCGTGGAGGAGAAAAAACTAGGGCAGATGCAAACAATCATCCCAAGAATCAGAAAGTTGTTCCCAAGGATGACAGGTATGACCCCATGAAACAAAAGTTGTTTTTCAAAAATGCCATAGAATTATTTAGGAGCATCCCCACTCTAGAAATAATAGAGAATCCCCCTAAATTCACCACTCAACCTAACCTTGTGCAAACCCCTACCTCACCATCGACACCTAGAAACTTTGCAATTCCAACGAAACGCTCTGAGCAATCTCAAAGTGTAATCAATCTCCGGTTTCAATTTTTATTTGATATCCTAGAGGATTACCAACTTACAGAGAATTTGCGCAACACCCTGTACCTAATTTTGGGAAATGAGGGAACCCCAAAAGATGTAGTAAGGATCAACCTCCTTCAGAAGAATACCCATAGAATACAAAGAAGAAAGGTGGGAACAGGAAAATAATTTAGGTTAGAATCCCAGCTAGATGATTTTGAAATCAAATATGTCATGCTATATTTGGGATCCGATGTCAAAATCCTACCAAAAAAGAACTGGGAAGCTTTGGGAAAACCTCAGTTAGT
This sequence comes from Picea engelmannii, assembly GCA_009831015.1. Taxonomy (NCBI): domain Eukaryota; kingdom Viridiplantae; phylum Streptophyta; class Pinopsida; order Pinales; family Pinaceae; genus Picea; species Picea engelmannii. Next base: position 77,923 of record ML792281.1, on the reverse strand, counting down.
ATATTCCCCCATCCAATTGAGAATGGAAAACCAGTACTACATTTTCCTAGAAGGAAGGCTGAAAAATGTGGAAATAGATGTTGCGGGAGTTAATACCACAACCGATTTTGAGGTAATTGAAATCATGGGAGATAAGAATCCCTACCCTACTCTACTTGTATATGATTGGGCATACGATAATTATGCTATAATTGATCTAAAGAGGGACACCATGACGTTTGAAGAAGACGGGATAATTGTAGTTCAACCCTTAGATCCATGTTTAGGGCCTAGATATATTGAACCAGTGGACCACAATATGGAATCTGATGCTCTAGACCAATTATACACCATAACAGCGGGAACGAGACCAGATTACATAAATTCCACTACATATGGATCGGTAAGTTGGAGAAGCATATAGTCTACTGACGAGGATTTGGAAGTAGCATTTGACAGTTGGCAACATGGTTCATATGAGTGATTCTTAATACGATGCACAACTGTCAGGGAAATGAGATGGATTGGAACCGAGGTCAAAGAACACCCGACATATAATGGTACCTCATAGGTACACAGTTTTCTTACCAGCATGGAAGAGAAAATAACAACGGATCAAAGGATATTTGTTCTTGATGTAGCCTTGCAAGATACCCACGCTAGATGGTGGGCCACCCATAAAGGATTTATTATGGAGTGGGAAGATGCAAAACAAGCCATCCGATGTTGATTCCAAAGTAGGGATCAACTGAAAGAAGAGATGAATATATATTTTCAAGATGTGAAATTGTTCGATGGACAATCTGACCCTAAAGTGCATATTGAGCATTGCTTAAAGCAGTGGAGAGTTGGGGAAGTACCCTCTCACCTATGGGTTCAGGTATTTATCCATTCATTGGGGCCAATCCCAAAGGCCTGGTATATACACAAGGAGACTAGAATAAAAACGAATTGTTGGCAGACCTTATAAGACCAATTTTGCAAAGATTTCCCATTTACAAGTAAGTACCCTGAGCTCAACACAGTCCTTCAAAGAATCAGGGAAATTATTTTTACTGACATTTGCAAAAAGAAATCAAGTCTAGTAGTATGTGCTAACCATGTTCATTTTCTTCAGTCTAGTCTGATCCTTGAAATTGATAAGATAGATGTACCTTGTTGTAAAGTTGAGAAAGACCTGGAAAATCTCGATGACTTAGAATAGCTTAGAAACTTAAAAATTAAAGAAATGGAAGGCAGTGGAGATATTCATAATACTATACCTAGTCACACTTGTAGCTCCTATAACCATCCACTAAAGTTTCAAAAAGTTAATATAGGGAGTGCAGAGAATCCTAAGATAACTTCTATAGGAGATTATTGGGATGAACAAACTATGAATGAAGTATACAGTTTGTTGTGGGAGTATGAGGAATTGTTTCTGAAAACGTTCTCAGATCTGAAAGGTATAAAAGGATCCATGGGAGAAATGAAAATCTAGTTGAAACCTGACTCAAGACCTGTGAAGAACATACCATACCACCTTAATCCTAGAATAAAAGAGAAGGTCAAGAAAGAAATGGACAAAATGCTTGTGGCAAGACTTATTTTCCCAATCGAAGAAGCAGAATGGATTAGCCCCATAGTTATCTAGAGCAAGAAATATACAGAAGACATTCGGGTATGTGTAGACTATAAAATTATTAATTTTGCATGTGTGCATGATTCGTTTCGAACACCTTTCAGTGACTAAGTGTTATATCAAGTTGCAATAAAATAATCTTATTCATTTACAGATGGATTCTCAAGATATCATCAACTCAAAATCGCAGAGGAAGACAAGAAGAACACCACATTCATAACAGAATGGGGATCATTCGCATACAATGTAACTCCCTTTGGGTTAAATAATGCCCCTGCAGTCTTCTCTCGGATCGTAATAGCAACATTTTGAGAGTTCATCCACAAGTTTTTAGAATTCTACATGGACAATTGGACGATATATATCCTTTTAAAAGACCATGTAGGGCTACTCCGATTAATGTTTGATAGATTTCGTGAATTGTAGATATTTTTTAATCTAAGGAAGTGCATTTTATGTGTACCACATGGAAATATGCTAGGCCATATTGTATGCAGAGAAATATTCTTGGTAGACCCAGCTAAAGTTGTGGTCATTCTAAACATGCTGCCACCTACAAGTGCTAAACTATTTCACTCTACACTGGGACATATCGGTTATTACCACAGGTTCATCAGAATATATGCAACTATCATTGCACCTCTAGAAAATTTGTTGAAGAATTTCGAGCTATTTCGGTGGACATGATAATGTGACAAAGAATTCGACATTATCAAATAAAAACTAAGTATTTCACCTATATTGGTATTTCCCAATTGGGAAATTGAATTCCATGTACATGTGGATGCATCAAGCATTGCCCTAGGAGCTATTTTAGCGCAACCAGGGGAAGGAAATATGGACCACCCTATATCCTTTTCCAGCAGAAAACTATCGCAAGTTGAGCGCAAATACAAAACTGACAAAAGGGAAGGTCTAGATATGATTTATGCATTACAAAAGTTTAGCCGCTACTTTTTAGGCTCTCATTTCAAGTTTTTTACTGAACATTATACATTGAAGTACCTAGTCAATAAACCAGTTCTTGAAGGAAGAATTTGCAGGTGGACATTTCTTTTTCAAGAGTTTTCGTTTGAAGTAATTGTCAAACCAGGAAGATGCAATGTAGGTCCAGATCACCTTTCCATTTTGGATTCAGGGGAAAGTGGTGGAGCAGTGGATGATCATCTCCTAGATGAGGACCTATTCCATATTGAGGCCATCCCAGAGTATCTTGAAGGCATTGTTGTCTTCCTCTGTACAGGGACCTGCCCAAAAACTTACTCCACAACCCAAAAGTGACATATGGTGGTTCGCACAACAGAATATCAACTGATTGTGGGACAACTTTACAAATTGTGGCTAGACAACATCCTTAGGAGATGTGTCTTGAACCATGAAAGGAAATATATCCTATGGGAATGCCACAATGGAGTTGCAGGAGGACATGTTGGAGGTAAAGATACCACACGGAAGGTACTTCAAGAAGGATTATGGTGGGATATGTTATTTAAAGGTGCTAAGGAGTATGCTAGATCTTGCGACATCTGCCAAAGAGTATGAAAGCCATCACGTAGAGATGAATTACCTTGTCATCTAGTCAGGGCACTTCAAGAATTTGAGAAGTGGGTTGTTGATTTTATTGGACCGATCAACCCCCTGGCTAAGCACTCAAAGGTAAGATAGATCATTACCGCAATTGATTACCTCACAACATGGGTTGAAGCAGAGGAATTTCAAGACTGTTTGACAGATACAAATGCTAGATTTGTCTTTGAGAAAGTCATCACTCAATTTGGATGTCCTAGAAGTTTGACCAGTGATCAAGGTAGTCACTTTATCAGCAGCACAATCACAACGTTGACAACATAATTCCTTATACAACACCATAAGAGCAGACCTTACCATCCACAATATAATTTTATAGTGGAGGCATTCATTAAAATTATGGAAAGAGGAATGACAAAAGTATATTGCGCAAACAGGAAGATTGGGATGATAGAGTTCCAACAGTCTTGTGGGCTTACATGACTATCATGAAGAAGCTACACAAGTATACTCCATTTCATTTGGTTTATGGGAAATAAGTTGTTGTACCTACATAATTTATTACCCCTAGTCTCTATATAGAACATGATACACACATAACAGATGATGAATCAGTTACACAAAGGATTGCAGACTTACAAGAACTTGAGGAAATAATATTTCTAGCATATTTTCATCAGACAATTGAGAAATCTAGTGTCACAATAAATAAACAATATAATATAAAGACATCAAAATAATAAATAAAATTAAATTTAAACATTCATGTAATAAAAGGTCATGACTAAAAGTCATGAATCTTCATAAAACCATAAAGGGAATATATATATATATATATATATATATATATGCAGGCCCTATCTTTGTAATACCATCATCTATTATCAATTATTATTATATATAAATCTTATTATGGATTTTGAGTAAGTTGTTCATTACAAAATATTTGTGTCTCTCACATTGGTATCATAGTTGGTCGCTCCTTCATATCACAGTCAATTCCCTCCACTTCACCCATATGCGACCTGCACCTACTCTTCCATATTTCCCACACACTCCCTCTCTCACGCATTACTCCCTCACTCCCTTCTTCTCTTCATCCCTGCACAACCCCCTCTCCCACGCACTCCACCCGACATCCTCCCACTGTAAATTATATACAATTATTTTCAAATAATTAAAAAGGGGATATTCCAAGCAAGCTCAAAATTACAGAAAAATACTCACCCTCAAACACTAGAAGGATGTTGGAATTAAAAACTCAAGTGGAAAAAATAGACCAGGAGTGTAAAAGCATTAGAAAATCACTCGAAAAGTCAATACAAAAAACTCATGACGAGTTACTAGAAGAAATGAGGCTCAACAATGAGGCACTCAAAAAAGAGTTGACCCATAATCTTAAAGAAAAAATTTCAACAAAAGTCGGAATTGAATTACAAAAAGGCATGGATAATCTAAAACAATATCTTAAATACGATATTTTTCAAGAACTCAAGGTTAGCCTACAACGAGGTTTGGGAAACTTTAAACTAGAAATAAATGACAATTTGCAACAAATTCTGGTTATGATGACACAACATCAAGAAGAAAAGATTAATGAGCTTTTAAAAGAAATAAAATGCCAAGGGCACCAACAAGCCACCCAACCAGAAACAAGTGACTTAGGCACATCTAACACATCACCCCCACCACCACCATCGCCACCACTTCCCTACAATTCAAATTCCCAACCTATATCACAACATCAACCCTTAATAATTTATCCTCCCAAATCCAAAATTGAACTATCAAAATACAATGGAGGTGATAACCAATGCGTGGCTTGGTTTAACAAAATTGAAGAATATTTCCATATATATAATATTACAACCGATGAAGAAAAGGTCAAATACGCATCGATGTACCTCGAAGACACTGCATACAATTGGTATCTATGGTGGAAAGGAAGAATTCATTCATATAATTGGAATTCTTTCAAAAATGATTTTTTTAAAAGATCCTCGAGCATCTCGAAAAAATATGTTTTTTCAAAACTCACCAAATTACACCAAAAAGGAAGCATAGATGAATTTACGCATCAATGGGAAGCTATCACTACCCGAGTATTTGGACTATCTGATGATCAATTACTCCATTATTACATAGTTGGTCTCAAACCACATATCCAAGACGAGTTAAGATTACATGAGGTTAATACGATAGAAATACAAAAGCTGCAGAAGAAAAACTAGAAGGCCAATCAAGATTCAACAAGGTTTACTCAATAAGGAGTGTACCTCGGACCATGGGAAATGACAAATACATACCACCCAATCTATGTGAAGATACAAGAATAAGTTTAGAGTCCCAAAGGATAAAATAAGGAAAATGTAAACGATGTGGAGAGAAATGGGACCCTAGACATAGATGCCAAATTGAAGATCACTCAAAACAATTCTACACTTGTGAAGTAGAGAAAGACAACGAATCAGACTCAGCATAATCAATAAATGAAGAAATGGAAAATTTCCAAAATGACACTTTAGAACTCATAGAAGATGACACACCAAGAATATCGCTCACAACCATCACTGGCATTACCCAACCAAAAACTCTCAAATTAAAAGGACATATAAAAAATGATAATGTCACCGTACTAATCGATACTGGAAGTACTCACAATTTCCTCGATATCAATATTTCAAGGAAACTCAAATTATTTGTATATCCAGTTCCATATATGAAAGTAATGGTTGTAGATGGAAAAAACAATTGGAAATGTCGAAAAATGCCATAAGGTGAAACTCCAAATCCAAGATTTCAATTTGGAATCAAAACTTTACACTGTCCCTCTAGGAGAAGTAGATGTGGTTTTAAGAGTCCAATGGTTACAAACCTTGAGCACATACTCAGTCAATCACCAGGAACATTTCATCCAATTCAAGTGGCAACGTAAAAGTTATAAATGAATTTTTTTTCAACCTCCACAAAAATAGGTTGTGTCCTCACAACAAATGAAAAAAATGATCCAAAAAGGAGCAACCACATACTTCATCCAATTCCTCAACATAGAAATACAAGAATCTAAACATGAAGATTCCAGAACATCAGATGTCCAAGATCTAATTCAAAAACATAAGAAGGTATTTTAAGACCTTCCCATGGAATTACTGCCTCAAAGAAGAATTGAACATATAATTGAAGTTAAACCAGGATCAAATCCAGTCAAGGTTAGACCATACAGACACCCTCATCACCACAAAACTGAGATAGACAGATTAGTCCAATATCTATTAAAATGCGATGTCATCACGAAAAGCAGAAGCCCATATGCAGCTCTAGTAGTGTTAGTTCGAAAGAAAGATGGATCTTTCGGATTATGCATAGATTACTGAGGGATAAACAAAATAAAAATTAAAAATAAATTTCCCATCCTGTTTATTGATGAAATGTTGGATGAACTTCACTGAGCAAGATGTTTTTCAAAAATTGATTTAAGATCTGGGTACTATCAGATTAGAGTCAGACTAGAAGATGTAGCCAAGACTTATTTCTAGACACACAAAGGACATTACGAATTCAAGGTGATGCCTTTTGGGATAACTAATGCCCTCGCCACTTTCCAAGAGACAATGAATGAATTATTTCACCCATAATTACATAAACATGTCTTAGTCTTCTTCCATGATATTTTAGTGTACAGTAAAACATGGGAGGAGCATATGAAACATTTGGGACAAATGTTATCTTTTCTGGAGGAAAATCAATTATATGCCAAAATGTCAAAATACAAATTTGGCAAGGAGGAAGTAGAGTACCTTGGTCACATCATATCCAAAAAAGGACTCAAGGTGGACCCCAAGAAAATAAGGGAAATCATAGAATTGCCTAAACCCAAAAACATATCCAAGTTACGAGGATTTCTAGGATTGGCAGGCTACTATTGAAGATTCGTCAAGAATTATGCTCATTTAACCGCCCCTCTAACATATCTCCTTAAGAAAAACTCTTTCCAATGGAATGTGGAAGCACACAAATATTTTGAAAACTTAAAAAACATTATGTCCACAACCCCGGTATTAGCAACACCTGACTTCTCCAAACCCTTCATCATCGAGTGTAATGTGTCAGGTTTTGGAATTGGAGCAATATTGATGCAAGATGTGCACCCAATAGCTTTTGAGAGAAGGAAATTGAATCAAACAGTATGCTTAAAATCCACTTACAACAAGGAAATTCTTGCCATCATGTATGCATTAGCAAAATGGCGCCAATATCTATTGATACACACAGATCATAACAATCTCCAGTACTTGTTACAACAAAAAACATTTTCAACCGAAAAGAAAAAGTGGATAGAGAAAATTTCCACGTTTAATATGGAAATCATACATAAAAGAGGAAAAGACAACATCGCGACTGATTCGCTATCACGAAAAGATGAAGAAACATAAGTTTTCACAATATCAATATTCCATAATGGTTGGATGAAATCTGAATTGAGTATGAAAAAAACCCGGAGACTTGCTCTATAATCAACAATTTAAATCAATATCCTAAGTTCAAATGGAAAAATGACATATTATGGTATAAAGGGAGAATCTACTTAAATACCAACTCAATATTTAAAACCAAGGTTCTTCAAGAATCTCATGATTGCCTAACTGCAGGTCATGTAGGGTTTTTCAAAACATACTATAATGCACGAAGATCATTTTTTGGAAAGGGATGAGTGCAGATATTCGAAAATATGTAGCATAATGTGATCTATGTCAAAGGAACAAGAATGAAAATGTATCGACCCCTGGGTTACTCCACCCGTTACACATTCCCAACCAAAAATGGGAAGAAATTTCAATGGATTTCATTGAAGGACTACCCATATTCGACGGAAAAGATAAAATATTAGTAGTAGTAGACATACTAACTAAGTATGCACACTTTATTGGAGTAAGGAAAACAGATTCAACAAAACAAACGGCTGAAATGTTCAGCAAAAATATTTACAAACTACATGGGTTCCCTAAGGTTATAATCAACGATAGAGATGCCAAATTTAAAGAGAATTTTTGGAGAGAATTTTTCAAACAGATCGGAACTTCTCTCAATATGGGCTCAACTTACCACCCTCAAACAGATGGTCAAACATAAGTCGTCAATAAATTTTTAGAAACCTATCTTCATTTTTTTATCTTTGGCAAACAAAATAAATGGTTTCAATGGTTGCATCTTGCTGAGTGGTGGTATAATTCCACTTATCACACATAAACCAAAATGACACCTTTCCATGATCTTTATGGTTACGAACCTCCATCGTGGAAGGAGTTGGCCACCAACCACATAAAATTTGCATCAATAAAAGACCATTTAGACGAAAGTCAGAAAATCCTTCAGTTACTCAAAGAAAAATCAACAATTGCAAGGAACCAAATGAAGCAACAAGCTGACCAAAACCGAACAGAAAGAGAGTTCGAAGTAGGAAACTGGATATTTGTGAGACTTCAACCTTACAAAAAATTATCCCTTAAACAACATGGGAAGAACAAATTGGCTCCAAAAGTTTATGGACCATATCAAATAAGTAGAAAAATCAGTCACGTAGCCTACCAGTTGGATTTACTAGATAAAAGTCATATCCACAACGTCTTTCATGTATCATTCCTAAAGAGAGTCTTGGGACAACAACAAAAGGCACAAACTATAATTGCTATGTTGGATGAGGAAAGAAGAATCATTTTAGAGCCCGAAGCCATTATTGCCACCCGGGAAAAGAGATTACATTCTCGAGTAATCAAGGAATATCTGATTAAATGGAAAAACATACCAGAAAAAGACGTTGCATGGGAGTCAGAGAACTTTCTCCAGTTACATCCTTCCTTATCATTTCTTTGAGGAAAAAGAAAAATTTAAGGGAAGGACAATGTCACAATAAATAAATAATATAATATAAAGACATTAAAATAATAAATAAAAGTAGAATTAAACATTCATGTAATAAAAGTTCATGACTAAAAGTCACGACTCTTCATAAAACCATAAAGGGAATATATATATATATATATATATATATATATATATGTGCAGGCCCTATCTTTGTAATATCGTCATCTATTATCAATTATTATTATATACAAATATTATTATGGATTTTGAGTAAGTTGTTCATTACGAAATCTTTGTGTCTCTCGCAGCTAGACAGAAATCTTGGCATGGTAGGAACATTAAGTCTAAACAATTTGCGCAAGGGAATAAGGTATTACTCTATGACAGCCAATATCAGAAGTATCCAGGCAAGTTGTGCATGCATTGGTTGGGTCCATTCATAGTTGCTGAAATATAACACTCTAGTGTAGTCAAGCTAACGCAATTGGATGGTATCCTTCGACCAATATGGGTGAATGGCGCCCTCCTAAAACCCTATATTTCTCTTGATTGAGCCAAAGGATTGTTTGTCCAGTCCAAAGGAGCATGTACAGTAGTTAGATTTTAATTTCATGCAATTTTTTTAATTCACTTAATAACGTTGGAGTGTGCATTGTTGCGCCATGACATATACTTCTTTCCTCAAAACTGATGTTGCGTTGTCCTTCCAACCTCTTTATGTTTCTTTCTTTAATCCATTGTCCAGCTCCTCGAAAACTTGCACAACTTATGTTTACAAAAATGAAGCCGCAATATGACGTGTGAAACTTCTATCCATCAAAACGAAGGGCCGAACAAGCTCTAACCACAATCCTTGAATCGTCCTGAGTCAAATCTTCGGCTCTTCCGTGGTTTCAGGGTTGGCTTGTTGTTCTTTCTTCCCTTTTGGTTCCAAGTTGCTTCCATTTCCAACTTGGAGTGTTTCTGCTTTATCTTCTTCAAACGAAGGGCCCAACACATCTATTCCATATTTCCATTCATCTTATTTTCCATTTTATACTTATTTTCATCAATCTTATTATTTATGTGTGCACTATTTTCATTTTTCTTCTTTTCCATATTTTCAATGTGGTAAAAAATTTCATCTCTTTATTCTTGAGTCATGGTTGATATTTCTAGAGGTTTATTTGGTGAAGTAATATTTGGAGGATCCTTTGGAGCCATGTGAAAAAATAATAACTCTCTTGTTTTTCCTCTTTTTTACAAATTTTGAGTCACCAAAAATGTATCTTCCAATCAAAAGTTATGCCAATTGTAAGTTGTGTACCTTCCAAACCCTAATTTGGAATATGTTTGGATGGTTGAAATTTTTCCTAATATATCTATGAACTTTGACCCCTTCCGAGTCTGAAATTTTGTCAAGTAGTACTCTGATACGACTTTTTAAACTCCTGGAAATTACACAATTTGAACCTTCATTGATAAAAGGTTATAACAAAAATACCATAATGGATCTTTTAAGACTAATTTTAGGATTAGTAAAAATCCTAAAATTCCACAAGATATATCTCACAAATTATAATGTTTCAATTTCTGGAAAAACAAATCACATGTAATTTGTTTTCTCCTCGGGATTCTGAAAATTTCAGAGTCTAAAACTACACTGAAATTTATTTATAACGAAAATAAAAATATCACTCGTTTGAGACTAATTTCGAGACTAGTCATATCCTCCACTTTACATAGAATATATATATGAAACTATAATGACCCAAAACATGAAATTTGGAATAGAGGTACTTAGTTATGTTGTCTCATCTTCCACAAAATTTCACTGTATGAAACTTCTCAGAAGAAAAAAAAAATAAAAAAAAAATATATATATATATATATATATATAATGAAAATACCAAGATAATTCATTTAAAATTGATATCAAAATGAGTCAAAAACCCTATCTTCCATAGGATATATCTCCTAAAGTATAATGAACTAGAACATGAATAAGGGGTTATATACTTAACATGGAGATTTTTCTAGGGCTTAATAGAAACAATATAAAAGGATTTGTTGGGTTGTTATATTCTCTGCAGTGAAAGAACAATTATCGGATTGTCTAGTTGAGGTGGATCAACTGATTGATAAATTGACTGATGAGTTAAGTTGAGTCGATGGTTAAGTCGAAGGTCAAATTGATTGAATGAAAATTCGAAGAAGTGATCGACAAGGAAGTCAAAAGTTCAGTCGACAGGATGTCGAGTGGTATCCAATTAAAGACCCACTGGAGGTCGACTAGTAAACCGATTGAAGTCGACTATAACAAAATATCGAGATTCACGCGATTGAAACCAATCATTTGTGTAGATATGTAATTGTTTTTGGGCACCATGATATAGGGTTTTTCATGTTTTAAATCCTATAAATAAGGTGTGTTGTAATTTTATTAAGTTGACGTTGTTGGTCATGTAGATGCAAGACGAATTAACTACAGGATTGTTCTTGTGTAAAGAAAGAGAGTATGATGGTGACTGTGTATTAGGTGTAGACCAAGGTCAGTGATGTAAATATATGTTCGATGAATGAATAAGACAACATGAGAGCAAGAGGCTCAAGGAATGTTGGTTTTCTCAGTTTTGGGTTTCCAAGGTTAAATCTATTTGTATTGTGTGTGTTTGTCATTTATTTTCTACTTGAATCTATCTTCTCTTTCTTGGTTGGTTTAGTGTGAGTATTTATTTATCATCATTTGGTATTACAGATTATCTATTTCTATGTACAAGTCGTATTAGAGAAAGGTTGAGCAGATCTTGGATATGATCTAAACCTAGGTCTAGTGGGAGTTGCAAGTCATAGATCTTTAAACTTGTGCTTGAAATAATGGCAAGCAATTCAAGGATAGAGATTGAAAATTACAATGGACAAATTTTGAGCTTTGGAAATTTAAAATTGAATATCTCCTTTATATCAAGAACAGTGGGCAGCGATATGCTCAAGAACCATTATGATGGGTATGTCGAGGGAAGAATGGGAGAAACTCGAGAGAAGGGAAATGATTACAACTCAAATTTATCTTTCAAATTCAGTATTGTTGAATGTTTCGGTGAAGAATCGACAAATAAAATATGGGACACTTTGGGAAGCTTGTACCAATAGAAAACCATGGTAAAAAATTTGTTCCTACGAAAGAACAATATCTTCCGAGGATGAGTGACGGGAGCTCGGTAACAACGCATCTAAATGCATTCAACACTGTAATTAATCAGTTGTTGTTTGTGGATATTAAAATCATTGAAGAGGATAAATGTATTATCCTGTTATGTTCGTTTCCAAAATCTCGGGATAGATTAGTCATGGCTATAGGGAGTAATTTGACTACACTAGTTTTTGAAGATGTGGTTGCACCTTTACTATCAAAATAACATGGAAGGATCGACTGAATATGCCTTGATGGTGAGAGGTCGATTAGTTGAAAGAGATAAGTGCAAATTATCAGGTAGAAGGTATAAGTCGAAGGGTATATCTAAATCCCATGTTCAATCGATGAGAAGATGTTGGGAATGCAGTAAAGCCAGGCAATACAAGGGAGACCTCAAGTCAAAGGAAACATAAATTAGTATAGGATCCAACGAGAAGCACTAAACTGAGAGAAAAAATACTCTAGATAAAGGGAGTGATGTGTATATGGTGTTGACCAATACATAGTCATATCATGATGTTTGGTTGATCAACTCATGAGCATCCTTTCATATGACACCTCACATAAAATGGTTTTGGGAATATGAGAGATATGAAGGGGGAGATGTGTTCTTGGGGGATAACTCGAAAACCAAAATTTTTGGACAGAGAAGAGTATGACTGATACTGCAAGATGGGAGGAGTAGAACCCTTCCAAGTGTGCTACATATCTGAGTTTGGAAATAAATTAGATATATGTCAAAAAAATGAGTGATGTAGTTGTGCACGCTTTATTTGAGAAGGATACATGCAAAATGGGCAGGGGTGTGATGATATTAATGAAAGGAGTTTGGATTGGAACCCTATACAAGTTGTTAGGGAATGTCAAATAGACTGTATGCAACATCATTGTTGTTCCTGCATTCGACTCGACTTCGACTCAACTCTGGCTGAACCGATACAAACTGACTCAATTGTTCTTTGTTAAGTCGATTTGGCCATGTTATGGCACCAGAGAATGGGACACATTGGCGATAAAATACTTTGAGCTATGCATAACAAAGGTATGGTCGAGGGCTTCCTGATTGTAATTTGGAAGTCAATTTTTGTGAACATTGCATATATTGAAGACAAAATCGAGATAGGTTATCATTTGGAGTGACAAGGGAAAAGGGAATTCTGGAATTAATTCATAGTGATGTGTTTGGGCCTATACTAGTCCTTTCACTTGGTGGATCCATGTATTATGCCTCCTACATAGATGATTTTTCTAGGAAGACATGGATATATTTCTTGAGGAATAAATCAAATGTTTTCAATAAATTCAAAGAGTTTAAATCTCTTATGGAAAACTAGACAGATAAAAAGATCAAGGCGCTGAGAACTGACAATGGTGGTGAATTTCGTCGAAAGGATTTTGAGTAGTTCTATAAGAAGTGTGGCATATCACGCTAAAATACCACACCATATACCCCACAACAAAATAGATTCAATGAAAGAGTGAAAGGGGTGTTGATGGACAAATAAAGGAGCATGCTCAGTGGTGCAAGGGTCACACAAGAATTCTAGGCAGAGGTAGTCGACACAAAAAAATATTTGGTAAATAAGGCTCCTTCATCAACGTTAGTCGACTCGACTCCACATGAAATATGGTTTGGTAATAATCCTTCACTTTCATGTATCAAAGTATTTGGTTGTGATGCTTTTGTGCATGTTCCCAAGGAGAAGAGGAACAAGACAGACAATAAGGCAACCAAGTGTATCTTCATCGACTACAATGATGGAATGAAAGGATATAATATTTGGGATATGGTATTGAAGAAAACATGTTATAGTCGAGATGTGGTCTTCAGGGAAGTCATTGGAACTTCCAAATCTATAGAGGTTCAAATGAAAAAAAAAACCATAGAAGCTGGTGTTTGAACTGAGAAATGAAGAAGATGATTTAGATGAGTCAACTGAATCAGATGAAGAGGTGGAACAATTGACTCTGATTGTAATAAGGTCTAAAAGAGTAAGAAAACCAATTGAAAGGTATAGTCTGTCTGATTTCCATTCTACATTGTGTTATCTACCACTTACGAGGAGCTCAAGTCGGTGAACGGGTCAGTTGACTCAACAAAGAGTTTACTCTAGAAGAACGCCATGGTCAAAGAAATGGGATCCTTGTACAATAATGAGATATGGTATCTAGTCGAGCTACCTAATGGAATAAAACATGTCAGTAGCAAGTAGGTGTTCAAGAAAAATATGAACGTAGCAAGACAAGTCAAGAAATTCAAAATTCGACCAGTAGTGAAAGGATATTCCCAAGTCGAAAGAGTCGACTTTAGTGAGATTTTTTTCCCCATTGCAAAATTAACTTCCATTCGAGTACTAATGTCTCCGGTTGCATCAATTGATCTTGAAATAGAGCAAATGGATGTGAAGACAATGTTATTACATGAGGACCTAGAAGAAGAAATCTACATGAAACACCCTGAAGGATTTGTAGTAAAGGGAAAGAAAGAGCTAGTGTGCAAGTTGAAAATATTCATTTATGGTCTTAAGCAATCACCAAGGATGTGGTACCAAAATTTTGAAATCTACATTCTTAGTTTGGKATTTATGAKAAGCAAGGTTGATCATTGTGTATATTCCAAGGAAGAAGACGGTCATTTCATATATGTAGCTTTGTATGTTGGCGATATGTTGTTGGTTGGAAACAACATGGACACTATAAAGAATATGAAGAAACAATTGKCCTCCAAGTTTGACATGAAGGATCTTGGTGCAATAAACTTCATWTTGGGAATGGAGATCAAGAGAAATCAGATAGTTAGAAAGCTATGGTTGAATCAAAGGAAGTATATTGAAACAATTTTGAGGTGTTTCAACATGCATGATTGCAAACCAATCAATGTTCTAATTCATGTGAGAGAAAAACTAATAGTTGATCAGTTTCCAAAGACACAAGAAGAAATAAAGGATGTGACACATGTTCCCTATGCTAGTGTAGTTGGTAGTCTGATGTATGTGATGGTTTACACTCGACCAAATATTTCTCATGTAGTGGAAGTATTGAGAAAATACATGACGACACTTGGGAAAGAGCACTAGACAATTGTTAAGACATTTTTCATGTATTTGTGTGGCACGAAAGATTATGTTATATGCTACCAAGGGAATCCTAAAGCTAACAGTGAAGTAAATGCACATGGATTTTCCGATGTTGACTGGGTTGGAGATCTAGATTTACGAATGTTGAGTGGCGACTGACTGAATACCAACTGGAGATCAACTGGGTAGTTGACTGATAAACTGACTGAAGTTGACTCTAACAAAATCTTGAGATTCGTTGGATTGCAGCCAATCATTTGCATGGATCTGTAACCATTTTTGGGCACCATGATTTATGGTTTTTTTTTCTGTAAAGATTATAAATAAGACGTGTTTCAATTGTATTAGGTTGATGTTCGCATTAATGTTGTTGGTCATGTAGATGCAAATTGAATTGGTTTCAGGGTTGTTCTTGTGTAAAGAAAGAGAATATGATGGTGATTATGTCTTAGGTGTAGATAAAGGTTATTCATGTAACTCTTTATTCAATGAATTAATAAGACAAAAAGAGAGAAATACACTCAAGGAATGTTGGTTTTCCCAGTTTTGGGTTTCCAGGATAAAATCTATGTGTATTTTGTGAGTTTCTCATTTTTTTTGCTTAAATATGTCTTCTCTTTCCAGGTTGGTTTAGTGTGAGTCTTTATTTCTCATCGGGATTAAAATCTTGGTAAGGCCTTCCAATCAAGCATCCCAAATCAAATTGATAGGGGTTGGAACATTTAATATCAAAATATATGTAAAAGAATAAACACTTTTTTTGTTATGTATATCATCTTAGACTCCTAAACACTCAAAATAATTAAGAAACGATCCGTCATGTATATCAACTTAGACTTCTAAGCACTTGAAAGAATGAAGAAACAACCAATGTGGCTATGATGCTAAAGGAATCTATTCACCATAATTTAACAAGACAAAATGATAAGAATGAGTTCAACTATCCACATTTGATTCTAGTCCTTGTTTATTTTTATTTCAATCTTATTGAATCTATAGTAAGTTTAGTCATTGTCACTCTTATAGGTAACATTTATAAAATGAAGAAGTCGTCAAACCAAAATCTAGAGACTAGAAGATATTGAAGAGAAATATTATGATAATTCACATGCCAATGAGGATAATGATGATAAACATATTTAAAACAACTCCATAAATGAAGATTTTTTTAATGATACACGACGTAAAACGAACACCAAAATGGTGAATCAATATCTCCAAAAGTAATTAATAACACTTTTGAAAGTCTCTTGATATATCAAAAAAAATAGTGAGATTACTCATTGTCACTCTAGTCGGTAATATCTATAAAAGAAGCTAAACCAAAATCTAGAAGAAAATGAAGCCAAACAATGATTATAAAGCACATGCAAAAAATGAGGATGATGATAAAGATGTTGATCCCAACTCCATAAATGACAATGTTTCGAATGATAACACAACACAAAATGAACACCAATGACAACCAATTAGCATCTCCAAAAATGACTAATAATGCTTTGGAAAACTTCTTGATGTGGGAGAAACATAATAATGTTTTTCAACTCTAAAGTGTAAATTATTAATATAATTTTATTTTATATGATATGCAAATATATTCAATTTTGTACATCACCACTAGAATTAGGAAATAAATAGACTAAGCTTTACATTTCTTGATATAACCAACTGCATGTAAGAGAATTGTACATTACTAATCACATGGCATTATCATATAAAATTAGTGTTCTATTTAAAATAACTTTTCAACCAAATTGATGTACTTAAATAAATTATTTAATAATTTTAATTTCTCATAAAATCTTTTCAAGTTATACATACAATAATAATTTTGAAATCTTGATTTTAACCAACATTACCCTGAGCATATTTAACACATCTCCATGCCAAAGTTATGAATTTTGAAATCTTGATTTTAACCAACATTACCCTGAGCATATTTAACACATCTCCATGCCAAAGTTATGATAAAAACTATAAGTTAGCTTAAGTTTATTAAAGAACAATGTTGCTATGATTTCCATATTTTAATATGGAAATTACAGTGGTTGGCATGAATTTTTATGCCAAAGTTATGATAAAAACTATAAGTTAGCTTAAGTTTATTGAAGAACAATGTTGCTATGATTTTCATATTTTAGAGTGTTGCAAAAGGAAAAAAACATACTTTAATTATATAAATACAAAGTTAGCAATGTAATTGAAATCATAGGTAGAGGTTTTCATTATTTACAAGGACAAAACATTATTTTCTCCAAAACTTAGACTTAATGAAGATTTACGAGGAAAAAATGAATTTCAAATTATATCTCATAAGAAATGAATAAACAAACAACTAAATTAAGAAATGAATAAACAAACAAC
Organism: Picea engelmannii; assembly: GCA_009831015.1. Lineage (NCBI taxonomy): Eukaryota > Viridiplantae > Streptophyta > Pinopsida > Pinales > Pinaceae > Picea > Picea engelmannii. The sequence goes on along the minus strand of ML792281.1, from coordinate 60,318 downwards.
TAGATTATTATTTCCTTTCACTTTGTCATGACCCTTACTTTAAACCCGTCCATGCATGTTTGTAGTTATTCATTCACCATCTTTGATTAGTAAAGTACTTTTGACTATTCATATAAATATGAGTGGACATAATAATAGACATAAGAGTCATAAATAAATATTTCCTTGAGAGGGTTGAAAATTTAATGATGAGATCTCAAATTTAACTTGTGGCTTTTCATAAATCTTTATTTGATAGTATTGAGAATTGAGAATGTAATGATGATATCTCAAATTTAAATTAGTTTTTCATATTTTTTCATATAAAGTAATTAGCTAATTAAATACATAAAAAAATGTAAGAGAAATAAGTCATGGTTTTCCATACATTAGAGGCAAAAATTAGGTTTCAAAACACACAATGTGTTATCGACATCATTTTAAAACAACCAATAGGATTCAAGATGATGATGTCAATCATAAATGTAAATAGTTTTGGAGGGAAAGAAAGAAAACTACATTTCTAATTGTGTTTTAGAATTATCTTTACCCAAATTTCAAGTGTTGGCATCCCTTATATGAATTTTTTTTTACTGGTGTTCTTTTTCTAATTTCTCCATTTTCTCTTCGTGAAGAGTTCACTATTTTTCAATTCTCAATTTCCTTCGTGGAAAGTACTTTTTTAAAGTTTTACATGGTTATTTCGATGTTATCATTGTTTAGTTACATGTGTTATTGTACTTTTGCAGTTTTCCTCTTTGATATTTATTTTTGTCATACATTGAAAAATGAGTGTGTATATGTGTTGGAACACACACTTTACATTCTCCACTTCACAAAAAATTAATCTTTTCTAAAGTGGTAACTTAGAAAATAACTTTCGAATCTTAAATCAAATTTATTTCTGGTTAATTGGAAATAATGCACACGCAATATCCACCTTTGATGAGGTTTTTTCCGTTCGATCAAACGACCCTAATTTCTCTGGGGTTGTGGAGCCGCCTATTTGTTAAAAACATAAATCATTAAAGGTCGCTTCGGAGCTTTGCGCTTCGGGCGTTTTGATAAGTCTTAACAATAAAAGTCCTGAAACCCGAAAGTGTTCATTCATCACTTTTCATAAACCTTTAAAGGACACGAGTCATAGTACATGTGTATCTTTTGAGTCTTCCCTGGGTTGACACATGGCACCTATTTCTGACATTTTCGTTTGAAGATTCATACAATTCTAAGTGACACGTGACAGCTCTCGGTTCTCGACACATCATCCATAATGACGTCATCTTCGACACGTCACTATGGGAGATGACCCTTCGAAAATATAACAAAGAGCTAATTCGCAAATCCACGTAACATTAAAATGCCGAAGTATTAAATTTTAATTAATTAATTTAATCTTGGTCAAGAGATAATTAATGACTTCACACTTCGGGGTTCAGACGTTTACCTTACATCATATCCTAAAATCTCCGAAGTCCGAATTTCTGAAGCACTTGAAGATAAATATGATTAATTAAGACTTAAATTTATTATCGGATGATTAATCACTTCACAATTTTGGGTTTCGGGAATTTTCTCTCAAGTTACATTCAAAGTTCCTGAAGTTCGAACTCCCGAAACACTTGGAGTTAACACACCTTGTTAAACATGATTAATTAATATTTTAAAAGAGATTATCTCGTGATTAAGTTTTCGCGAATTCTCGATTCGCGAAATTTCAACTCTATTTCATCCAAAACTCCTGCACACGAACCACCGAATATTAATGGCATTTATGACAACTAACGGTAATGATTCAAACATACAGTGCAGATCGAAAGATAGATATTTCCATTAAAGTTAATAATTTTTTCGTCAGTAAAACTATACACGAATCAATGCATCTGATGTGAATAAAAATACTTCAATTTTGAATTTCATTTTCACCTTTCGCAAAGTAGTAATTTTTATCCGATTGATAAGCTCACACAATTCCTCTACAATAGGGAACCTCATTTTGTTTTCTGGATATCATGGCACCACGGAAGATGATGAAGAAGACTGATGTCGTTGGTGAGGGTTCAAATCCGAATGTGGACGTTCTGTCAGACACTACGTCGCGAGCTATAAACTTTGTTAAATCTTGGACACAAGTGTTCGAGATTATAGAACATGAGGTCATAAATTGTCTAGAAGACTCTGGCGATGAAGTGGATGATACTCACGGAGCTAAACTCAGATATATAGCCCAATCTGAGCTACACAAGATAGTTGCGCAGCCAAGACTCATGCCGTATAATGACATGATAAGCTGGGCCCTGGAAAGCATCGACGTCCAAACCAGGAGCATTTTCAACTATCAAAAGGTCATTGTTGGGTCTTTCTGACCAGAACACCTCCAAGTAATGTATAAGCTATATCTTGATCCAAAATATATTTACAATACTGCATTTATGTTAAAGTTCGAGCAACATGAATGCATATTGTTATCACATGAAGTTGTCTGGAATCGTATGCGTTTATTGTGAATACCCAAGTCTGCACCCCTACTCCGTCTCCCTCTTTTCCACACACATTCATAGGTTTTTTCCTTCATGGTTGATAAGGGAAATTTCAGGGTTCGCGATTCGGGAGAAAGCGGTGAAGCCGTTGTCAAAAGGGTCGAAACCCGAAGTTCCAAAGTGGAATAAGGGTATGATCTAAGTCATTGATCATTGGCTGAGGAGGACTGTTGATATCCGTGCATGGAGACAATTTGTGATTCAAAAATCGGGAGTTGTGGGGTGGAGTGTGTTAAAGATTCCCGAAGACAGGAATCCAAAGAGATCATAGTTGTTGGTTGTGTGAGCGACGAGAGCTGTAGATCTCGTTTATGTGGATCTCCAGTTCAGAATTCGGAAGGATTGGCATGGGTTGTATTCAAAACGTCTGAAGTCTGAAGCTCGAAGCGCTTAAGGAGATAAGCCCGAGGTCATAGCCTAAGGTCATGTGAGAGGCGGGCATAGGAAGAGAAACCAGTGCTCATTGCATAAAGCTGGCCAATTCAGAGTCTCAAAGAAGCAATCGTCATCGTCGACCGTGAAGCAGATCCGACCATCGATCTAAGTAAAGTGATTTCGCCGATTCGAGTATCGAGAAATCTGGATTCAAGTGATGTGAAGACTCCCGAAGCGTGAAATCCAGGAACACCATTTGGGATAGGCATCGGGTCACAACCCGAGGTCACGTTGAAAAAAGAGCCAAAGATACATGGCGCTCACCTGATGTTCCGCGTCGAAGGCTCTTAAACGCCAAATTTTGGCACCGTCTCCACGCGAGGTCTAATGAGTCCCGAAATTGGTGGACGGATAAAGCTTCAGCGGTGGCACTAAAATAGCAGAGCCATCCCGGTCACGAATATCTATCATACCAATGGCCCCGAATTCATATGCTCATTCAACACCATATTTAATCACAACAAGTGGTTGCTTCCTAGTTACCTAGCATGGTCACGATCCCATGGAGATATCAGTTAATAGACACAGGTCGGTAGTTGAAACCTCGGCTCACTCCATAAATAGAAGGCATGTAAGCCCTATCAGAAGCGTCAAAACTATCAGCCCGAGGAGGATTCACGCACAGTCCAACAAAGAAGTACTCAGATGGAAATCTTTAGAGGATATGGTTGGATCAGATCTCACTTCTAGCAGTTGTAAATGAGTCTGAGTATAAATAGCTCAATAGAAGATTTTGTTAAGGTCGTCAACTGGTTGAGCAGAGCTCCCGACTGTGTAATGTTTTATGCCAGGACTGTTATCTGGTTATGTATCAGATTTGAGACTTTCACATTAATAGAAGTTAGCTTCTCTCATCTCTTTGTAAAAACTGTGCTAAAACACTCGGGCATGGAGGATCCGGTGGAGGGTTGTAGTTATATTGTAATGTAGGTTTGATTACAGTATTGTTGTGACCAGTTTTAGTTAACTTCCTTGTTAGCTTATTTCCCCTTACACTGAAAGGCTCGGGTATGGAGGATCCAGTCGAGTTGTTGTAGTTGCATGGTAATGTAGGTTTGATTATTATGTTGTTGTGACATATTTAAGTGTCTGAAACTTGAGTTCAAGAGTGCTCTTGAGCCTGAGTTTTTCTTCACTAAGTTGCTTGAAAGTCAGATGCCCATAGCAGTTTTGTTCAATTTTCTCTCTAATTCTTCCTTCTACTCATCTTAAACTCAAATCACTGACTGAAGTTAATGAGGCCCTCACTTCCCTGTGCATTGATTATCCAGTCTTTGTGTTAAAATCATTCTTGTACTGAGTTTTTTCCACTTGACCTTCACTCATAAAACCAGCATCCACCAAACATTTTGAAGGGTAATGGGCTTATCCTATTGCAATATGAGGGTGACTCTCAGTGCTAAAATTTGTGGCGTCGTTGTCGGGGAACGAATTGAAGACATTTCCCTGGGATAGAATGACAAACAAATTATGATTCTGAAGGTGCATCAAGAATCGGTAACTTGAAGATTGCAACCTGAATCAAATGAAAATAAAATAAAAATGAAATAAAAAGAAAAGAAAAGAAGAATAAAAAGGGGCTTAAAAAATAGAAGCTTGATAATCAATAAATGAACTTGTGCGGAAATGAGATTCTTTTGCATTAGAACCTCTGAGTCCTTGTTCTGTTTCATTTTTCCTATCCTCGAGCTTTTACTCTATTCTGATTTTCACTACCTGTCCTTAAGTCTTCATGGAAAGAAAGAATTTTTCCTTGACTCTGAAAATTTAAAAACATGTCTTCAAAACAAGATTAGGCGAAAATCTTCATGTTCTTTTGATTTTAACTGAAAGAAATTATGTCTAGGCTAATCCTGATAACTTTATCTCTTCTAACAGATTTTAATCAATTAATTCACTCAAGAACAATCCCTGGAAAATAAAAATTCCCCATAAAATTTTCCCTATAGGAGAAGATGTATTGAAGATCGAGAGAGATTTAGTCCAAAGTACAGTAAAGAAATTGTTGACAGACCTTCACTGTTAAATTTTAAGCAGATATCATCGCTTGTATGATGCACACAAATTGATTGTCTCCACTTCAAAAATATAAAAAATATGAGACAGATGGTGAAAGGAAATTCATAAAATGATTGCCCCCATCTAGTCCAAGACAAATGGTGAAAGAAAATCTGTAATTCGATTGCCCCCCATTTTTTCCAAAATAGATGATGAAAGGAAATTCATGTAATGATTGCCCTCATCTCAATAAAATGCAAAAATGCTAATTGAATTGGTGAAAGGAAATTCAATGGGAGATGTAGATAACTCCAGCGGGGTACTGAACATACTCGCTGGCAGTGAAGCAATATCTATGATATTTGTAAGGTTGTCATACATGTATATAACATACTCTGGTGTCTAGTTCTCTTTCCGATAATATTTGCATTCTAAACCGACAAGGGATTCCCTAAATAAATTGTTAAAATTACTTATCCTTGATGCGAACGAAATCGACCAAAGTCTGATATTTCAGTTAAAGTTGTTTTGATTATCTTAAGCAAATCCAAACTCAGTTTCAGGAAAATGAAATTATTAATAGCCTAACGTGAGAACAATGATTAATTGTGTTTTGAAGGTTTTCTGAGATTCGGTTGAAGTTCAATTTTTCTCTGTATGATATTTCCCCAAAGGTGTTTCCCAGAAATGCAATAATGACTCCATTTACCCAATAAAGGCACTTGGTCTGTTGTTCTTCCACGTCTCGCAAGGAGACACAATCCCCCGATGGAGCCTACGTTGGAACACACATAATCCTAAACTTTGACCTTTACATTCTCCACTTCACGAAAATTTAATCTTTTCTAAAGTGGTAACTTAGAAAATAACTTTCGAATCTTAAATCAAATTCATTTTTGGTTAATTGGAAATAATGCGCACTCAATATCTGTCTTTAACGAGGTTTTTTCCGTTCAATCAAATGACCCTAATTTCTCCGGGGTTTTGGAGCCGCCTATTTGTTAAAAACGTAAATCATTAAAGGTCGCTTCAGAGCTTCGTGCTTCGGGCGTTTTGATAAGTCTTAACGATAAAAGACCTGAAACCCGAAAGTGTTTGTTCATCACTTTTCATAAACCTTTAAAGGACATGAGTCATAGTACACGTGTATCTTTTGAGTCTTCCCTGGGTTGACACGTGGCACCTATTTCTGACATTTTCGTTTGAAGATTCATACAATTCTAAGTGACACGTGGCACCTCCCGGTTCTCGACACGTCATCCATAATGACGTCATCTTCGACACGTCACTACGGGAGATGACCCTTTAGAAATATAACAAAGAGCTAATTCGCAAATCCACGTAACACTAAAATGCCAAAGTATTAAATTTTAATTAATTAAGTTAATCTTGGTCAAGAGATAATTAACGACTTCGCACTTCGGAGTTCGGACGTTTACCCTACATCGTATTCTAAAATCTCCGAAGTCCGAATTTCCGAAGCACTAGAAGATAAATATGATTAATTAAGACTTAAATTGATTATCGGATGATTAATCACTTTGCAATTTTGGGTTTCGAGAATTTTCTCTCGAGTTACATTCAAAGTTCCTGAAGTCCGAACTCCTGAAACACTTGGAGTTAACACACCTTGTTAAACATGATTAATTACTATTTTAAAAGAGATTATCTCGTGATTAACTTTTCGTGGATTCGCGATTCGGGAAATTTCAACTCTGTTTCATCCAAAACTCTCGCACACGAACCGCTGAATATTAAT
>ML792281.1:28424-42717 GCA_009831015.1 Picea engelmannii | reverse complement strand
GCTTACGGTTAATGTAATGGAAAAAATACATATTGTAATAAAGTCCAGTGGATCAGCTCATTAGATTTGAACACAATGTATAATGTATCAAGGTGGGAATTGCTGTGATGTCTCTGGTTTTAGTCCCGCTAAAATTCAACTCCCACTTAATCCCATTGGATATATATATATATATATCCTGCCTATGATCAATAATGGAAAAAAACATGATAAAAATAAATTTCAATTAAAGACATTTTCTCTGACCCTAAATATCTGGGACCAAAATTTTATTATGTTTTATCTGCCTTTTAAGCTGAATATCGTCCCATGTAATTAATTTCACAAATCAATTCAGAGATTTTTCATGGTCATTTTAGTCACTCGATTGCAGGAATCCCATATAAATCACAAGTTCAACTGCAATAATCACAACTATGCCTCCCCACAAGTAGGAGTGTTGCCAGTATTTCAGGTGTATTGACTAGTTGGCCGTCTATTGAAAGGTAACAACACAGTGCATGACATGCTGTCTTCCACAAACAGACTAGATACTAAATTCTATTTTCATAATTGTGTTGGATGCCTTGAAAAGAAAATTTAACATCATTGTCAACATATACATATTCCACAAACAGACTAGATACTAAATTCTATTTTCATAATTGTGCATTGGATGCCTTGAAAAGAAAATTAAACATCATTGACATCATATACATACTTTCACATTGAAGCAGTAAATAATAAACATACAATGCAACAAAAATAAGCTAGAAACTCTAGACGAATAATAAGATACCTTCAGGTAAATATAGAGACAATCAAACAATCTATGAAGGAGTGCCCTTAGAAGACCTCTCAAGATCTAACTCATCCTCAGCCACCATTATGCAAGAATCCTTCTCCAAAGATGAAGCAGGGTCTGAATCATTTGTTGCTCCGCTTCTTACAGGCTTTTCCAAGTTTGAATCCATCTTCGCTGGGCTAAGTTTGTCTGCCATACATTGGACATCAGGTAAAATACCCACTTGATCAATGTCATGCATTGCTGGAGATATATACTTTGCTACAGTTACAAAGAGAGCTGATCCATCATCTAGCTCGGTTACACTCTGCAGTTAACAAGATGATTTAGTCAGCTGCTAAACCAGTAAAAATCTGTTTTTCAAGTCACCGCTAACATTAATTGAAGAAAACATGGATTTCTCACCCACTTGAAAGCCTCTCAGGATATTAAGGTCACCTGAATTTTTCCTTTTCCAAAGGTCTTGTGACCGACAAGTTTGGCACGTCCATTGTCATGCAATGCCCCTGCTAGGATTTCACTTGCACTTGCACTACCTTCATTAACCTAGACCATACAGTGTTTTAAATAATATGGTTAATAGAGGTGTCAAGGCCATTACTTCCCTTAGATTGAGAAATTCGATTATTTAGATACTGTGTTTCTGACAATTAGAACATAATACAAATTTGAAACAATTCAATTTGATGGGAAAGCCTCAGAAATCAAATGCTGCTACATAAAGACTTCCTCTCTCCTTCCAAAAAGGGAAAAAGAAGAACAAGAACAAGAATCCATGCTAATATAATGTTTACCAGAACAACAAGAGGATCGCGAGTCAAAGCACGCCCATTGATCATGTTTATGGGTAACATGTTACCATCTCGATCAATGGTGTTAACAAGAGTTTCATTTCCATCCAACCATATCTGTGCAACGTCAAGTCCAGCCTTAACTAACCCTCCCTGCTAGGTGCAAAACAAGTAGAAACGGATAAGAATTAGAAACCACAGTTTAAAATGGACTTATAATGGTAATATAGTTGTACGGTGCATACAAACTCACAGGATTATTCCGCAAGTCCAAGATGTATGAGTGAACATCCTGATCCTCCAGTGCAATGATCACATTTTCCATGTCTATTGCAGCAGTCTATTGCAAACGTAAAACAACACATAAAAGCGATTTCCGACACAAGGTTATATCAAAACAATTGATAAATACTAGAAATAACCTTTGCAGAATGATTGCAGTAGAAATAATTTTCACAAAATACATTAAGAGCTTGTTTGACAAAATTCACTAAAATGCAAAATTTCGTTCAACTCAGTCACCCTAACCAAAAAAAATCAATAGAATACTCTGCTAAAATAAAATAAAAAGATGATTAAATATTATATGATCTACTTGTTCAAGGTGGCCCTGAAGCTAGTTTGAAAACTTCATGACTTAGTATTCCAATTCCAACTCCGTGAGCTTTCAAAATATTATATCCCATCAATTTGTTTGTACAATTTCATGGCTATACGTGGATGTAAATGTCCACAGCTGAAGAAATTGGTCTGGAATAGATATCGGTCCACAAGTGTAAGGATTGGCTTAGCCGTGAGGTTGGTTAACTGTGCTTGCTTGTAAATTATGACATAATAATTGTCACAATCAACCTTAGCATATTAAGTGAAAATGAGGCAATGAGTGGCTAAGAAAATGCTAATTCGATGGATACACTAGTCAGGCCTTATAAGAGGTGTTGTAACATCCCATTTTGACCTCCTATTTTGTATATATTTGGCTATGTAATATTGGACATATGATGTGGCATTTTGCTTGGCTCACTAAGCATGTGAGCTATGTACACGAGGACCCTAATGTAAATATTATAAATGAGGTCTTGTAGCATATGAGAATCACACTTGAATACTCACATACACCTACCCACTAGGAGGTACGGTGTGCGGTCCACTCCTTTTCTACCTTCATGCATCACCTATCCAATGATAATATGATACCTCTCAAGATTGTTATTCTATGATGGACCTAGACTTCCCCTACCTTAGCTTAGATGTGTGACCTCGTAGGATGTCCAGCACTTATGTAGGGCCTTTGACTTCCTTCTTTCCCTTCGTCTCTAGCCTTTGGTCACTAGTTTAGTTCAATCTGACCCTCAAGACACTTGTTTGGGGTATTTCCTAACTTTATAGGTTTGGTTGGGGGGGGCGGGGGGGAGTGAGGGAACCTCCATTGGGTCCATCATCACTTAGGATGCTTCATTATGAGTCCACGACAAACCAAATCTATTTTGGGTTTCTATAGTAGAGTCAAATTAGTCAAACTTCTTTAAACCTACCCGGTCTCTTGGTGGAAAGTGTATTGTGGTTTCCTAAGAGTGCATTGTGTCAATATTCTGCAACATGAGTAATAGAGAGACAATCTGGGACTAAAAACCTACAACATTGTCTTAACGAACCCATGGTATTGAGCCAACATGCATGGTATTGAGTCAACAAGCGCAATACGACTATTCTAAATGACTTGAACCCTCCAACCTAATGTATACCTACACCTTCAGATCATTCCCTTGCCTATTTATACCATTCAATCCCTCTTTGTAAAGTCCCATTGGAGGCTTCAATCTTTGAAACCGACACTTGGATTTGCAATCTATCTCTCTTCCACCTCCCTCACCCTCTTGGGCTGCTTGCACCTATCATCTCCAACACCTCGATAGGGACCTCTTATGATTAGCTTGGCCCCAACCTTGAAAGATTCTTGACCCATCCTAAGGCATCTTTGTTGGCACAGTGCCATTCATACCTTGACGTTTCAACCCTACAACCTTAAGGGAGGTTCCATCATAGCTAGGGAAAGGAAGGCATTACCCTTTCTAAGGTGACTAGGGTCTCTCTACTTAGTTTTTCCATTGATACTTGTTTTATGGTAGTAGATCTAGTCTTTATTTATGCTTCTATATACATATATCTTTTCATTGGAGATTGGGTCAAGACTTTCCCTACAAGAAATTGGAGTTGCATGTGTAGGATCTTCAAGGATCACCCTTTGAGGCCTATCATAACTCTCCTCTTTAGCCCAAGTAGATTCAACACCTATAGCAATGAATTCTGGGTGAGTTCCTTCCATAATTCTCTTTGTATTTCCAGCATTAGGTGTAATGTCCCCTTCCACTTGATCATGATGGGAGGATGACTTAGTAGCTTGTATGACTCCCGTAGGCTAGTGTCAGTGAAGAAAAGGGGAGTCGGGAGGTTTATTTGATGTCACTTACCTAGGAGGTGTTATATTTCTAAGGTGAAATTTAATAAAAGGGTAATAAAGTAACTTTTATATTAATGGTTACTTAAACATTAGTAAAAGTGACTTTTAATCTTTAAGTGAAAAGTAAAAGGAGAATAAGGGTCATGTTGATTAAGTCAAAGAGGAAAGATCTAGAGGGAGGCATCGAAGAGTTATAAAAAGAAGGGTAGCGCTCCACTTTCCTCATTATGTTTTGGATTTGATCTCTTGTTGGAGTGCTCTTTTGAGCCAAGGTTTTCATTGGGGTTTTGGAAAAACCCTTCCATTTTGGTTTGGTTTCGGTGGTGCAATATCCACCCTAGCTAGACAAAGAGGAGGATCCATCTGGGATCTTCATTGGAGCTTCATCTTGTGATTCTACTTCATCGTGGGGGTGTAGAGGCTTGGAGAGGGAATTCATAGGGATTTCTTGAGGAGACGATTCATCTCTTTTGCAAGGCCGTGAGGATTTGGAAGAGCCATAAGGGATTTGTGGAGGTTCGTGGCACTTAGGAGGCTCATTGGGGTTTCTTGGAGGGCCCAATCCCTTTCATCTATAGGGTCGTGAGGCTAGGAGGAGTCATGGAGGCATCTTGAGGGGTTGATCCACCCTTTTTGCAGAGTCGTGAGGGTTTGGAGGGGTCGTCGGGGTTTGGAGAAGGGTCGTGAGCCCTATTCTTGGCCTTTGGAGGCTCGATCTTCCTATGAGGAGATCGATTTTGATTAGAGAAGACGGTATGAGGCTTGGAGAGCCTTTGGAGGAGGACGTATCATCTACTAGAGGAGGTCGTGGCATTATTCCAGGTTTTGGTTTGCATATTGCGTGTTTTCATTGATGTATTGAAGTTGCCATAGCAGCCATTAGATATTTGTATTGTTGTGATCGGGGTTCCATTTATAATAAAAATTCCCATATTGTCTCTTCTATTTGATTTGTACTTGGAATACATACAATGTGTTTGACAAAAGTCTTTTAGTAGAATGTATGCAAACTTTTTGTAGAAAATTGTCAACCAAGTTATAACATGGAAACATAAGTAATGCACATTGTTTGACAAAAGCACACAACCAGAAACAACATAAATTGCATAGCAAAGCACTAATATCCTAGCCTAGCACACTTGGGGATATTACAGTGTTATTAGAGTTGGTGATCTTGCTAGCCTGTGAATGCATGAGACATTGATGGTTTACAGAAGAACTAGAGGGCGTGGAGGACAAACCTTCCTAGGATCAGAGTCATCAGAGGAAGAGGAAGGCATGGGAGACAGACAAGACCCTTCAGAGGAGAGTGTGCTTAGGATACTGAGTGACTTAGCCAAGGGACAGAATTAAGCGGCCCAGAGACAGGAAGAGATGGCTAGGTACCAGCAGCAGACCCTTAAGGTGCTCACGCAGCTGGTGGGCCAATGAGGGAACCAGCTTGGAGCAGGATAGGTCAGACTGAGTGGATCCCAGGGAGGTGACAGGGTACATGAAGAAGGCAGCCATAGAGGAGGTAGAACTCATGCAAAGGGTAGCACTACCCATATTCCAGCACAGGGTGTCCTAGAGACAAGGAGCAAGAGGACGCCTAGGCCATTATTACCACCGTTCCTTGAGGAGCATCCTACAGGAGCATAGGGGAAACAAGGTCAGGATGATGATTTTACTATATACTTCAGGGAGTACCAGGCGTTAAGGGAAGATATCCAGGTAGCCATGTCTTACCAAGAAAACTGCAACATCAAGTAAAGGAACAAGCCTAGGGAATCGAATAGAGCAGCCTAGAACCAACAAAACTATGATCTTTTGCGCAAGGTTGGGAAGTTGTCTATCCCACCTTTTGACGGATCTTCTAGGAGCACAGCCAGAGCTTGGGTACATAAGTTGGACACTTACTTCCAACTTAACCCAATGATAGAGGCAGAGGAAATTAAGTTTGCTACCCTACACTTGGATGGAGAAGCTCATGAGTGGTGGTACCACGGGCTAGTGACATTGGGGCATGCCAACATCACATCATATGTGGACTTCCCCCGAAGATTGATGGACAGGTTCGACAAGAAGGATCTCGAGATCCACTTTATGGAATTGGCGTAGTTGAGACAAACAAGCACACTGGAGGCATACATCACAGAGTTCCAAAGGATGGCGGTCATGGTGACAAACATTTCTAAGTAGAGGTTGGTGATGCTATTTACTGAGGGTTTAGCTGAGCCCTTGAGAGGGTGGGTGAAGGCCTTCAGGCCAACCACACTACAAGACGCCATCATGAGGACCTAGGACATGGAGGATGTCGTCCCCAAGAAGGCACCAATGAAACCCTTTATTCCACAGAAGAGTAAGGAGACGAACACTTTCTAGAAGCCATGGACAGGGAAGGACAGGATGAATGAGGCGACTTGGAGGGAGCTAAGGAAGAAGCTTTGTTTTAGCTGCAAAGAACCCTAGGAGTCGAGTCATCGATGTCTGAGCAAAGGTAAGGTACATTACATAGAGGTGCTTTTTGACAAGGAGGATGACTGTGAGGATGAGACAACTCACACATAGGGCGGTGAACAGAGCAGTGGTGAGGTGGAGCCACCACATCCTAAGATTACTGAGGAGACGAAGTTGTAGGAGGGTGTCAAGGGAGTGACCATTGCCACACTTTCATAAGTCCCCAAGTATTATACCTTCAGGATCAGAGGTATTTTATAGGGACAGAGAGTTACAACACTGATAGATAGTGGGGCTACCCACAACTTCATTGATGTAGCACTTGTCACTAGGAGACACATCCCTACAGAGGAATTTGAGGGGTTCAGTGTGGTATTAGAAGATGGGTACAACATGACTTATACTCAGAGGATCAAAGGACTGGATGTGACATTGGACAACTACAAATTGATCGATGACTTCTATGTAGTATATTTGGGGGACACCAATGTGGTATTGGGGGACTAGTGGGTGTACTCACTTGGAGATTTCATCATGAACTATCAGGTCATGAAGATGGAGTTTAGAGACACGGGGGGTCAGCAAGTTATTCTAAGAGGTATGTCGACAGGAGTTCCTAGGATCATGTCAAACAAACACATGGAGGACATCTTTAGACATGGTGACATGGATTGTGTAGCGGAGTGTTTGATCACCACGCAGAAGCCATGACATGACTGCCAACACTATCATGTTGACATCTAGGCACTGCTTAGGAAGCATGAAAAAGGGTTTGGACCATTTCCAGCAGGAAGACCACTTGACAGGGGATTTGAGTATGTGATTGAGTTAGAGGAAGGGGCAAAGCCCATGATCACACCATACAAACATCTAAAGAAGTTTAAGGAAGAAATAGAGAAGGCCATACAGGAGTTGTTGTAGATGGGGCACATCAGGCCTAGCTCTAGTCCCTTCGCTTCTTTAGTGGAACTAGTGAAGGAGGATGGCAAGATGAGGATGTGCATTGACTATAGGGCGTTGAACAAGAAGACAATCAAGAACCGGTACTCAATACTCAGGATCAATGAGTTGCATGGGTCAGTGTACTTCTCGAAGATTGATCTTCGATCAGGGTACCATCAGATTTGGGTCATAGAGGACATCCACAAAACAACGTTCAGATGTCACTACAGGCACTATGAGTTTCTAGTCATGCCCTTTGGGTTCACTAATGCACCAACCACCTTCCAGTCTTGTATGAACCATATTTTCAACAAGCAGTTGTCTTACTGGTATTCTTTGATGATCTATTGATCTACAATAGGACTTGGGATGAACATCTGAGGCATACTGATGAGATTCTCAGCATCATGGAGGAGCAGTCATTGTTTTCCAAGGAGGCAAAGTGTGAGTTTGGGATGATAGATATTCTCTATCTGGGGCATGTGATTGGCGCTCAGGGCGTACAGGTGCACCGGGAGAAGATCCAGGCGATCTTAGATTGGCCTACACCCAGATCAGTTACAGAGTTGTGGGGGTTCTTCGGATTGTACAACTACTACAGGTGCTTTGTGAAAGGATTTTCACAACTTGTTGCGCCACTGATGGATCTCACTAGGAAGGGAGCATTCGAATGGTCAGAGGAGGCAAAGGGAGAATTTGATAGGATGAAGATGGTGATGAGTACTTGTCTAATGTTAGTGCTTCCAGACTTCTCACAGCCATTTGTGTTGGAGTGTGATCCATCCAGAGAGGAGATAGGAGCGGTGTTGATGCATAATCGACATCCCATAGATTTTAAGAGGAGGAAGATGAGGGAGCTAGAGAAGCTCTACTCCATTTACGATAAGGAGATGTTGGTCATCATGCATGCATTGGCCAAGTCTAGACAATACCTGGTTGGAGGATGCTTTCTGGTAAGGACCGACCATAACAGTCTAAGATATTTCTTGCAGCAGAGAGACTTGAGCGAGAGATATTAGAAATGGGTAAGTAAGGTGTAGGCGTATGATTTTTTCTTTGAGTACGTGAAAGGAAAGAAGAATGTAGTTGTTGATGCCCTTTCCAGGAGACTTGCAGCCTTTTCCATGATAGAAATATCAACAGATTGGAAGTCCATTCTCTTGGTAGAGTACTCCAAGAATACATTTGCTTGTGAGCTTATGGAGGGCATCATTCAGGATGATAGGTACAGAGTAGTGGATGACATCATCTACTACAAGGATAGGATCTATCTGGTCCCTGAGTCCACACTCAAGGATAAGGTCTTAACACACATGACGCACCATTGCCAGGGCGCACCTGAGATATCTAAAGACTTACAGGCAGGTGAGGGAGAGATTCTCTTGGAAAGGTCTAAAGGAGAATGTACTTTGGTACATGAGGTAGTGCATGACTTGTCAGCAGAACAAGTCGAAGCTTACACATCCTGCAGGTTTGCTTCAACCATTACCTGTACCAAAGCAGAAGTGGGAGAGCATCTCCATGGACTTCATCACAGGGTTGCCGAAGGTACAGGGCAGGGACTGTATCTATGTGGTGGTAGACAAGTTGACCAAGTTTGCGCACTTATTTGTCATTCCTTCAGAGTATAGCACATCTCATGCGACAGACATATTCTTCAAAGAGGTGTTCACATTACATGGTATTCCAAGATGCGTAGTCATTAATCGGGACTACATATTTATCAATGCATTTTGGCAGGAGCTGTTTAGGTTACCAGGGACAGAATTGACACCTAGTACTAGCTATCACCCTCAGACAGATGGGAAGACAGAGATAGTGAACAAGTGGATTGAGGGCTACCTACGGAACTATGTGTCGAGACAACAGAGGGCATGGATAAAGTGGTTGCATCTTGAGGAGCATTGTTATAATACCACTTATCACATGTCCATCCATCGGGATGATTCCATTTAGAGCATTGTATGGTTACGGTGCTCCATCATTCGTGGATTTGGCATGTGGGGAGAGAAAGCCCTCGAAGGCCAAAGATTGGTTGCAAGAGAGCCAGGACATCTTGAGAGTCTTGAAGGAGAACTTACAGGTCGCCCAGAATCAATGGAAGATGTACGCAAACAGGAACAGGGTGGAGCACAACTTTGAGGCTGGGTATGTGGTCTTTCTGAGGTTGCATCCATATAGACAGTCCTCACCGAATAAGAGTGGCACAGAGAAACTGAAGCCTCGCTTATATGGACCATACAGGGTGATTAAGAGATTTGGAGAGGTGGCGTATGAGTTGGAGTTGCCAGAGGGTAGCAGGATCCACGACGTCTTCCATGTATCTTTCCTCAAGAAGGCGTTGGGACAACAAGTCACCACTTTAGAATATCTTCCTCCACTGGACGAGGAAGGGAAGTTAGTTTTGACTCCGGAGAAGGTTGTTGATGTCATAGAGAGGAGGTTGAGGAGCAGAGTGATTCGGGAGTACCTGGTCATATGAAGATATTTTCTCGCAAAAGATGCCACTTGGGAGGGAGAGCAGATCTTACAACATCCCAGTTTGGAGTTGATTGAGGAAAAGCAATCTCGGGAAGGGAGCACTGTAATGTCCCCTGCCACTTGATCATGATGGGAGGATGACTTAGTAGCCTATATGACTCCCGTAGGCTATAGTCAGTGAAGAAAAGGGGATTGGGAGGTTTATTTGATGTCACTTAGCTAGGAGGTGTTATATTTCTAAGGTGACATTTAATAAAAGGGTAATAAAGTAACTTTAACATCAATAGTTACTTAAACACTAGTAAAAGTGACTTTTAATCTTTAAGTGAAAAGTAAAAGGGGAATAAGGGCCATGTTGATTAAGTCAAAGAGGAAAGATCTAGAGGGAGGCATCGATGAGTTATAAAAAGAAGGGTAACGCTCCATTTTCCTCATTATGTTTTGGATTTGATCTCTCGTTGGAGTACTCTTGTGAGCCAAGGTTTTCGTTGGGGTTTTGGCAAAACCCTTCCGTTGTGGTTTGGTTTTGGTGATGCATTATCCACCCTAGCTAGACAAAGAGGAGGATCCATCCAGGATCTACATTGGAGCTTCATCTTGTGGTGTAGCGGCTTGGAGAGGGAATTCGTAGGGCTTTCTTGAGAGGTTGATTCATCTCTTTTGTAGGGTCATTAGGATTTGGAAGACCCRTGAGGGCTTTATGGAGGTTCRTGTCACTTAGGAGGCTCGTTCGGGTTGTTAGCTTTTTAGCTCGGGAGGTACTCCGCATGTTTTGTCTTGTATGCRGATGTTACCTTAATATTTACAMTACCAGGCACTCAACTTTGTAATAGTTTTTATAAAGTTGTTTTAAGTGGTTCTTTTATTAAAGTGACTTTTTAATAAACCGTACCTTCTATTTTTAAAGTGACTTTATTTTCATAAAGCACTTATGTAATAAAGTGAAATTCACTTTAATTTTAAATGAGACATTTTGGAGGGAATGGATCATGACCCTTGATCTTGAAAAAGGCAAGATCTAATCTTGGCCTTTGGATCTAGGGTTGGGGAAGGTGAAAAGACACTTTGGGGGGAAAATGTCATTTTCAGATTATAAAAGAATGCATTGGGTAGTGTGCAAGACATGTCGAATGTTGAGAAGACATCGGGAGGAGATTGAGAGAGATTTTCTGAGTAAGCTTGAGAGAGGAAAGCGAGCAGCAAAGAGGGCACGTTTTCCAAGGAAAGAGGGCATGATTACCGAGAAAAAATTTCCGAGTTTTTGGCCGAAATTTTTTTTTTGCTGTGGGAGGCCGTACTGTACGGATCCGTACAGTCTGTACGATTTCATACAGCTGTACGGATTTGGCACGAAAATTGAGGCATTTTTGGGCACGTTTTTTTAGGTTCTGTTCGTTGTTTCTAGGCCGTACGGAACAATCCGTACAGCTGACTATGGGCACGGAAAACAAGGTACGAAGGAGGTTGTACAGCGGTACGATTTTGGCACAAAAAACGAGGCAGATTTTTATGGGACAGATTTGGTGCTGTGAGGTATTTTCCTTGGCTAGAAATGTGGTTTTGGTGTTGATATGTACTTTCCTGAAGCTGAATAATAGATCTCTCTCTCTCTCTCGTTGGGTTTCCCCACATTGGGGTTTTCCCTGGCATTTGCCTAAATTTATGTGTGTTATGGGTTGTTGTCCACTGTGTTATTTCCACTGCTATTTTTCTTAGCAATGTGTATTTCTTCTTATGGTAATTTCTGAATGTGGGTGTTATGCATTTATGAAATTTATGAAGACAGTGATCTCTAGGTTGCTAAGTGTATGACAAAAATTTCATTTGCTGATTTTTGTCATTAAAAATCTATAGGGGTTTCTTGGAGGGCCCGATCCCTCTCTTATGTAGGGAGGTGAGGCTAGGACGAGTCGTGGAGACATCTTGACGGGCCGATCCACCCTTTTTGCAGAGCAGTGAGGGTTTGGAGGGGTCGTGAGGGTTTCTACAGGTTGTCATGGTTTGGAGGAGGGTTGCGAGCCCTATTCTTGGCCTTTGGAGGCTCGATCTGCCTATGAGGAGATCAATTTTGATTAGAGAGGACAGTGTGAGGCTTGGAGAGCCTTTCGAGGAGGATCTATCATCTACTAGAGGAGGTCGTGGCATTATTCCAAGTTTTGGTTTGCATATTGTGTGTTTTCATTGATGTATTGTAGTTTCCATAGCATCCATTAGATATTTGTATTGTTGTGATCAGGGTTCCATTCATAATAAAAATGCCCATGTTGTCTCTTCTATTTCATGTGTACTTGGAATACATACAATGTGTTTGACAAAAGTATTTTAGTAGAATGTATGCAAATTGTTTATAGAAAGCTATCAACCAAGTTATAACATGGAAACATATGTAATGCAAACTATTTGAAAAAATCAGACAATGAGAAACAACATAAATTGCACATCAAAACTGTAATGTCCCCATTTTGGGACATTATAACATTACAGAGTGTTATGCCTATCAGAGTAGCCAGATAGGGGTGACAGAGAGTTTGGGAGATATTGAGGGGTTTTATTGGGCCCAACTTGCATTGTTCATCATCAGGATCCATTCCACACAGCTTGGCTTTGGTTCCGTTGCATTCCAACGATTTTCGTAATTTTGAGTTTTATGGGTCATATCTTAATTAAATTCAGTAAGAAGGTCATAATGGGCATATTACTTGGAGAAACCTTTTAGTGTAATAGCCCATCGGAATCGCAAAGGAGAGCATTATAGGATAATATGATGAGAAGTGACTTTCAGTGGTCGGAGAAGCCATAAGGATGGATAAATCACTATTTAGAGGTAAAATGATTAATTAATTAATTAATTAAGTGATTTAATCAAGGAATAATAAAATAAAGTAAAATTCGCTTGGAGGGAAAAGGTCAACAACGAATTAGGGTTTTTGGAAGCTATAAAGGAAGGGTAAAGAAACCTAATTCGGAAATATGTTATGATTTGATGTTGAGGTATTTGTAGAGGAGGAGGAAATCGACCCCCTTGTTGTTTTGTGGATTTCTGGAGGAAACCACCACCATTGATCGGTTTCGGTGTTTTGACACACCCTAGCCTATCAAAGATACCATCCAGGTATTTCACCGTGCATTACAGGTATCCAGTTCAGTCATTGCGCAGCTCAACCAGTGAGGGCGCAAGGGTTAGAGAGAGGGTTTGTGTGGCTGCCTGAGACAGTTCAGTATTCGGCCGATTGCTTTCGACCCATTAGAGAGCTAGCAAGGGCACACCTAATGAGCCACCTGTCGTCAGTTTCCGACGGTGGAATCTCCCAAAAAGCAAGAAACAGTCATTTAGGGCGCAACGCTTGAGGAAGTACATTTGGGGTTCCATGGGGTATTCCGTAGTAGATCAGAGAAAACCTTTCTGACCCATTATAGAGGAGGCCAGGACGATTGTTCTGAGTCATACATTGTTAGATTCCACTGGTTGGATCACTAGGGCGCACTCCCACAACCCAGGAGGTGCGCAAACCCCCAGGGGGTGACATTTGAAGCTTCAGAGGTCGGATATTCAGTCCGACAGTCATCAGGATCAGCCTAGAGGGTAGGGCGCTTCTTTTGAGACAGTTTCCATCTCATTCCAACAGGTATTGCCATCAGGGTGAGTTTTCCAGAATCTACAGCAGTTATCATGAGCTGTAGAACCTCTTTTTGTCGATCTATCCGTGCATGCACAGACCAGCATTCATTCTTCTGATCACAGAAACCCCTAGAGTATCAGATTTCAGTGGAAAAACCGTAGTTCAGTAGTAGATATCCAGATAAGTTGGATCAGGGATATTTCAGTGGTATCAGAGCCTTCTTCCTGCCAGCCTGTGAAGAAGTGCTTATCATGACCCCATGATTCCGGGAATAGGGGAAGATTACCCGAGGGTCGAGGACATATTGGGGACGACTACGTTCAGTACCATAGAGGTCAAGGTAGGGATAGGAGAGATAGAAAGAAGGGATTACACCCCCTTCCACACTCACTCAGATACAGAACCAGAGATAGAGGACAGAGAGCATATCAATTCAGACACAGAGGCCGAGATAGAGGGGACTATGGGTGATAGGCGTGAGACACTCGAGGGCAGGGGGAAAGGCCCCGAGACACATATTGACAGTACTCAGGCCATGTTGAATGACCTATCTAGGGGACAGAGAGGCCATGTTGATAGTTGGATGGACAGGATGATAGCGCATGTTCTCCATCTCCCTACCAAGCAGTGTTGAGACTTCAACACTTCAACATAGTGATGACACTTGTAAGGATTCATATGTGTCGGCACTTGGACATGATGAGAGTAGACGATGGGATGACCAACCCTTGGGTATAGACATGGCTTCCAGGAAGTCATGTATGGACGATGATGA
>ML792281.1:16959-28324 GCA_009831015.1 Picea engelmannii | reverse complement strand
GACGTGGGGAATGCGTCCCCTACGTCCCCCACCCTGGGGGACGCGTCCCCGTGGAACACTGCTTTTTAGAGGTAAAATGGTTAATTAATTAATTAAGTGATTTAATTAAGGAATAATAAAATAAAGTAAAAGTCACTTGGAGAGAAAAGGTCAACAATGAATTAGGGTTTCGGGAAGCTATAAAGGAAGGGTAAAGAAACCTAATTCGAAATTATGTTATGATTTGATGTTGAGGTATTTGCAGAGGAGGAGGAAATCGACCCCCTTGTTGTTTTGTGGATTTATGGAGGAAACCACCACCATTGATCGGTTTCGGTGTTGAGAGACACACCCTAGCCTATCTAGATACCATCCATGTATTTCACCGTGCATTACAGGTATCCAGTTCAGTGATTGCGCAGCTCAGCCAGTGAGGGCGCAAGGAATAGAGAGAGGGTTTGTGCGGCTGCTTGAGACAATTCAGTATTCGGTTGATTCTTTCCGACCCATTAGAGAGCTAGCCAGGGCACTATGGAGCCACCTTTCGTCAGTTTTTGACGGTGGAATCTTCCAGAAAGAGAAAACAGTCATTTAGGGCAAATCTCTTGAGGAAGTACATTTGGGGTTCTAGGGGGTATTCCGTAGCAGATCAGAGGAAACCCTTCCGACCCACTACAAAGGAGGTCAGGACGATCGTTCTGAGTCATACATCGTCATATTTCTCTAGTGGGATCACTAGGGTGCACTCCCACAGCCCAGAGGGTGCACAAACCCCCAGGGGGTGACATCCGAAGATTCAAAGGTTGGATCTTCAGTCCGACAGTCATCGGGATCAGCCTAGAGGGCAGGGCACTTCTTTTTAGACAGTTTCCATCTCATTCCGATGGGTATCACCATCAGGGCGAGTTTTCCAGATTCTACAGCAGTTATCGTGAGTTGTCGGACTGCTTTTTGCCAATCTATCCATGCATGCACAAACCATCATTCATTCTTTTGATCACAGAAACCCCCGGAGTATCATATTTCAGTGGAAAAACTGTAGTTCAGCAATAGATATCCAGATCAAGTGGATTAGGGATATTTCAGTGGTATCAGAGCCTTCTTCCTGCCAGCCTGTGAAGAAGTGCTTCTCATGACCCCATGATTTCGGGAACAGGGGAAGATTACCCGAGGGTCGAGAACATATTGGGGACAGCTACGTTCAATACTGCAGAGGTCATAGCACGGATAGGAGAGATAGAAACCGAAGGGATTACACCCCCTTCCACACTCAGACAAATAGAGAGCTAGAGATAGAGGACATAGAGCATATCAGTTCAAACATAGAGGTCAAGATAGAGGGGACTATGGGTGACATGCGTGAGACACTCGAGGGCAGGGGGAAAGGCATACCTGTTGACCGCCATACAGCAGATGAACATTTGTGCGCAACTGCTCCACCATAGCATAAGCACTATAGGTGCCAATGCCGCAGGAGAGCCGAGTGGTTCAAAGAGGCAACAAACAGGACAGAAAAGACATGATGAGGAGTTTGCAGATTGTTTGAGACAGTATCAAGAGCTTGGTACGAAATTTCATGCAGACATGTCATTCAAGGATTTTTGCACCATCAAACATCCTGAGTGGTATGAACCCCAACTATCAGGGCACAGGAAGGGGAAGGTGCACATTGTTGAGGTACACTATGACAGTGAGGATGAGGAGGTGCATGAGAATGCAACCACAGATGCCTATTTAGAACAGTCAGATGAGGCTAGTGACTCCTGCACATCTAAGGGACAGTTGGATGGACAGGATGATAGCGCATGTTCTTCATCTCCCCTACCAGGCAGTGTTGAGACTTCAACACTTCAGCATAGTGATGACACTTGTAAGGATTCATATGTGTGGGCACTTGGACATGATGAGATTAGGTGGTGGGATGACCAACCCTTGGGTATAGACATGGCTTCTAGGAAGTCATGTATGGAGGATGATGAGATTTCTATGATGACGATGACACATTCTTTATCTTCTCAGACACGTATGATAGCCACGACACATGAGGATATCAGTGGCATTCTTGATATGGTGGGGGAGCCTTGTGTGAGGATTGTACACCAGGGACATATGGATCTGCAGACCCGGGAGGAGAGACATGACTTGAAGACAGTTGACCTTAAACATACCTACCAATATGGGGAGAGGGAGTCACCTCTTTTGGAGATTCCATTGTTAGATAAGGTTGTGGAGACTGATAGTTTGATAGGATACTCACTTCCAGGACCAGTCCACAGTGATGAGGGTACACTCTGCATGGGTTGGGATGACCATATCTCATGTCTAGTCATATCCGTATGGGATCCAGGTGCAGATGACATTAGCAGAGTGAGCGCACAGGAGGATACAACTGCCCATATAGGATATAGTGCGATTCAGATGGGGGTAGTAGTTGGTGATGGTGTGTAGTGGCATACAGGAGGACTCGGTAGCACAGTGGACAATGGACAGTTTAGTACCTTATCTTTTGAGGAGTGTGTTGTTGGGGATTCCATTGTTGACACTAGCAGCGAGGGGCATGAGGTAGAACCTCAGCGGGACTATGATCAAGACTGTGAACCTCAGAGGCTCGATCATTAGAATGCCTTTCACCACTTCGGATGATTATTTGAGTGAAAAAATCAAGGATAATTAATCTCGTTGATAAACAAGATTAATTACTTGAGAAAAAAAAACACTCGATGAAAGGACTTCCCTAATGATAAATTCCTAGGCAACTAACCTAAAAAATGACCCATGCTAACATATTACATTATTATCCCATGTAGGGGAGCAAGCATTCTGATTACAAAAAATGTGTTGGGGGCAGAATCGCCATGTTGAGCCAAAAGTCTTCAAACTTGTTGTACCACTTGGTACATATCTTCATGGTACATGACGTTGACCCCTAGTCGAAATAGGTGGTCAACAGTGACCATGGATGCCATTAGTTCCTCTCAAACCAGCATTGGCTGCAATGTTTTGGTTCCCTTGAGTATTTTCCACAAGCTAGGTGAGAAGCTCAACCAACTGTTGTTGCCCCCTTTCCATGTTACTTTGTACCCTTACTATGTCATTCTGTGCCCTTGCCAAGTCATTTAGAATATGAATGACTCTGTCCTCTGGTTGTTCTTTTATGTCTCCCATGTCTTCCTCTCCTTTTGACTCTGATTGGAAAAAAAATTCAGCTCCTATATACCTTCTTCTCCTGTATGTGATGTGTATTCTGTCCCCCGGAATCATCAAAGCGACATGAAATACACAAGCTGGCAGGAACACCAACTTTGATACCGCTTTAATAATCCTCCTAACTGATGATGTGGATTACTACTTGTTGTTGTTATGTTTTAGTGGTTGCTTGGCTTAGAATTTTCGTCAAACACTTGACGCAAAACCTGTAAGATCCCCTTAATAATTGTTGATATGTTTGATGATTGAATGTTGATGGTTTTAATGCTGATTTGGATCTGATGTTTTGTCAAACACTTTGCTGGTATATTCAAACCCCACTGTACAAACCATCTTCCTTGTTGTTGTAGCGTTTTTTAAGTGTTCTTATGGTTCATGAATTATGTCAAACACTTTGGCTGTAAGTTCAATCCAATGCAGAATATCTCTTATTGTTGTTGTGAGGGTTTAATAAATTTGTTTGTTTGACTATAGGTAAGTGTTTGCATTCATTTGGTTCAGATTATTGACAAACAATTGCATAACAGCCACAATGATTGGAACATAAAAGCTTATTTGCAYTCAAAGTAAAAACAACAATTATTGCACTTGATGGCAATGACGATACCTTCACTCAAAACTATTATAACAACAAATTAATTAGCAAGTACAGATCCAGTACATAAAGATTACTTCTGACCTATGAACAACCAGAATATGGCATGATCTGTTGTCGATTTCAAAGGTGAGTAATGGCAGCTCTATTCTGCATCTATGGAGGTACAGATCGGCCTCTCCAAATGAGGTACAACCCTCCCACAAAAATGGATATGTCCACAACATAAAACTCGCCCCCCAATGGAAGAGGATATGGCCTCCTCTATGAATATTCGGCCTGCCAGTAAGTAAACAACCCCCTCTTCATAAAATTCGGCCCCTACACCAAAGGAACTCAGCCCAAAAACAGAGAACTCGACCAACAATGAAACCCGACCTTCCAAGAGCAAGAAACTCGGCCAACAAATAAGGAACTCGACCTACAGATCAGAATTTGGTTTCTTACCAAGGAACTCATCCTCACTTATAGAACTCGACCTGAACAATAGAAAACTCGCCCCTCTCAAGCCACACAACCCCCATAAACAGAACTCGGCCTACTCTCACAAAATATGGCTCCCACAAAATGCCCAAGATGCTGCAAATAATGGATCGACCTCCTCAAAGATAAATGAAAGTGGAAAATCTGAATGGTCTTCCCACCAAATGGCTAGGGTGGAATCTTTCACCACTTAAACCTGATCAGTTAGGATGGAATCTTTCACCACCGAAACCAATCCACACAAGGGTTTCACTCCAAACCCCAAAGGCTCCAAGAGCTCTCCCAAATCAATATCAGAAATAATCATCAATATAAAGAGAGAATGAGCTCTCATCTTTCTTTTATCACTCTCACCTTTTTGTTGACCCTTTTACCCTTTTATTTGACCCTTTTACCTTTTTATCTTCACTTAAGTGATTAAAGTGACTTTATAAGGTTTTATTCACTTTATTCTTCAAGTCACTTTTTAATTACTCAATGTCACTTTATAATGTACCTTTTTCCTCCAAGTGACGTCAAATAATTAATCTATTAATCCCCTTTTTTAATTGACTATGGTCTACGAGAATCAGATAGACCACTAAGTCGTCCTCCTAGAGCAATCATTTGGAAGAGGACATTACAAGGTCATGTTGCAAATATGGAAGTTCCAATTGGACATTGGATTCTATGTAGTGCCACTTGGTGGGATGGACAATATTAGAAGAAGAATGGTAAATTGTATTGGGTGACTACACAAACAATGTGTAGAAGTGGTTTATGACGTTCAAATGATAAGAGAAAATGTATACATTGCATTGTGAACCTCCCATCCCCAAAACAACTTTCTCACAACAAAATAAGGTGAATTCCAAAAGAATGCCAAGCCGATGTCTTAAGAAGAAAGACCACACACAATCTAGCATAGAGGGTTCTAATGTAAGAGACCATTTGGAAAAACTCCAAAAGGCAATGCACATCCAGAAGGGGAACCTAGGGAAAGGACAAGACAAAGTGGAGAAACTATCCGAAGACCTTAGAACCAATGGAAGAATTAGTTGGTTGAAGTCATCCTATTGGAAGGATTGGTCATTCATCTGCATCAGCCTCCCCAAATTCTTCTTTGAGGGAAAAGATCCTTAAAGGGGGAGGAGTTGTAATGAACAAAACGTTAATTACTAGTGCTAGTATGTAGGGTAGAGTAGTAATTAATAATAATTGTTTGGTCAGGCGTATCTAGGCCAATTGCCAAATACCACATTGTGTTTTAATAACATTTATTATTCTAATTTCTCATCATCATTCATTCAATTATTATTTGATTTTTTCATTCTAAGATATTTTTTTTTTACTTGCTTGAACTGGGTTTAGTGCTTATGTGATCTAGGTTATCCATGGGTGAATCTAATTTATTGCTTACGAAAAGAGATGTCAAACATGAAAACTTACTGCCATCTGTCCACATTTACAAATGATAAGAAGAAGAAGACGTGCCACCACTGGATAACTCGGGGAATTCCGACTATGGAGAACGGCTACAATAGGATGAACATATTGAGCAATGCAAAAACAAAGTCTTAAAAACAATAGATCTCCATAGTTAAGTGGTGTTAAAAATCAAAATTCTATTCAGCCAAAGTTGAACTTCCTGATACGACATATTCCTTCTAGTATGGCTCCAGATGTAACCTTATATCTATTACCCATAGCCCATATCAATAGATAGATAAAACTTTTTATGCTTAACAGAAATGCTACAATTGCTATAAAATTGTGGTTCAAAGTTCAATAATAATGTTGGTTAGATAAGATCTATTACTTGGTTCCAAATTGGCAGGACCAACTAGCATAAAGTTGCATTTTGATCCCAAATAATAAAATTCATTTAAACCACAAAACAGCTATAATCCTTTTCAATGAAACCAGATTCTATTTTTTGTCTTTAGCTTTTGCTGTACCCAAGGGAAAACCTAGTAAACTCTTACTTCTTATACTCATGATGTTTCTCAGATTTCTGCTTGCAATAAAACAATGGATAATATGATACACTCAGATGAGCAACTGCAAAATCCAAAGTGTTCACAACAGAACAACGTAAGATTTGCAAACATAAATTGAAAGAGAACGGAAATAAAATAATCACCTGAGAGAATGCAGATAGTCGGACATATCCTGTCTTCATAAGTTGACCATCCTTTGTTTTGTGAGGAATGATGGAACTGGAAACAGGTGAAAGTAAAATGGTCTCCCGTGATAGATTAACCTTCCAAAACAATCTTACATGTCAGGAAAGATTTATAAAGAACCCATATATATAACATGAAGAAAAACCTCAAAAACAATCCTTAGGTCAAAAGAAAGATTCCTTCGGGCCATATATAGTCATCATTGTCATGTTATTGGGCATAGACGACAAGCAAGAAGTATTTTCTGATGCTTTATGTTCTGAGTAAAAAAAAGGAGGATTTATAATTCAAAAGCACCTATTATATATTACACGCCAAGTCATCAGGAGTTCCAAATGAGTTTCAATTGACTGCTACGACCTGTTCTCTTTAATACAATCAAAATAGTAAAATCAGTAACTTATTTGCATTTAGACTGGTAGATCCATTTATGACCTTCAGACAGCAGCAGTAAATAGATTTGGTTAAGTAGGTGGCATTTGGAAGGTACCCATCAGATAAATCCCTATGAACAAAGCAACGAAAAGATCACAATCATAGGCCTCATATCAAGTAGCACCCACGACATACCTAAAGTTTTCTCGCCATACCTTTTTGTTGGCGATTTCAGTGATTATCTTTGTATAATTTGAGTGCCCTAGGAGTTTTTCAGCATGCTGAATCCATTTCTGCATTCAGAAATGGATTTTGAACAACAAAAATAGTGATTCGTGTAAATTTATATCACTGGATTCCGGCAAAAACAGCCATTTCATAGAACAACTAGACAACGCCTTGATAAACTCCTCTGAACTTATAGAAAGGGCATCTTAAATTTATATGGTTGCCAAGCATTTCTTGATATCCTAGAAGAGGTAAAGTTGAAGATGTTCCTCGGCTTGTGTTGATACCCTGGAAAATGTACAAATGCCTTTATGAGAACTACCAAAATTTATACCGTAAAATAGGTCCAATTGCATATTGATGGTTCCTTGGCACTTATTGATTTTTTAGAGAATATGTTGCATTTATGACGTTGCATCTCAGCATTACTTAACTTACGAGGCATCTCTCCCTACCCTTCATTCCATTTACGCTTGACCTATAGGGGCTTCACTTCCATCTATCTCCATCTCCATCTCAATTCCCCTAGGGTCATCGGGATCGCCTCCCTAGAGTGACCTAGTCACCCATAAAGTATGGGACCTACATCGAGGTGACATTGGGTGTAGGATTCCCAAAGTTGTAGCACTTGTTCCTTGGTTGGGTCGGGCTTTGCCCAACCTACAACTTGTGCCATAACAGGACTAAAACCACTATCTTGAATCAACACCTGCAAAGGTGTCTCAGCGAAGTCTAAATCTGCAAATCCACTGCGAACCTCGATTCCGTGTATCAGGAAAGAAAGTCTATCCTGCCATATAAAGTAAGTCTCAACCTCCCCACTATCGAGATCCCAAACATAGAGCAGACGAATCACTATCACAACTCTATCAGTCATCATCACCATCCGTCGAAATCGATCACTCAAATGAATGCCTAGATCCCACCAAAAAATTGGAAGTCCATCACCCCCAAGGCCTGTTGACTCCTGTTGTGCTACACTTGTAACTACTGGAATCCATTCGAGCCTCATCTCTAATCCCTGTATGCAATCAACCGATGGAAACCATATACTAGGAATCAACTCCATGCATGCAAATCTGTCATGCTCCTGCCAAACCACACAAAGTAATCTGCTATCCCTGCTCCTCATAATGTACTCTAACCACGCCTGGAGTCTAGACACCGTCCTATAAAGAAGCTCTGCCCTATGTGGTATCTCATGCTCATAAAAGTCCCCAGAAAGTCCTACCAGAGGTGCCTCATGCATCACCCTCATGATCATCTCCCTAAGTGTGGCCTCAGGGGATAAATATGTCACCTCTATAGTAGATCATATCAACCCTCAATCTCTCCCTGTCATCCTATGCACTGACCACATGCCATAAATAAAGACTCTCGGTTGTGTCTATAATGCCCCCTGTCTCACCCAACTGTCTCAAAGGATCCTCCCATGTCCTGCTATATATACTGAGAGCATCAAAGAACAAAAATAGAAAAACATTGATACCACTGTACCCTTCTGCATAACACTGTATACCACTACACACCACTGCATATTGTTGTATATCGTTGCATATCATTTTGTATCATGTATGTGCCACTGTATCTATCACTACACTAGTGTCAGTTGAACCTGGGTCCCAAATGGATGTGTCCTCATCTGTAATATATCTGTCCCCGTAATCCCTGGACGCATATACTTCCCTATTGACTGATCCACAAGGTATTTGCTCAATTGTCTCAGCAGTGATCATGACTTGAGCCTTCAATGGGATCTCCAAAAGAAGTGACTCCTGATTTCCATGCTGCAAAACATGTGCATAATCAAAAGCCTCTGGGTCATATCTCTCTGCAAACGCCTGCAAACCCTCCCTGTCACCAACATCCTCTAGTGACATAGCTGAAACTTATTTCATTTATGTGATTATTGTCAATAGCATTTAATTTATTGATTATTCTTTTACACGTGTATTTATGTTGGTTATTGGTGAGCACTTTGTTTTGTAGATTCTGAGGTTTTTGCATGCTCTCCTTCTCGAAGATCGAGCACGTGTCCCCATGTGGAGCCAGATGTTGACCACCTATTTCAACTAGGTGTCAACTTCATGTACCATGAAGCTATGTACCTTATGGTACAATATATTTTAAAGACTAATAGCTCAGCAGGGAAAATTTTTCCCCAAGCACGTTTGTTTATGTACTCGGAATGTCCGCTCCCCTGCGTGGGATTATAATGTAATAGGTCAGCATGAGTCAATTTTTAGTTAGTTTCCTAGTACTTTATCATTAGGGAATTCCTTTCATCGAGTGTTTTTTTTCCTCAGGTAATTAATCTGGTCTACTAGGCCATTTTAATTATCCTTGAGTTTTTCACTCACAAAATCCTCCAAAGTGGTGAAATGCATTCTAATGATTGAGCCCAAGGGGTGATTAAGGTTTAGGAATGTTGTAAATGACCATGCTAGACATATTCTAGAGTTTTACAGAATTCCGTTGAGTTTTGATAGGTTTTTTTTTATTATTAAAATTTTCCATTAATTGGAAATTTTAATTATGTTTGATGTAAAATTTAAAAATTTGGTCCTTGGGGATTTTGTATAGGGGTGTGGGTACTCAAATCAAATGGAAGATGACCCCCTACACCCTTGGACCAAGTTTCATCTCAATTGGAAAAGTTTTGCTAGGTCATTGTCCATGAGGAGTCCAAGTCAGTCAAAAATCAACGAATAATTGGTTAAGGTAAAAAAGCCCAAAAATTGTAAAAGTGTCTAAAGTCAAGAAAACAAGTGGGGAATGTTTTCTGATGTATTTCCTAAGTTGGAAAAGTAAAAATACACTTAGAAGAACCCCCCATGACAAGTCAAAAGGTGTTTTCCCCCTTCACATCTCACCCCTCAAACCCTAACTCACTACCAAAATCCTAAAAGTGCCTCTTCCTTGACATGTTCTCTCTCTCTTGGATGGGTGACACTTTTAAATCATCCAAGAGGGGTCTCTCATCTCTCCCTCATATAAAAGAAAGTCTCCCCCTCCTCATTTTCACATCTATTCTCACAACAACTCTACTATGCCAAAATCCCTCCCATCTTTCTCCTATCTCTTTCTCATTCTCTCCCTTTTTCTCTTATGATTCTTGGTGCCATTGGAAAAATCTTTTCTTGGTTGATAAAATAGAATCTTTGGAGGATTTCTTGTGTCTCTTGGAGTATTCTTGGAGCCATTGTTTGTTGTTTATGAGGTAATATTACTGCAATTTATTTCATTTGTATTTTCTTGCTTGCATTTTTACTTAGAGACCCATGCAAAGTATTTTGCTTGGAATAGATTAGTAGTAGTCTTACTATTAGTCTTTGTGAGTTGTTTCTAATTGATTTGGAAAGTATTTTGCAAATTATTAGATCGCAGTCACCTTCTTTGTATTTTGTAGCAAGGGTTTACAAAAATCTGCAGGTTACCAAAGGCTTGGAGGAGTGGATTTCAGATCTGGAAATCTATCTTTTTCAGCCATCTAAAGATTCTATATTTTCTGTTATTATTTTCAGCCACACATCTATCAGTTTCTAGCATTATTTTCATATAAATCTGCAATCTAATCTCTCTTTTTTATGTTCATAAATTTTTATTTAATAATTTGTGTTCATTGTGAGAATCTGAAATAATATTTTCCAAGTCATTTTAGCAATTTCCAGCAAGAAAATCTTGTTGTTTTTTGCAGTTTTTTGGAGGTCAGAAGAGGATTTCTGCATATATTTTGCCCCAAAACACTCAAGGAGACTTCCAAGGGTCTTGGTGTCAAACCCTTTTCTCTATCTTCACTTTCTAAGCATTGTAAGCAGCCCAAGAGAGTCTCTTGGGCTTGCATTCTTTCACTTTAAATTTTTCTGTAAAGTGTAAATAAATTTTTTTTTTCCACACCTTGCATAGTGATTGGCTTTGTCATCCATGCAATATCATGAAAGTTAGGTGTAAATTTAATTTTTTTGCTTTACTTTTATTTACCCACCTTAGCCAAAACAAGTAGGCTAGTCCAAGGCTACGGGGGAGCCCCCCCCCCTCCCCCTCGAACCCGCTCCCAAATCGCGCTCCGAAGGGGAGCGTTCAGGGAGCGTGCTCCCAAGTGCGCTCCCTGAACGCTCCTCTTAGGGAGCATTTTTAAGGAGCACACTCCCTCATGAAAAACTGTGCTCCCTGGTTTTTGAGGGAGCGTCCAGGGAGCGTGCGCTCCCTCCTCAGGGAGCGTTCGCTCCCTGGACTCTCCCTGAGTGCTCCCAAGGGAAACAAACGCTCCCCGAAACGCTCCTTGAGCCCACGTGCATGAGGAGGAGGAAATTGGCCTTTTTTGGGGTTTTTT
>ML792280.1:369769-385576 GCA_009831015.1 Picea engelmannii | reverse complement strand
GGTGGGACAAGTTGTGGGGAATGAGATGTTGTATGATGGTTGTTTGAGTTGGCACCTTATTATGCGAATTTCTATTGTTTTTAGACCTTAGTTTGACTTATGAAGCCTCCCCTAGTGGAGTTTCTAGCCTCATCTTGAGGGTGGCCTGCTGCTGAGAGTTTATGAGAAGTAGATTCTATGGCTAGGAGGAACGTCTGAGGTATGCACATAGTTGGTGATTTACCATTAAAATATAAGTGTCGTTTTATATGTTTACATGATATTTACTACGTGTATTATTTTTTTGAGTAATATACATCATACATACATACATACATACATACATACATACATATATATATATACATATATATATATATATATATATATATATATATATAGAGAGAGAGAGAGAGAGAGAGAGAGAGAGAGAGAGAGAGAGATAATTTTGTATGCTTTAAATGTATGCATATGTTTATGCATGAATTTGTGTGTTTCTTGTATTGCATATTTGCATTGATATGCAAGGCATATTGTTAATTAAAATGGTATTAGAGAAGATAATTTTTGTGTGGTGTGGCCTTGCTAGGGGATGGGGATTCTATAGTCAACTTAGAGGAAAAGGGAAGATCCTTACACTTCCAAATAAGTAACTTACATTGTAATCTTTCCAAGAACCAATCCCACATAGCAATCAACGAAATGTCTACCCCAAATGGTATACCAAGATACCACAAAATAACCCCTGGATGGACAAACATATAAGAAGCCAAAAATCACATGGGACGATCCTCAAGACCAACTAAATAGTAGTATGTCTTGTGATCACTAACAATTGTCCCTAATGGATCACAAAACACAACAAGACAATCCCTGGAAGTTGAAATAGACTCCTGATCAACAAATACTGGCAAAAGATAGTCATCCACAAAATGATTGTTAATCATATCCTCTCTCCCCCCCCCCCATACCTTAGGAGAAAAATACCTTTGAGCTGACTTTAAAGACAATTTTCCTCCAATAAATATCCAAGAGCATTAGTCATCAAAGTCAAAACATAGAGATAAGGGGATAGAGGGTACCCTTTCTTGGTAGATCTGTGGAGATGGATGTGAGGGGACAACACATTATTCACTAAAACAAAATAAGAGGAACATGTAAACACTGTGTTAATCATACCAACACAACATTGTCCAAACCCAAGGTAAGTTAACATATCTATTATAAATGTCTAATCAATATGATCACATCCTTTGTCGAAATCAATTTTCAGAAAGATTGCATGTTGACCAAATTCCTTGGCCCACTCCATGGCCTCCCAAGTTGACAAGAATATATCCAAAATAAATTATCCTTGTAAAAATAATGTATTCTCTCAATAGAAACTTTTCCAGGCCACATCTTGAATTCTCCTAGCTAAATCCTTGGCCATAATTTTATATGCAATGCTTAATAAAGTTATTGACTGCCACCCACCAGTAGGATATCTAGATGTATTCTGGAAAATAAGATTCATCATTCCTTGATTAGGTGACTCTAAAAGACACCTCGTGGAAAATAACTCATGCACAAGACTACAAAAATAATCTCCACTGTGTCCCATATCTCCTTGTATAATTCATAAGGCAAACCATCAACATACAGGGACTTCACATTTGGCATTGAAGAGAGTGCATAAAAAAATTCATCTTTCGTGAAATATATTTCCCATGTATAACAATCCCTACCAAAGACTTTGCATGACATTTCTCTGAAGCAAGCATCATCGAAAGCCACAACTAACTCCGACAAGTCGTAATCAGAGAAAATATTTTGAAAGTGACCACTAAACATACCTCAAATATCTATTGGGGTCTACTCAAGAGACACATATTATCTGCTTAGACCATTAACCCTGTCAGCCACAAATTTCCTCTTCAAGAAGTCAAAAAAGTACTTAGATCCCTCGTTAGCCTCCTTGATCCATTGTAGTTGAGCTCTGACTTGAGACCTTCTAGAAATATACTCGTCCTCCTTGTGAACCACCATCTCAAATCAAGTTGTGTCCTCCTGGAGGGTGATTATGAAGGTCCTCCTCCAAGAGAATATGCACCTCCTCTAATTTTTGTCAAGCCTCCTAAAGCTCTCTCCTACATTTCCTCGCAATCATATGACCCCATCCCTTGATAAAATTCACAGTATGGAGAATGGACTCCTCCCACCATAAAAGCCACCCTTTGTCCCACCTAGGAAGAGGAACAAGATTCCATACACTATACACCAAATCCTTGAAATTTTCAAACTTCAAATGAGAGACATTAAGCCTTAACAAAGATGAAGGTTTGGATTCCACCACATTCCCTACCAAAATATAATTCATAATGGGCAGGTGATCTAACCATGTAACTGCAATTATCACATCAACCAAACACATGGTACCATAAAAGGAGATATCATCCCTTGGGCCATAGATCTGACCCAACTTAGCATGAACCCTATCAAATCCATGTCTAAATTTGGACCAGGTAAACCATTCACCATAGCCAATTCCTTTCTTCCCGCAATTGGGGTGGAATAACTAATGAGAAGCTTTACATTTAGACCAAGCCTGTTTCTCTAAACCATTGATCACATAACCAATCCCTCCTCCCCCATCACCATCCCATTCAACCATGTTAAAATCTCTGCCAATTATCCATTAAAGATTTGGAAGAAAAGTCTCCATCCATTTCTAGAGACACATATGTGAAGGGATAAGGTTTGGCACATACACAAAACAAAAACCCAACAATCTCTGCTGAAATAGAATAGTAATCCACACACAACAATTGCTTAGGTCACTCTCTGATTCTATAACAAAACTATGTAGATACAAGGAAATAGTTAACACGAACCCACCTCTTCCTTGAACATGATCTGTGGCCCAGAACGAGCCATTCCAAAAATAAATCATGTGATTGTGAAGCTCAAATCCGAATGACTTGAGCTCTTGCAAAATGACTATTTCTAGCTTGACCTTTTGAAGAACTCGAACAACTTGCATTCCATGAAAAAAGAGAGATTATTTCAAAGAATAAGGGATTTTCCAAAGTGTTGAACTTATTAGACATTGCCAAGGAAGGAGCTCTTGTAACAAAACCAACCCTCTAAAATACGTTAGGTTGATGGGATGTAAATTTTTCTGAAATATTCCTCTAAAATTACCTTCTTTTAAAGTTTAAGGCTTTCAAGAATTATTTTTCCTTCCCAAGTCCACCCCACACCCATGTGGCATCCACGTGGGTCCTTGTGAACCATACCATTTACATAGAAGATAGGTGTGTGTTGATGTATAAAAACCCATGGTTCTGACATGGTAAGTTTCAACCCAACCCCAACACAACTGGTGGAGCCTTGGCGCAAAACCAAATAAATATGGATTCCTTTATAAATCCTCTCTAGCCATGCTTCTATATATCCTCCCTTATGGCACCTTAAAGTGAGACCCTTCATATCTGAAGATCCAACCATTTGTCCTCCCAAGGATTTTCACATAACAAAACTCCTAAATATTAGATGGTTTGGATATTTTTGGCTGCGACTCCCCCTTCAACTTACTTTGGAACCATAAAACGAAACCCTGAAGCATCCCGACATTCGATATTCCAAAGGGATATCACCAACAATTTATTTCAGATGTCAGATGTTCTGATTAACAAGAATTAACAAAAAGGTTGATGTGGCAGACCACCTAACATGTCACCTCCCATCAAAATTTTACATGTTGTCGGCATGGCACAATTACATGGCACCAACACGTGGAAGATGAATCAACATCTTCCAAACGAATGTGATTATGTGGCACGAAACATGGTCAGACATGGCATGCCACCTGGTAGTTGACGTCATGGTAGTATTATGTCAATGTACCTAGTATTAAGTCATTTCCACCTCATGGTAGTTGATGTCACAACATCATCCTCGGTGGATATGAAACTTTGCGGTGTAACCCTTCCATATCCATAAATCAAGGACTCGAGGTTTCCCGAAAATAAAATTATGAGAAGTTTTGGATTTCTAGATGTGACCTCATCCTAAGACATGTGGCATGATTTCCAACATGACACATGGACCAATCACAATAGTGCACACAAACCCACATGGAATTACATGAGGACCTGAGAGACTCCCCCCCCCATGAAACCTCACCCGGAACCTTGACCCATTTGACATTTAGGCATCTGGTATTTTCTAAAATGCACTTAATGCCAACTTCTAGATTTCTGGATATCTAGGATTCAAAAATTCAACCACATTTGAATCCTACACTCAGCATAGATCAGAAAACTAAGATCAATTGCGTCTATGATACAACGAATTATGTTTAAATTAACCCAACCAAAGTCTTAGCGCCTGACAACGAGCCCACACTCGACCCGTGCAAATCCACTATGGGCACCTGTCATCCTATGTGGCATACTATCTGCCACCTATCACAACACATCAACATGATATCATACACACATGCTCTCTCCTTCATCTACAAGCTTGTAAAGGGTCAGGACTTCATGTTGGAACCCCACCCCATATGACATCCAGAGATCCAGAGTTTCACAAGGAAATGACATAAGATAAGCCTGGATTTTCAAATCTTTGGATATCCATGATGTGATACATATAGATATATGGATATTCTGAACCTTCCCTTGCACGTAATTTTAACATGGTCCGAACCTAAATTTGGGGTTTCTCGATTGGATCTCTGATCAAATCAATGCACATGACCATGAGGACAGTCTCTAGTCTTCTAATTCTTTGTTCACAAGATCCTTTTCACATGGACCTCCTAGGGGTAAATCCAGACACATTTGGGCATCCAATATAGGGAAGTTTTCCCAAAGGAAACAACCCTGTAACTTAGGCTCTTTTAGGCCTACTAGTATATCACTCTTGTTGTTCAATATATATTAAAAGAGACCCATGTGTTTAAGTAAAAATTAACCAGGTGAAATAAGGAATCAACAGAACTAGGATCCAAGGGAAATTAAATAGTCCTTGAAAACACAGACCCAACAATTATATGCTCGAACAACACTCTACAACAATTAGCTAGAATTTCCTCACATGGGTTTCATGCTATTTACTGAAGTATATAATTGAACTACATGATGGTTGTGTTATACTTCCAAGAGGAAAATTAACCAAAAAGTAGTTTATCGTGCATACAAGAAATAGGAAACCAACATCCATTCATTCCCTTTTATTTTTTAGAGAGTTTAACAACCTATAGGTGAACACCATACATGTAGAAAACATTAACTATGTACCCAATTCATTAGTTCTTAGGAATTTTCTCAACAAACCATACAACTTCATGAAAATTGAGATAATACACATATCCAGTAAAGAACAATAATTACATAATGGTAGACTTGTATTTTTAAAAATAAGGTTGGCCAAACCAACTAACTAAGGGTGAGCGCCTTTTCACCTAACTTTAGGCTCTATTGTACTTATAATTTCTACAACAGGCCACCCTTGTGTGAGGCCATGATACCACCAGGGAAGATCAAATATCTCTCAATAATATTTATGGAAGTGAAAGCCACTCTCCTTCATTTTCAATCATACAATGAAAATTTCCTATGACCCACGTAGCCCAGGGCCTCAATGAATCTCTATATGTCTCTCTAGTTGGATTCAAGTGCATAGAGATTCCTTTCACTATCTCCATAATACTTTAGTTCTATCCCTTCTCAATGTTGCTTCCTTTTCCTAGAAGACATCTCATTTCCATCCCTCTTTCTGAGGTCGATTTATTGGGTTTTATCTGATTGAATTATAGTCAAACTCAAAGCACAAAAACCATTATTTTCCTCTGGTTCATTTCTCCCTACATTCTGAACACTTCCTCTATATCAACCTAATTCTCCTCCATCTCCCCCTAGAAGGTTCCCGATTGTTCCTTTTCTTTTGTCATATACACTCGTTGGTCAACTCCTAAAATAAGGTGGGTACTATGTTGTATTTGAGGTTGACAATCTTCAACTGTCCTAGCCATCCTCCATTCCTCCATTAAGGTGGGAAGTTGGTTTCTCAACCATATAAGGTCTCTCCAACATAGCCTTATAAAACATAAATTTAAGTATAGAAATGTTATCCTAAATTCTTTACATTTCATTATTCAGCATATAACAACTCACTATTCATCATAATTTAAAATTTAGCAGCATAATAATGAATAACATATTCAGCATAAAAAAAAAAATGAACAATATAACAATAATTAATACAACATAACAATGATGATAAATACCTCAAACTGATGTTGTCCTGAAACTATGCCCCAAGCTGAAGCTCTGACCAAAACTGACTAACCTCCCAGCCAGCTAGGAACAACCTATCAGGCTCCCTAGCCCCAAGATTCCTTACAGTTTCCTGGCTCTCAAGCCCAAAATTCCCAACGATAGGTGCCCCCTATGAAATTCCTCAAGCAAGCTCCTCAAGAAAGCTGCCAGTAAATCCAGAAATACAGATCCAGTCCCCAAAACTCCCTCTCTTCACCTTCCCCTTCTCTCCTATGAAAATGTTACCCCAAAACAAAAGAAGACCCCTTTCCTGAGTGTTTCCCCTTGCATTATCCTCCTTTCCCTCATTATTCGCCGCCTTATCCCCCCATTAAACCTCAACCACCTTATCCCCCGCATTAAACCTCAACCACCTTATCCCCCCTTCCATAAATGGGTCCATCTACCGATACACTAAGTCTCCAAAATAAAAATTAAGAATTTATTAACTAAAATTCATTAAACAAATATTTAATCATGAAATTAATTAATTAATTAAACTAATATTCATTAAACAAATATTTAATCATGAAATTAATTAATTAATTAATTAAACTAAAATTCATTAAACAAATATTTAATCATGGAATTAATTAATTAATTAATTAAACTAATATTCATTAAACAAATATTTAATCATGATAATTAATTAATTAATTAATTAGGGTTGTTACATACACCCACCCTTCAGGAAACTTCGTCCTGAAGTTAAAGTATTTTATGATACAAGGGAAATGACACATGGTTCACACATTCATATCCAATAAAAAACATTATCAGTAAGTAAGCCAAGAAAACTCATACATACTAGTGTACATGTGCAAGAAATGCATGTGTAGCTAGTACATACAAGTCTCGAGCATGTACTAATAACAATAACTGTCACCTCTATAGTAATTTTTGTATGCATCCAATCCAATCAACAAGACTATTCATTTTATAAAAGATAATAAACCAATCAAATGTTTGTGAAATCCCTTAATTACAATAATCTAGCCCAACAATGTTTATTTAGACAATTGTAGTTCAGTTAAGTAATCTTGAATATACATATATACACATTTTCATTTCAGAAGGAAAAACAATAAATTCCACCATAAGGAAAATTTCCATACACTCTCAATTATTTATATTCATCCTTCCTCCCTAACTTACTTCCATCATCCATTCTTATCCTTCCTTTGCTGGACTATCTCRGAGCGTCAASTATATTGACCTAACTCCAAATAGAACCTGTATGCAGAAGTGTCACTATCTTGACCAAGCTTCCTCAACCGACAACTGACAGTCATCATCACAYGTCTAGGGGAGCGTGAGCTAACACCGTCCTCCCATGACTCCACGTTTCAGAGGATACATAGTGGGAAATGCCTCCACCCCTCTTAATAGGACTAGGTTCCACACCCTACAATGGAATATACAGTGGCACCATATTGCTRGGAATTTTGTCATCGTTTATTCAATTTTTGCRCAGTCTCACCACCTGAAAACCTGCACTAGTCCATATATCATAACAGTGCATTTGTACCAATATATTTTCACATACAAAGATTCATACCATATTGTTTCTTGGTCGGTGGTCATGAMATCCACTTTTATTACCATTATCCCTTGGCTATTTCATAGCCCATTGACCTGCAAATTAGTCTATAACATAAAGTCATACATATTTATGCATTATCATCATGTAATTTTATACAACCATAATCTCAATTCGGTATCCACATACCAACAAATTTAATATCAAAGTTTTCAAGTTAGAAATAGATCTCATAATATCCCCATAATTCAACTAACGTTACCCGTTCATAGAATTTTCATTTACATAATAGATTGCATCATATCCACCATAATTCACATAACGTTAAACATTCGTATATTTCTCATTCACATAATAGATTACATCATGTCCATCATCATTCAAGTGACATTTAATCATTTATAGAATTTACATTCACATAGTAGATCGCATCATATCCATCATTATTCAAAAAACATTTAAACATTCATAGAATGTACATTCACATAGTAGATCACATCATATCCATCATCATTCAAATAACATTTAAACATTCATAAAGGTTCATACGTCTTAAAAGTTCAAGTGTATCATTAATAGTTTCACTGTGAATAGAAAATAAAGGTGATTAGGCCTCCAGTAATCCTAGCTGTCTAAGTCAAAAGGTAGTGTTACATACACCCAACCTTCGAGAAACTTATTCTCGAGGTGGTAAAAAAAGTGAGTGATAATCTCGTCATAATGTCTCGAAATCCTCCCAAGTAGCAGATCCTGGACTATACTTGTCCCACTAGACCTTAACTTGGTCTACCAGATGGTTCCTGAGATGTTGAACTCTACGGTCCAATATGCGTAATGGTTCTACCGTGAGGGTTCTCGTGTTTGATACCTGCAATTCCTTCCAATTTAGTTTATGTGATTCATCAGCAACATAATGACGTAGAACAGATACATGAAAAACATTATGCGTTTTATGCAAGTGGGGTGGCAGTACGAGACGATAGGAAATGGGTCCAATTTTCTATTGGATTTTGAACGGTCCTATAAATCAAGGTGACAACTTTTTTCCCTTCTCAAACCAAATGGTACTCTTATTATGACTGATACGAATGAAAACTTGATCTCCCACTTTATAACTTCGGTCATTCCTATGTGCATCAACATAAATTTTCTATCTATCCTGTGCTTCCTTTAGTCTCTGCCTAATCTAAATCACCCGTCCTTCCATCTCTTGAATCAATTCTGTCCCAACTATCATGCATTCTTCTAATATTTACCAACTCAATGGTGTTCTACATGGCCTCCCATACAGAGCTTCGTAGGGTGGCATTCCAATGGAGCTATGAAAACTGTTATTGTAGGCGAACTCTACCAAAGGTAGGTACTTCTTCCAATGGGTTTGATTATCCATAACAGACATCCTAATCATGTCTTCCATGACTTGATTTACTCTCTCAGTTTTCCCATTTGTTTCAGGATGATAAGTTGTTCTTAAGTTCAATTGAGTCCCTAACGCTGACTACAAACTTGTCCAAAACCTAGAAGTGAATCTAGAGTCCCTATCTAAAATGATATTCTTGGGTATCCCGTGCAAACGGATGACCTCACTTACAAACATGCGTGCCACATCAGTGACATCATAAGTGTCTCTAACTGGAATAAAATGAGCACTCTTGGTTAACTTATCAACTATCACAAGAATGGCATTGTGTCGATGAGATGTGAGAGTCAACCCCACAACAAAATCCATAGAAATGACGTCCCACTTGGACATAGGAACATCATGTGGTTGTAGGAGACTTGTCAGGCGATGGTGGTCGACTTTCACTTGTTGACACTCTAGGCAGTTGGTGATGAAATGGACTACATCACGCTTCATTCCTACCTAGATGAAGAGCTTCCTCATGTCTGCGTACATTTTCTTCACACCCAGATGTGCACAATAAAGTGCTCTATGGGATTCCTTCAATATGATGCTTCAAATATCCCTACCTTTGGGGATGTACATCCTTCCTCGATATCTTAATAGTTTGCCTACTTCCAAGCTATATCCTTCATAATTTAGATCTAATTGCCTCACACTCTGGAGTTTTGAAGTAACCTTTGAATACCAACTATCTCCAAGGAGTTGCGTCAACACATGTTCCCTCATATTGAATTTTAAGGGTACCAAGGAGAAGACATGTGGTATCCTAATCAAGGCATCCGCGACCACATTTTATCTTCCCTTGATGTATGAAATACCAAAATGGTACTCACTCATGAACTCACTCCATCGACTCTGCCTGCCATTAATATCCCTTTGAGTGAAGAGATTTTTTAGACTTTCATGGTCCGTTTTGAGCTCAAAGTTTCGGCCCACTGGATAGTGCCTCCAAAGTTTCAGAGCTAGCATTACAACTTCAAACTCTAAATCATGACTAGCATAAATCTCCTCATGTTTCTTCAACTTCCTTGATGCATAAGCTATCACTCCTCCATCCTGGATTAGCATAGACCCCAACCCTTTCTTTGAGGTATCCATGCACACTGTGAAGTCCTTTTCCATATCCGACACTAATAGAATTGGTGCACTAGTTAGTAACCTCTTAAGCTTGATGAATGCACTATCACATTCTTCTATCCATTCATACCTGACCCCCTTGCGCTTCAAAGTGTTGACGGGTTTCTCTATTTTAGAGAACCCTTCCACAAAT
This sequence comes from Picea engelmannii, assembly GCA_009831015.1. Classification (NCBI taxonomy): domain Eukaryota; kingdom Viridiplantae; phylum Streptophyta; class Pinopsida; order Pinales; family Pinaceae; genus Picea; species Picea engelmannii. Next base: position 375,077 of record ML792280.1, on the reverse strand, counting down.
CTCCGATAATAACCTGCTAGCCCCATGAAGCTTCTCACCTCATGAGCATTTTTCGGCACTGTACATTCCATAATGGCCTTTACCTTTTCTGGGTCCACAAAGATTCCTTCACCAGAAATGATATGACCTAAATAGTGAATTTCTTTCTAGAAGAAGGAACACTTTGAAAACTTCCCATACAATTTGTTCTCTCTAAGGCAGGACAACACCAGTTGCAAGTGTTCCTCATGTTCTCTTTCGTTCTTGGAATAGATGAGGATATCATCTAGAAAGACTTGTACAAAACGGTCTAAGTACTTCAAAAATACACCATTCATGAGGCTCATGAAGACTGTCGGCACGTTGGTCAATTCGAAAGGTACTATAATGAACTCGTAATGCCCAAACCGAGGCAGTTTTAGGAATATCGCCTTCCTTAATCCTTAATTGGTGATACCCTGATCACAAATCAATTTTTGAGAATACTGTTGGTCCTTTCATCTGATCGAAGAGATCATCTATTCATGGAATTGGGTACCTATTTTTCACAGTATCATGGTTCAAGTCCCTGTAATCTATACACAGTCGTAAGGAACCATCCTTCTTCTTCACAAAAATTACTGGTGCACCACAAGGTGAGACACTGGGCCTTATTATCCCTAAGCTGAGTATCTCTTTCAACTGCATCTGCAACTCACAAAGTTTTGGCGCTGTCATCCTATACAGAGTCTTGGAAATGAGTTATGCACCAGGTTTTATCTCAATAGTAAAATCAAGCTCCCTCTCAGGAGGTAACCCTGGCAACTCATTCAAAAAAACATCCTTAAATTCTGACAACACATGGTATTGATCCAAGGAGGGTCCTTTCCTTTCATTCACTACTTCCACTACATAAATTTGACACCCTTGCCTCATGCACCGCTTAACCTTCATATTTGAGATAAATCATAGAGACACCTTTCTCCATACACCATGGATCTCTACTGGCCTTCCTTCATCGTCAACAGAAAGCACCCTTTTTGTGAAACAATCTACCATAGCTCGATGGGCTTCTAACCAATCCATTCCAATGATTAGGTCATATGTCCTGAGAGCAGTGACGTATACCTTCAACCTGGTAGTACACACTCCTAGGTCTACTAGAAAATTATCAATGCTAGGTCCTACCGCTTGTTTTCCCCCCAAATCCATCCCGACTTGTTTAAATTCATCATTCTCATGGGCTGCCAACCCACTCTTTTCTAATGCATATGGTGAAATGAAGCTATCTGTAGCACCAGAATCAAATAAAATTTTAACATTGATATGATTTAGTGTACCTAATGACTCCACCACCGTGGATTGATGTTTTGCCTGGTGATTATTAACTGTTGCATAGATATGGTGGCTACCACTTTCTCTTCCCATCGGGGCCTTTCCTTCTCTATGCACAAATCCTTCTTGCAACTCTAGGCAGTCACGCTGGTAATGGGGCCCTCCACATCCCCAACATGTAACATGAGATTGAACCTTCGCACTACTCTGGGACGGTCTCTGAAATGAGTTCCTTCCACTAGAACCCATGCCCCTACTAGCTACTCTTTGAGAAGGTCATGGACCTTCCTGCATCATTGGTGATGAGCATGATGTTGAACTTGCTTCCATTGAAACACCTGGAGAAGTTGTCCTTCGTGTGACTCTATTACCATAAGGAGGTGGCCTAAAGCTCCCTCCCCTGTAGAAGGTCCTAGGGGGCTTCCCCACGAATCCAGGATGATGTGGAAAGGTCGATCGCATACCTCTGTTTAAGCTCATGTGTTCCTCAGCATAACGTGCATTTTCATATACTTCCACTACTGAAGACGGTTTCCACATCCGTACCATGTCCCTTATCTTAGGGTTTAACCCATAGACAAAGCATTCTACCTTTCATTGATCATTATCCATGTACGAAACATATTTTACCAACTCCATAAACCTGATCACGTACTCTTCCACGGTCCCGTTTCCCTGTACTAGGGCATGAAATGCTTCCACCTGTTGTTCCTCATAGTAAGATAGTAGATATTTCCTTCAGAACCTTTCCTCAAAAGTTCCCAAGAGACGGTGTTTGGGGAAAGGTGCAACTACCTCTGCAGGTTGCCCCATCAGTTCAAGGCATTGTCCCTTAACTAAAAGATTGTTATTTTTTCCTTTGATGTGGAAGCATAGTCTCTTAAGGCGAAACATCGTGTCATTCCTTCCAACCATGCCTCTCCACGTTCACTGGCACATCCCCCAGAAAAATCTGGAATTTTTATCTTCTGCAGTTCTCTAGTGATGTCCTCAGGTGGAGGCCCTCCCCCCGAATCCCTCGACACTTCAGGGTTACCCTCTCCAGATGGTGGGGTCTTGACTTTGATCCCTGCTAGTTGACGCCCCTTTAAAGTCTCATTTATGGCCTCTAAAGAGCACATAATGAGAGCTAATTCAGACGATGGTGGTGGCGGCATTGGCGGTCCTTACGACGATGCCCCTCTACCTCGATTTCCTTGAGTCCTAACCATCCTGTATAATTGAATCTGCATTAACCAAAATTTTGTCAGGGAGAGTCTAAGGCAATTCACATTTGTGCAACTTAAACTTGAAAACATGGGGTTAGGTGTAAGTTTTTTTTTTACTTGTCTGTAAATAGACATTACTATATTTAAGGTAAGTGGCTAGGTTAGGGTCGAAAGCCTCTAAGCTCGATGTCTTTGCCTAAGAAAACTACTGACTCCCTTGCCTGGTAGCTATGCTGGCACTGTACCACACTCGCCAATTCCTCTAACTTACCTTCTTAGTGCACATGAAGCCCCCTCCCCTTATCATGGTCTAAGTCCTTAAACTTTTTGCTTAAAACTAATTAATGTGATTTTTATCATGATGTTGATTAATTATTAAAAACTAATAATCTAGACTAAACTTTAAACTAAGTTTCAATTGCCTTAATCAACACATTCAATTTAATCCTAAAAATTAATATTATTATTGGTATCATACTTAAGTACTTAATTAATCACTTAATTAATATGTACTTAATTAATTTTATTTTAATCACATTAATCATACTTATAAAACATACTTAATCACCTTTGATTAATCATACTTACTTTAATTTTTATTTTATGTAATTAATCATACTTAATTTTATTTTATTTTTAAAACATAAATTTATATATATATATATATATATATATATATATATATATATATATATATATATATATTCTTGTTTTATTATTAAATAATTAAAATTTAAACAAATTTAAACAATTAAAATTAAAATTTAATAATAATTTAAAAGAATAATTAAATAATAAAAATAAAAATAAAATAATCAAATTACAATTAAATAATTAAAAGTAATTAAAAATTAAAATAAAAATAAAGTGCGGGCACTCATGAAGCCCACATGCCTCTTCCCTAACTCTCCCCGTAAGAAGTCTAAACACAAAACCCTACTCCACCTCATTCTTCTTAAAAAAAAATTGTTCAATGGTTCTGCTAAGTTGTCCTTGAGCGACCATGGCTTTGTTAATGCGGCTTTAGCTCTTAGGTATTTTTTGCAGCTATAGGTTTCACCCTCATCCTAAATCATCTACCCTCGTTTCTAAATACAAGTTGCAACGATTTTTGGCTTAAAGGGCACAACCTGTCTTTCTTTCCCTGAATCTCTTGGTGAACTCGGGTCGGCGAGACAAGCCCTAAGGGTTCCCTCTGCACATTGAAACATTGATAAAACATTGTGAAACAAGAGGGCACCATCCTGTGGGCTCCTCCTTCATGGCTTGGTGCTTGGTGCTTGGTTTCTGACTCATCTGGATGGGCTCTCGGTTTGTGGGCATGACACCGTACCCATTTCTGTTCAGTTAGCGCATAGTGCACTATTACGCCCTTATGGGTTCCTTCCTTGGCTTGACGCTTGGTTCTGTGGGAGCGTTGGTGTTGGACCATTCCTCAAGGCTCAGGCTACCATAGGAGGAGAGGATGGGCAGATACATTTTTTGTAAGAACCTAAATTAAGTAAGCCTAAAAATTTCATAATTTAAACATTAAGATTGTTCAACATAAGCAATAAGTAATTTCTTTGATTCATATAAGTAGCATAAATTAAATTTACGAACAACATGCTAATAATTTACATAATCATCACATAAATCGGAAAATTCATAAATAAAATACCTCTTCCTAGTGCTAAACTCCCGCTTATCTAGTTGTCCTCCCTACTGCCTTGCCCAACCTGCTGCTTTGACCAAACCCTACCCAAACCAACTAACCACCCAGCTAGCTAGGAGCCGCCTGTTCAGCTCCCTAGCTCCAGGATACTGTAAGGAATCCTGGCCCCCGTGCCCAAAACCCCTAGCAACCCAGTGCCCCCTGCAATGGTTCACTAAAACCCCAAAACCAAACTCCCCCAAAACCAGAAAAAATATCCAACAGCCAGCATACAATCCTCTCCTACCAATTTTTCATAATAATCTCCTGTAGGACTCCTCCCCATCATATCTCCCCCCATTCACCGACTCCCTATCCTCCATTAATTACCTTATCCTCCCCATTATTACCTTATCCCCTTTCCTTTATTATCTTATCCTTTCCTGTCATACGAAAAGTTTCATAATGATTAAATTAAATTTATTAAGCCCCTTAATGCTTTACCCAAATCATTGAATGTGTTAAGTAATCAATTAATTGATTAATTAATCAATCAACAGTTATAAACAATTAATTAATATTATTAATACTAATCATTATTTAACTAAAACCATATTAGGACAATTAATTATCTAATTAATTATACTTAATAATCCCTATGCAACTATTTAACCAGGGTTGTTACATACACCCACCCTTCAGGAAACTTCATCCCGAAGTTAAGGTATCTCATGATACAAAGGAAAACAAACATGGTTCACACATTCATAACAATTAACCGACATTATTAGTAAGTAAACCAAGAAACTCATTCATACTAGTGTACATGTGCAAGAAATGCATGTGTAACTAGTACATACAAGTCTTGTGTATGTACTAATAATCAATAACTATCACCCTTATAGTAATTTATGTATGCATCCAATCCAATCAACAAGACTATTCTTTTATAAAAGACAATAAACCAATCAAATGTTTGTGAAATCCTTTAATTACAATCATCTAGTTCAACAATTTTATTTAGACAACTATGGTTTAGTTACGTAATTATGAATATTCATATATACACATTTTCTTTTTAGAAGGGAAAAACAATAAATTCCACCATCAGACAAATATCCATACTTTCTCAACTATTTCTACTCATCCTTCCTCCCTAACTTACTTCCATCTT
>ML792280.1:356446-369669 GCA_009831015.1 Picea engelmannii | reverse complement strand
CACAACATAAGAAGCATATGGATAAAGAGATTGGAAAGAATGGAAGAGGAGATTCCATCATTGATGTGAGTCAAGATGATTCACAAGAAGATCATTTTCAGCAGAAAAATTCACCATTGAGTTGGCTTGGTAAGAAATGGTTGAATTTCTTGAGCAAGTAAGGCTTGCATTTTTCTGTTGTAGATGCACATTTCAACCTTATGTATGCATTTATGTTGAGAGTATGTCAAGTACAATTTGTATGATGCAAGTTGCATGTGAATGCAATTAGTTTGAAGGCATTCTTGTTTATTGCACAACTTCACCAAGAGGATGTAAAAGAGGGGTATGATGCTCACTTGTTACAGCCATATATCTTTTTCATATTTAGCTCTTATGTACCCACATGTTTCGGGTTTATGTACTTATGTTTGTACTTGAAGGAGAGTTGAAGAGCTATGCACATACATGTGTTTTTGTGTGTGTGTAAATAGTGAACCTGGTGATAGTTCATCATGAATGACTCATGATTGTAACATGATTGTGTACCATGAATGTTGACTTATCGTTTTGGGAAGGTCGATATGTTTCAAATGAGTCTCGACTTGTGTCGATGTTGTCTTGACGACTATGTTGTGTTGATCATGTTTTTCGACTTATGTTTCGTCGATGGTGTAAGTTGATTTTGAGTACACCAAGATGCAGGAAAATGCCATGTGCTTTGATGAAGTACAATATGCAACCATTTGCTTGAAGAGCAAAAGACTTTGTTGGCATCATTTTCAGTCTTGTATAAATTTGTTTTCAAGATTGATGGTTTTCTTGGTTTGAGACAAGATGTCGCAGGAAAGTTTTTGCAGCCATTGTAGAGAGGATTGTTTTGACGCCAAAAAATTCGCAAGAGGGACTTGATTCTCAGTGGGAAGGTTGGCAGTCTTCCAAGAACAAAGAGAACAGTGGGTCAACAGCAGCCGAAGAATAGTGGTTGAGGGACCTAGCCAGTTGCAGTGCAAGGCATGTCAAGGTATCCAGGTGATTGTGAAAAGACTTTTCAAGTAGAATCAGTTGATAGAACTTGGAAGCAGAAGAGTATTGAAGCTCAGGCAAATAATCATAAGATTTTGTGGGTCCAAAAGCCTTTCAGTGGGAAGGCGTGATCAGAATCTGGACCAGGGGTCAAAATTTTGCTCAAAAATCAAAGTTCTCGGAATTTCCTCAAAATGAACAAGTGTGTATCACTCATTGCCACAAACCAAACACAACTTGTTTGGGTTCAAACGGACGTCGGATGAGTGAGATATCGTGTTCTATTCAAATTGTCAAACAGGCAAAAAAAATTGCTAACTGTACAGTCCGTACAACTGACATGGCAGAGGCCGTACAACTGACATGGCATGTCCATACGCTGAGGTGGCAGTTGATGATGTGGCAATCATTGATTGGCAGATTTTGGACGAATGATGTTTCGACATGTGGCATCATTGTAGCAAATGGTTTGGTGCCACATGGCCCAGTCATGGGCTTCCACGTGGCACCTTTGTATATGGTGTATTTCAAAATTTATATGGAGTCTGTGGGGATCGAACCTCGAACCTCCCCACCATGGAAAATCTTTGGCAAAGGCCGCCCAACTGGCGTGCCTGCCATATGGTTCTTACAACTATATGTTTTCAAAAATATTTGAGTTTGAATATGTGTATGGTTTGGGCGCGTTCGGGCTGGGGCTTAGCCCCAGCCCCCAGTTTCTATGTTTACCATATGACCTTACCACTTTGCACGTGCGAGATTTCTTTTTTAAAACTTTTAAAACACCACACGCCCGCCACTTGTCATTTTTCCATTTGCTCTTAGAACCTAGCCTTTTTGTGCGGGAAACAAAGTCACATGGTGACCCATATGTCCACGGGTTTGGCGGTTAGGAGCTAGGCGCGCCCTAACCATCCTACATTTCGCACCATTTTGCAGTTGTGCCCGGTGCTAGGTTTTAGCACAATATTGAGCACGTGAGCTAGGTTGGACGTACAAAGGTGCATTTTGGCGAACCAAAGACAACAAGCTTGAAGGAGGAAAATGGTAGGAGGCCTATCTTCTTCATTTTTTGGCCAAATGAGGTGCCGAAAAAGCCCAGCTAGGGGTTTTTGGATGTTTTGAATCCATTGGCACTATTTTTAAAGGAATTTGAAGACTTATTTTGTAGTTTTTTCACCATTGAAGTTTTAGAGAGCTCTAGGGAACTTGAAGCCCTCATTGATTGAGGTCATGCTCAGATGAGCCCAAGTCTGTTTTCTGTGACTGAATAGTCATTTTTGGATAATTGATATGCTTTGAACACATTGGGATAGGCTTCAGATCCATTTGAGGACTTTTACAGGTATTTTTTCCACAAATAAGCTTAGCGAAGCTTAAGGCCACATGTAGAAGAGGTCATGCCTGGATGAGCCAAGATCTGTTTTCAGAGTTCTATTTGTCATTTTTGGGGTTTTTATGTATTCTGAAACCAATGGTACAGTCAGAAAATCCATTGGAGTTGAGCAGCATCTTGTAAAAAAATCTTTGACAAACTAATCCCAGAGAGCCTGGTCTATTGATGGAGGCTCAAGGAGATGTAGCCTAGAGAGGGGTGAACTCCTTTATCATCTTGTTATTGTTGCGAGTTTGATGGTTTATTTGCTGCAAGTTATATTTGCTGTGTATTTATTTAAAACACATATTTAACCATTTAAAGGAAAATTTCCTCACACATGAACATTTAAAAGAAGCATGAACTTGACACATAAAATCTCTTTCATAATTAAGACATTGAGCAAGGTCCTGAAAAGTTTATTTTAATGAAGTAGAGGGTGCTTGCATAGCATAACAAGTCATACCCCTATTTTCAGATCATAGGATGAAGCTAATGCAGTGTTGAAGTATTATATGGACTAGAATTTATGATCCAAAGAGAGTTGAAGAAACAACCCTTGGTTGTCTAAGCATTAGCTTTGGCTGGTTATTTTATTATGCGCCCTTTTACCAATATCATGGACTTTAACATGTCTAGTGATGCAATGGCTTGGGTGATACAATGAAATCTCTTATGGCCATTCTGGCCAATGACTTTCTCCTCTGTGCCCTTGGCCCGGGAAACTCCACATACATGTGGTTCTCTTTTTTCTTTCCTTTTCGCTTTTTCTCTTCCATCTTCAAGAATTATTCTGTGTATCTATTTCCCCCTATCTACGGTCATTGTAAATTTCATCTTTAGCTTCTTCAGTTCTCTAATATGTTTTATTTCTCTTTTATTTTCTTTATCGGTTATGCCATTTTAGGTGTTGTTCTCTCTGAAGGTGTGTTGGGAGGCTTATTCTTCAAATTGCCTCGGATTCCTCATAGCTTTGGTAATCAAAGATTTTTAATTGTAAGATTCCTTAACTGATCTCTATTTGAAAGCTAATTATATACCAATTGTGAGTCTCTGGAGATCTATAATGCTTTCATTCCTGGATCGTGAGCAAAAGACACTAGAATGATAACCGTTTGATCCTTTGCTTTTTTATTGGTGCTGATGCTCATACCTGGATGAAGAAATATTTTGTGGTCTCCTGAGATGTGTCACCCCTCGATTTATAGCTGATCCCTGTCAAATAAAACCATTTATTTTAGAATTATCCACTATTAAAGGAGGCACTATCTTTTGCTTGATCTGCATAACTGTTTTTAGGTTGATTTTCATAATCTGATAGTTTTCAAAGTACTGCTAGTGCTTTCTTTCCTTGATGATTCCGTCATTTCTATGAATCTAAATTGGCCAAATATAGAAGAATGTTTGTGCTAGGAGTAATGTCACTATTCATATATTCCTGATACCAATCCATCAACACTTCTTAAAATAATGCCTCCCATTTATGTTAGCGTAATTATCATCAATTTTATGTTCCTAATTTCCATTTAGTTTTCTGTTTCCTATTTCCCGTTTATGATAACATAAGGTGGTTGGTTGAGAATAGGTTTTGAAAGGCATTCGGCTGGCAATCACTCTAAAAGAAAGTACAGTGATGATCTTTTGGGCAATTATGAAGCTGGCTCACCTCCTTTCTATCATTGGGAAGGATGTTGGTTTGATTTGTATCGTAGCTTTTTGGAAGGATATACTAGCATACCAGGTATCATTAGAGAACTATTAAGGGATGAATATTTAGAGTTTTCCTTCTTGATTACTAGATTAGTATTTGGTTTGACATGCATGCATTTAATGAGCTTGTTTTAGCTAATGGCATCACAGGGAAGGGGCATAGGTTCATTATTTATTTTGTGATAGTGAAGGATGGCTTTGAAAGAAATGTTCTTAACCCTTTAGCCCCATTTTTCAATCTGTTCATATTTGCCATTCTCTAGGGTTTTGGGTGTCCTTTTTTTTTGCATTATTTCTGCATTATTCCTGGCCTTTAAGGGCTCTAAATTAAAGGTTTCCAGGGTTGTAATTAAAGGGTTTCAAGTTGCAGGTTTTCAGGGTTGTTTACAGGACACATACCATAGCTTTCAATCAAGAGGATGGGTGGGTAGGTAGGCCCGTGGCCCCAGATTTTAAACTACAGCTCTGATACCATGTGTAAGAACCTAAATTTAAGTAAGCCTAAAAATTTCATAATTTAAACATTAAGATTGTTCAGCATAAGAAATAAGTAATTTCTTTCATTCATATGAGTAGCATAAATTAAATTTACGAACAACATGCTAATAATTTACATAATCATCACATAACTCAGCAAATTCATAAATAAAATACCTCTTCCTGATGCTAAACTCTCGCATATCTAGTTGTCCTCCCTGCAGCCTTGCCCAGCCTACTACTTTGACCAAACCCTGCCCAAACCGACTAACCACCCAGCCAGCTAGGAGCAGCCTGTCTGGCTCCCTAACTCCAGGATACCGTAAGGAATCCTAGCCCCCGTGCCCAAAACCCCCAACAACTTGGTGCCCCCTGCAATGGTTCACCAAAACCCCAAAACCAGAAAAAATATCCAACAACCAGCATACAGTCCTCTCCTCCCAATTTTTCATAAAAATCTCTCGTAGGACTCCTCCCCATCATATCTCCCCCCATTCACTGACTCCCTATCCTCCATTAATTACCTTATCCTCCCCATTATTACCTTATCCCCTTTCCTTTATTATCTTATCCTTTCCTGTCATACGTAAAGTTTCATAATGATTAAATTAAATTTATTAAGCCCCTTAATGCTTTACCCAAANTAAACAATTAATTAATAAATAAATAAATAATTAATATTATTAATACTAATCATTGTTTAACTAAAACCATATTAGGACAATTAATTATCTAATTAATTATACTTAATAATCCCTATGCAACTATTTAACCAGGGTTGTTACATTTTTGGCCTCTTGGAGTTCAGAGCTCATGGTCGGGATTCTACTGGACGTGTTGATGTGTTGGGAAAACAGGTTGCCCCCTTGTGGGCTCCTACACCATGTGATTGAGTGTTGGCGCTTGGATGTTGGCTCGCCCCTTCATGGCTTAGTGCTTGGTTTCGGCATGGGTGTTCACTTGTGTTGTCTTGGATAGGAGCGCTAATCCCTATTGCGTGTTGATGAAGGTACTTTGGCTTGCGTTGTGTTATTGTTTGGTGCTGAGATTGATAGCTCACAGACTTGTCTTGAATACTTGGAGATTGGGTTCTTAAAGCCCCCCAATATTTTATCATATATAAATGTATATATATTTTTTTATATAAATGTGTTTGGCCTTGGCGTTGGGCGCTAGCTGGCTTGTATTTGGGTGTTGGATTGTAGTGATGCATGAGGAAGATAATGATTCTTGTGACTTGGTGCTTATGCATTGACCAATTGCTTAGGATCTTTTACTTGTAAAAAGGAATGTAGAAATAGATTGTTTGTTAAGTAAAAAGTTGGAAACTCGTCAGGTGTGTATTATAATATCTGAGCACACCTTTGAATACATCTACTAGGTTTTGCATTCAAGATTATTTCCTCGGTTAGGAGCAACCATGCAGTCGCTATTCTCCAGAGTTAGTTTTTTTTTTGTCAAGAATCTAAAGTTTATGCGCTTCCTATGGGATTTAAGGCAATGAAGACAATAGAATCAAAAGAAAAATATAAAGCTGCAAAGGCTGAATTACAATCAATTAAGGAAGAAAAAGAATGAAAATATTTCTTTACTAAACTGACGGAGTCGAAATGATTTCATTTACGAATAAAAAGAATACAATACATAGTACGTTCTATATTGAATCAAAATTTATCTGATAGAATGTACAGTTGTTTGCGGAAATGACCGGGTGTATATCGATGGTTTTATCGACAGTCTACTTCACAAAGTTTACAATTCCTTAAATAAAATGGAGCAGATGTGACACCGTTATCATTAATATATTGTTCTTACCAGTAGATTATACAAATTATTTATATGTGTCTTGTTAGCGTTAGAAGTCACCCCTGGATTGCTTGTAGGAGCAGAGCCCAACGCCCATCAGTTTTATGTCACGATAGTTTTGAATGGGTGATTGAATGGATAAAGACTTAAGAAGATACAACTTTAACTCAGGAAACTGGGCCTAATATGTAGAAAGCAAGGGAGGTCTTGATCCAACTTCCGTCAGTAAATGATTAAAGGGTGGTAGAGGGAATACTTGTGAGAGGGGCGAGCAATATTGCCTCGGGCGACAGGCCTTCGAAAGATTGAAGATGAAAAACTCGGAAGCCAAGATCCTCTTGGTCCAGAGCCTCAAGGAGATGAAGGGTGACTCGACTGGATCCTGCAATTCCGAGTCGTTCAGTGCTAAGAAAATCACAGGAACCGATTAGAAACAATGCAACTGTTACAGTGATCCAACCTACATCATCTTATAACAGCTACAACTCAACTGGATCCTCCAATTCCAAGCTGTTCTAACACAGTAAACAAAGATATGGAAAAGAGGCTGACATCCATAAAGTAAGAAGTCTCCAATGCCTTATACATTAACCATAGAGACCAATGCTTCATCAAAACTTTACAATTGGGATCCTTGCTCAACCATCGATGGATCACAAAATACAAAGACTGAGTCTATATACTCAGGAAAAGTCACCTCACAGAGGCGTGCCTAGTCACCCAAGGCTTGGTGTCACTTCAGTCAAACTCGTATTGATATATTTCTTCAAGCGTCATCTTAACTGCGCATGGCTCCTGCAAGGAGGGTAGCTGAGCCATTAAGCGCTGAGCTAGCGTGTGCAGACTTCCTTGTTTAGTCGAGGACTTCAGCATGGTTTCTTTGGAACAATCAGTACGCAGGACCTCTTCGAGTAGACTGCTTGCCAGACCTTCCATTCCTCACACTTAATGAATGAAAGGAGGTTTCAACCACCCGTCCTCATCTTCATTTACTCTAAGCAAAAAACAGGATCGAGGTCGCATAAGATGGTGCATGGAGATCACGATGATCCTTTTGGTGACTAGACCCAATGCCTTTGCCCCCCTTTGCGTAGATCTTTTCTTTCCTGAGTGATCGCGGGCTATGACCCTGTTCTTATTCCCAAGGCACTTTCGGCATTCGCGAATAGGAAGGGGATAATCCCTATTTCTTGAAATCACGATTAGCGAAACAGCGAGACAACTTAATATAGCGCCATGTGCCCCGCTAGATCTAACGGTTCTGAACTCTCCTGATGATGTTGTGGGCCCCAAGTCCTGGACTCTCTCGTCACTTCGCGCATAAAGGGTATGAGGGAGCTGCTCCTTGCACTTCGAACTCATGATGGGCGAAAAGGCGAGGAGCCTAATTGTGCGCCGGGTGTCCCCTTTAGATGGACGGCTGAGACTGCTCCTCGATATTGTGGGCCCACCTTTGGGCACTTTCGGCGCTTCAGGGTTCGAGGTTTAGAAATGTACAATGACATAAAACCTTCACCCTTTGAACTCATGACTGCCGAAAATCCGACGTGACTGGTTCTCGCACCACGTGTCCATTGGATGGACGACTGCTATTCTTCCCTGCATACAATATGGACGTGATCTATTCGTGCTAATCTCGGCGCAACTCTATTATCCGCGATTTCCCGCCGGCCGCTGATCTGCCCCTATGGACGAATCTGGACCGTCGTCAGTATAATTTTGCTCGCTTACTCTCTTGGAAGCTTGAAACGAGATTTTCCTGTGTTGTGCTCAGGCGCTTCTCCTGTGACTTGCAGAGTTGAATACTCTTGTGCCCCGGACAAGAAATGTTACTAACATTAGGCTCCATGGGGGATAGAGTCGTCCCTGTGATGCTCTAAGGACTCATTTGTAGTTCCAGTGCCTTGCTATTGGGCTATGGAGTCATTTACTAAGCCGAAACAATAAAAGTAAAAACAAAGAACAGAAAGGACAATATTTACAAAACATAGGAGCCACCGAAGGCTCACTCGAAACATTTTTTAAGAAAATGCCCATTTACTGGGCTACTGAAAACTTCTTCGCCTCCCAAATATTGCAACCTCTACGTGTTATTTGAGAAAACCTCAGAGATTTTGAAAGGCCTGATCCACAGGGCTTCAAATTTTCCATGTTTGCCTTTATCTTGCTTAGGAGCATCCCATTTCAGCACCAGGTCTCCTATCCGAAATTCTTCCTTCTTGGCCTTCTTATCGAAAACCTGCTTAATCCTTTGCTGATGGTCCTAAATTCTGTCCATTGCCTGCTCCCTAGCCTGCTGAGCCTCCACTAGCTGATGAATTCTTCTGATCATGTCATCAGGATCCTCCTGATGATCCTGGAGGAATTTTTCTACAAGAATGGCTAAATGAGAAGGGAAAACAACCTCCGCTCCATAGACTAATTGGAAAGGAGAGACACCGATAGATCTCTTCATGGCCACTTGATCGGCCCATAGAGAAAACTTTAATCTTGAATGCCAGGCCTTCTTGTTGTCTTCCAACAATCTTTTGATGATCCTTATTGGGATTTTGTTGGAGGATTATGCTAAACCGTTGCCCTGTGGATAATATGGGGTGGAGTGAATCAGTTTGATCCTGAACTGCTCACAGAACTTGGCTAATGGATCAGACCCGAAAGCAGCTGCGTTATTAGTGACAATTTTACTTGGGCAGACGAACCTTGTGATGAGGTCCTACAGGAACCCAATGATTACCTTGTGGGAAGCACTCCTGGTAGGGATAGCTTCAATCCACTTGGTAAAGAAATCTGTAGCAGCCAGGATCCATCTATGTTGCCCATTGGAAGCAGGGTGAATTTCTCCAATGAAATCTAGGCCCCACTGCTGGAAAGGTCCCGAAAAAACCACAGGATTTAGTGGCAAGGACTTGAGCTGTTGTTTTCCTGCAAACCTTTGACATTGGATACAGGCTCTAACTCCTCTATGGACATCAACGAACAAGGTGGGCCAATAGTACCCAGCTCTGAGAATTTTGTGGGCTGTGGCCTTCCAGAAATGGTTCCCTCCACATAGGCCATTGTGAAATTCATCCATGATCATATCGGCCTCTTGTGAATTCATGCATTTTAAAAGCACCCCCAGGGGGTCTTTCTAGTATAAAATTTGATCGATAAGGCAGTATCTGACTACCTTGAGCTTCAGAGCTCTTGCTTTGTTTCTTTGCAGGCCTTCTGGAGGCCGCAACTCTTGTAGAAAGTATATAACATCCTTATACCAAGGACATCGAGCCAATGGGGGCTCCCTCTAGGGGTCCATGTCAGACAGTCGACCCTGTTGAATTTCTGAGCATTCGTTGATAAAACTTATCCCCAAATATTGGAAATTGGCTTCAGCTAACAGCTTGGCTAAACCTTGACCTTTGATCAATTTGGTAGGCTTTATTTCCAGGTCAAATTCCAGAATCTTGGCTATCCACTTACTCCTCCCGTCTAGGTCAGGATGAATAAGAATGTCTTTAACAACAACTAAGGGGACATAGGCGATGATTTTTGACTACAGGACATAGATTCTAAAGGCCTTGAGAGCCTTTAACAGTGCATAGGCCTGCTTATCCATGGTGTCATACTTGACTTCAGCATCCCTTAATGCTCAACTGAAATAGGCAATAGGCTTCTCTAGCCCAACCTCGTTTGTCTGTAATAAAACAGCAGCCACCGTGTCGGGTGAGGCAAAGGAGAAAATAATGAACTCCTTTGAGTAATTGGGACTGATAAGCATAGGGGCTTCAATCAGGGCCTTCTTTATTTTCTCAAAGGAATGTCGCGATTCAGAAGTCCACTTTACTTCATTTCCTTTCCTTAACATGGCTGTTATAAGTCTTACCTTCTCAACAAAGTTAGGCACAAATCTCCTCAGAAAATTAATCTTACCAAGGAAAGATTGGACCTCCTTCTTGGACCTCGGGACTGATAAGGCTTGTATTGCCTCAACTCTATTGGGATCAATCCTTACTCCTTCTGCTGATACTATGTGGCCTAGTAACTTTCCCTCTTGCATGGCGAACAAAGATTTCTTAGGGTTTAATGAAATGCCGAAACTCCTGCATTTCAAGAGAACCTTCCTGAGATGACAACAATGTTCTTTATCAGATTTTGAAAACACTATGATGTCATCCAGATAGATGACCACAAATTTATCATTTTCCCCAACGAAAGCTATGTCCATGGCACATTGAAATGTTGCCCCTACATTGATTAATCCAAACGACATATTGGCATACATGAATGTGCCCCATGGAGTGGTAAATGTTGTCTATTTCCTGTCCTCAGGCAGAACAAAGACTTGATTGTAGCCAGAGAAACCATCGATCATGGACATCCTGGATGCTCCTGTTACCCTCTATAGTATATGTTCCATCTTTGGTAAGGGGTAGTTATCCTTTCACAAGCTCTTGTTCAGATTTATGAAGTCTACACAGAGTCTGATTTCTCCATTCTTTCTCCTTACTGGTACCAAGTTGGCTACCCACTCTGAATATCTCAGCGGTACAATGATCTGAGCTTGAAGCAGCTTCTTCACTTCCCTCTCCATGATAGGTAGCAACATAGGATTGATCTGTCTTAACTTCTGCCTGAATGGATTTTCCTCTCCTTTTAACGGGATTTTATGCTCGATGAAAGAGGTGTCATATGTTTTGAGGTCTTCATAGGTCCAGGAAAAAACATCAGCAAATTCCCTCAAAAGTCCAATATATTCAGACCTCCGCTCCTTTGTCATACTTCTTGACAATTTGACAAACTTGGGCTCACTCTTGGTGCCAATGTTGCACTGAACAGTACCAGTGTCATCCTCTGAGATTTCCCCCTTTAACGACACATCATTTCTATCAAAAAGCATTTCCAAAGGAACTGGTCCCCTTGGAATGTGGTTGCTGGGGAGTTGCACAATGTCATGCTTTGCGATTTTACTTAGCAACTTACCCTCATCAAGATTTTTCTCAGAGATAGAATCTTGGTCGATATGCATCTCCGAAAATTCTTCGACAGTCTCCAAGAATTTCTTGATCTCGAGATCATCCTTGAACACCTTCCAATGTTTGACGTTGTCAGGTATGGAGGGCCTGTATTTTACTTCTACATCATATCTGAATTTGGGCGGCGATGGTACCTTGAAATTGCTTGCTGATGCAGCCAAGGAATCTGCCATTGTGTTCTCCTCTCTTGGGATGAAACAAATGTTAAATGTTGAGAAGAAACTATCGATAAGGTCCCATACCAACTCTGCATCACCGAACACCGCTACCTCCTGAATTCCCATTTCCCTCGCAGCTCTTAATCCCAGAACAAGAGCTTCATACTCTACCACATTGTTGGTAGCTTCAAATTCTAGTTTGTACGACAAAGATATGGTTTCCTGAGCAGGTGACACAAAAAACACCCCAACTCCAGTGCCTTCCCTGGAACAGGCTCCATCAAAGAACATTTTTCAGACGGGGGTCATGGAGGGAGGAAATTCATGGGAAGTGGTGGGCAGTTTTCTGAGTCTTAAAGAAGGCTCGGGAGCATTAATGAGTTGTAGTACAATGGAACCTAAATCAGTGTCTAAGGCGAAAATGGGATGGTTGGTAGGGTTGGCTTTGTCACTGATTATATAGGCCAGTTGGGCTTCCCTGTATAACCTCCTATGTTCTCCTCCGAACACTGGGATAGTAGCATATGTGAGATCCATCTACAAAGTTCCCCCTAGTATTTTTATCCAAGATATTGATAATAACATACCGAACTTGGGGGGGACATCAGCCACTACAATATCCATGACCACACTTTTCATGGGCAACTAAAACAAGGTCACGACTAGGTCTTTGATAACTCCTAGACATTGAACTTTTTTGGAGTCAAAGGAATAGAGGTCGTGATAGGCTCGGGTGACTTCTAGTCCTAATTCTTCCATGACAGTTTTGGGCATGAGGTTGTGAGAGGCCCCCGAATCCATCAAAAATTTGTGCAGTACTTTGTCATGTATGTTCAAGGAAGTGTAGAAAGGAGGGGATGAGTCATTCCTGTCTTCTACCATAGGACCTAGAATAACTGCAGGATTTTCATCTTGTAAATTGATGGAGTTTGTGGGAAGGCATGAGAAATCAGACTGTAAAAGCTCAGAGACACGTTTCTTGAACCCTTCATGTTTAATCAATTCAGTCAGTGGCACAGGGATCCTGATCTTTTGAATTTCATGCTCGAAATTAAAAGAAGATGTAAGCCTTGGGATTTCTCTTATTTTGGGAACATGACTCTGGACTATGGGAGAGAGGGGTTGGTGCTTCTTACCTCTGTGATTTTCTGCTACTTCATTAGCAGGATTCTCTATCCTAGTGAATTGCTCAGGAATGTCAGGTGCCACTGTCTTTTTCTTGGACCTCAGGTCATACCTGCCTCAGCTGCCAATAGCCTTGTCTCCCTTGCTCAGTTTATTTAGCTGGTTGTCCATGAGAGAATCCTCGTATGCCAATTGAGTGAGATGAGGAAAAGGAGGAGTGTCTCTGAAGCAATGGATTTCAGGATCAAGCTCATCTGTTTCCCCTTCTTCCTCTTCGGCCACAAAATTGTTTTGAAAAGGGGCCTGAATTTTCTGGTCTTATCTGTCTCTTCCCCTCTCTCTTTGCATAGTCGGGGAAGTAATATTGTTTGTCCTCCTGAAGCCTCCTTTGTTTTTGTCATTTTGGGGGCCTTTGTATGCTTTCCTTCCCCCCACCTTCATTCTCTCCATCTCTGCGTACAGAGACTTCACCATCTTGGTCAATTCATCCACTTGAGGGTGGGGCACCGATGGGCCAGAAGTAGAGGTTTCCGACCTTCCCCTTATTCTATCTAC
>ML792280.1:340415-356023 GCA_009831015.1 Picea engelmannii | reverse complement strand
ATCCCAGCAATAGATCTCGGGGCCAATCCCCTAAACCACTTTCTCACTTCACCATCCAGGCTCTGGATGAAGAATCTCATCTAGACATATTCATTTTCAATGTTCAGGTTGTCTGCATAACTGTAGAAATCAGCCAGGTGCTCTGCCATAGTTACATCCCCTTCCCCAGTGAACTTGGGCATATACTTCAAGTAATCTCTAGCAGGGAGAGGATTCATAGGATGGGGTAGTATTAAGGGAGCGTACCTGGTAGAAACTATGGCATCCATTCTATTTAGAGGGGGATTGGCACCAGCCATAGGAATATTAGGTGGAGGAGAACTTGGAGGAGGAGGAGTTCGCGCAAGGGATACTGGGAATGAGTCTCGAATTGGGATGGGAAACAAAAGGGGATTTAAGGAGAAGGCTAACGGGCTCAAATCAGTAGGTGCTCCTCTCTATGCAGGAGTGGTAACAGTAACAAGAGGAGGGGTGGGGAAATCTTCTGCAGTCTTGGGTCTACGCCAAAATACAGCTTCAGAGGAGAGGGGAGTGACAAGGGTTTCTCCCTCCAATCCCAAACCAGGAGGGAAAAAATCAGCAGGAACACTCCTGAAATTGGTCTATTAAGAAACTGAGGAGGAGAAAATGGAGCTCCTACAGAAGGAGATGGCGGAATACCTGGTTCGGTGGTGGAAGCTTCTTCTTCAGAGGCCTTTCCTTTTTTGAGAACCATCTCTGGATCAGTTTTAGGTGTAGCTAGAGGCAACTGTGGATGAGACCGCATGTGTCTACCTATGAAAGCCACAATTAACACGACAGGTTCGCCACAGTGGAGTCGTCACAATGGATTCGCCAGGTGCACAAAAACAATATTTAAAGGCTCTGATACCTGATGCACCTTTAGAATCAGAGGCTCAATGTCGTTCAATCTAGAGGAAAATTTTCAACTTCGTCCCCGGCAACAGCGCCAGAAATGTTAGCGTCAGAAGTCACCCCTGGATTGCTTGCAGGAGCAGAGCCCAACACCCATCAGTTTTATGTCACAATAGTTTTGAATGGGTGATTGAATGGATAAAGACTCAAGAAGATACAACTTTAACTCAGGAAACTGAGCCTGGTATGTAGAAATCAAGGGAGGTCTTGATCCAACTTCTGTCAGTAAATGATTAAAGGGTGGTAGAGGGAAGACTTGTGAGAGGGGTGAGCAAGACTACCTCAGGAGACAGGCCTTTGGAAGCTTGAAGATGAAAAACTCAGAAGCCAAGATCCTCTTGGTCCAGAGCCTCAAGGAGCTAAAGCGTGACTCGACTGGATCCTCCAATTCCGAGTCGTTCAACACTAAGAAAATCACAGGAACCGATTAGAAACAATGCAACTGTTACAGTGATCCAACCTACATCATCCTATAACAACTACAACTCGACTGGATCCTCCAATTCTGAGTTGTTCTAACACAGTAAACAAAGAGATGGAAAATAGGTTGACATCCATAAAGTAAGAAGTCTCCAATGCCTTATACATTAACCAGAGCGACCAATGCTTCATCAAAAATTTACAATCGGGAGCCTTGCTCAACCATCAATGGATCACAAAATACAAATACTGAGTCTATAGACTCAGGAAAAGTCACCTCATAGAGGCGTTCCCAGTCACCCAAGGCTTGGTGTCACTTCAGTCAAACTCGTACTGATATCTTTCTTCAAGTGCCATTTTAACTACGCATGGCTCCTGCAAGGAGGGTAGCTGATCCATTAAGCACTTAGCTAGCATGTGCATACTTCTCTGTCTAGTCGAGGACTTCGGCATGGTTTCTTTGGAAAAATCGGTACGCAGGACCTCTTCGAGCGGACCGCTTTCCAGACCTTCCATTCCTCACACTTAATGAATGAAAGGAGGTTTCAACCACCCATCCTCATCTTCATTTACTCTAAATGAAAACGAGGATTGAGGTCGCATCAGATGGCGCATGGAGATCATGATGATCCTTTCAGTGACTAGACCCGATGCCTTTTCCCCCCTTTGCGTAGCTCTTTTCTTTCCTGAGTGATCGTGGGTTGTGACCCTGTGCTTATTCCCAAGGCACTTTCGGTGTTCGCGAATAGGAAGGGGCTGATCCCTATTTCTTGAAATCACGATTAGAGAAATGCTGAGACAACTTAATTTGGTGCCACGTGCCCCGCTAGATCTGACGGTTCTGAACTCTCCCGACGATGTTGTGGGCCCCAGGTCCTGGACGCTCTCATCACTTCGCACATCGGGGGTATGAGGGAGCTACTCCTTGCACTTTGAACTCGTGATGGGTGAAAAGGCGAGGAGCCTAATCGTGCGTCGGGTGTCCCCTTTAGATGGACGACTGAGACTTATCCTCGATATTGTGGGCCCACCTTTGGGCGCTTTCGGCGCTTCGGGGTTCGGGGTTTCTAAATGTACAACGACATAAAACCTTCACCCTTTGAACTCACGACTGCTGAAAAGACGACGCGACTGGATCTCGTGCCACGTGTCCTTTGGATGGATGACTACTATTCTTCTCTGCATACAATATGGGCGCAATCTATTCGCGCTAATCTCGGTGCAACTCTGCTATCTGCAATTTCTCGTCGACCGTTGATCTGCCCCTATGGACGAATCTGGACCGTCGTCAATATAATTTCGCTCGCTTACTCGCTTAGAAGCTTGAAACGAGATTTTCCTGTGCTGCGCTCGGGCGCTTCTCCTGCGACTTGCAGACTTGAATACTCTTGTGCCCCAAACAAGAAATGTTACTAACATGTCTAATCATTTCTGTTTACATAACCCCTTTTAAGGATTTCACTTGTACAGGTGAAGGATTTCACTTGTATAGGTCAACAAGTTTTAAAGTTTTAGAGGGTTTCAGGGCTGGTTTTTTTTTTCAATTGTTGGAAAGGATTTAAAGGGTTGTAATTAACGGGTTTTAGGTTGCATGGTTTCAGGGTTGTTTACAGGACACATAACATAGCTTTCAATCAAGATTCAAGAGGATGGGTGGGTAGGTAGGCCCTTGGCCCCAGATTTTAAACTAGTGCTCTGATACCATGTGTAAGGTCTCTCCAACAGAGCCTTATAAAACATAAATTTAAGTATAAAAATGTTATCCTAAATTCTTTACAGTTCATTATTCAACATATAATAACTCACTATTCATCATAATTTAAAATTTTGCAGCATAATAATGAATAGCATATTCAACATAAAAAAAATAATGATCAATATAACAATAATTAACACAACATAATAATGATGATAAATACCTCAAACTGATGTTCTTATGAAACTTTTCCCCAAGCTGAAGCTCCACCCAAAACTGAATAACCTCCCAGCCAGCTAGGAACAACCTATCTGTCTCCCTAGCCCCAGGATTCCTTACGGTTTCCTGGCCCCCGAGCCCAAAATTCCCAGCAACAGGTGCCCCTTGTGAAAGTCCTCAAGCAAGCTCCTCAAGCATGCTACCAGTAAATCTAGAAATACAGATCTAGTCCCCAAAACTCCCTCTCTTCACCTTCCCCTTCTCTCCTATGAAAATATTACCCCAAAACAAAAGAAGACCCCTTTCCTGAGTGTTTCCCCTTGCCTTATCCTCCTTTCCCTCATTATTCGCCACCTTATTCCCCCCATTAAACCTCAACCACCTTATCCCCCCAGTAAACCTCAACCACCTTATCCCCCCCTTCCATAAATGGGTCCATCTACCGATACACTAAGTCTCCAAAATAAAAATTAATAATTTATTAACTAAAATTCATTAAACAAATATTTAATCATGAAATTAATTAATTAAACTAATATTCATTAAACAAATATTTAATCATGAAATTAATTAACTAATTAATTAAATAATTAAACTAATATCCATTAAACAAATATTTAATCATGATAATTAACTAATCAATTAGGGTTGCTACAAAGCACCAAAATTTTCTTCATTAACCATTTTTTAGGAAAAAGGGAAAAAGGGGAAATTCAGAAATAATATTTTTTGGTAGGTAAGGTAATTCTCCAAACCCCTCACAAAATTTCCTCTTGTGGTATCATGGCTAGTAATCAAGGCTTCACCCTTTCAGTCAAATTGTTTGCAATTTGTCATTAGAAAGAAACGTAAATACAATGTCTTTCAGTCATAGTTTTTAAGTCAAAACATATAATTATAGATTATGAGAAAAAAGGGTGTTACAATTCCCTTCACTGGAGAGTGGGTCATTTCTCCCTTAAAATACTTTACCTACAGTCCCCAAGGTGTAGGACAGTCGGTGACGGTGTGTGCTGTTAAGGCGCTCTGTGATGTTAAAGTCACCGATTCGAAACCTACGCGGACAAAAAATCCATCCATGTTAAGGGTTGGTGTGACTCAGGTTGGGTGCGATCCCCAGGTGACTTTGATGACTTATATTCCCCTGAGTCATGGTTTCTTAGCCACGGGTTAGTCCCACATGTAAGGGACAAACTAACAAACAAAAAAAAAATACTTTACCTACAATGATGGGCTAAAAATACTAGAAATATTATCCAAAGATATAGGGGATGAATCCACCTTACGCTTATTATATTTAAATCACCATCCCTCATCCACCTCCATATTTTGAATAGGAGCACCAACATTTGTTGAAGTTGTTTGCATGGTTTGAACCAGAGAGTTAACTAGAGGGACCAAAGGAATTTCAAAGTTGTTGGGAATTGATTGTTGTATCAGGAAATCAACAATTTTAGATGTCTCTTGATCCACTACTCCCCAAATACTAATACAAAATCTAGGCTTCGATATAGGGACATGCCTTCCCATAGGGGCCTTAGAGGTGGCCTACTTAGAAACATTATCTAAACCAACTAAGGAGCCTCACTTACCAGTTGAGGCCACTGATGTTGAAGTACTTGCATCACCTGAAGATGGAGGATCCCTTCGAGGAGTCTTCCTTTGGGGACAATATCGGATGAGATGATTCTGAGCTTGGAAGGAAAATAAGTTGTTCGAAAAATTTAGATAAAAAACTTTCTATTGTTGAACTCCATCCATAGTCATCACATAAATAAATGGTGTCGGTTTCTTCTTCAAATCAACCTCCACAAAAACTCTTGGGTTAGTTCGGAAAGAGATACATTTTCCTTCTGGGATCAAAACCTTACCAAAATTATTAGCAAACAAATCTACAAAAGGCCTTGAATCACCAGGAAGTGCAAGAAACTCGATCCACAACAGGTATTTTTCTTGACCATGATCCTCCAGGTTAAAATAGACTCTCCATGATTGCACATAAGCTAGGGAACTTGCAATATGCCATGTACCAAATTGTAAAACTTGTTGAGTTGTTGATTCTATGTTGAACAAGAGACAAACATATTTACACCCGAAACCCCGATATGAATTCAAAGAAACTCCTTTCTCCTCCCAATTCAACAAACACCATTTATTGAATGTGGCCTCACCTAGCATACAACAAAGGAAATACAATATGACCCCATGGAACTCTAAATTTTGGCATCACTCTGCATACTCCTTGTTACTGGCTAAAATAAAATCAAAGTCCCCCTCACTAAGATCCACATTGGTGTGAGTGGGGGATCTCAACCTGTTCAGAGTGAAGAAGTGGGCTTAGTCAAAACTCCATTGACTTTTAATTGATTCAAAATAACTTAAAACATTTCTATCTTTTAGCACTCTGTAAATTCCCAAAGGTTGTAAAAGGGCAGAAGAAATTTACAAGAGGTAACCTTAACCAACCACTTCGAAACTGGGATCTATCCCTACCAACTTCAGAGAGGGATCTCTCTGTAAGATTTAGATTTGTTTGTATTTTCAGATCTTAGGCTAGTTAAAAAAGAATACGACCGAGTTGTTCGTATTTTTTAATAAAATGGTTGAATGTCGCTTACGCTTCCATTGGGCTATGGGGGCTGTTTTATAAAAATGGAGATCAAAGTATAGTTTTTAGAAGATTCATTTTTCGTTTTACAGGGCAAGGTAGTGCAACTGCTGGATTCTTTAGGAATAAAATGATGGATTGCTGAAAAGGTGAGATATCAGTTAAAACAAAAAAGAAATTATGAACTTCTTTGTTGTAACATCAGAAGGAAAACATTTAAATCTATAAAATATTAAAAATAGAGTACGCAATGTCAAATTCTGCAAATTTAACTTCTTTTAAAGATTAGATTAGAAAAACAACATGATAACTGAGAAAAAAAAATTTCTACGAAGATAGAGGAAACTTCACCAACAACTAACACGCAGGAATCCTGTGAAACGTCTCTTTGTATTATTGGAATAACCTCTTGATAAAAATTACAGCAATTACAACTTGCTTGGGCGTAAATATCAACCCCTAGTACTTCAAAGTTTGAAGTATTTATAATCAAAATTACAGGCAACCCTGTCATCAATGATCAGGACGTGGAAGATGTTAATTTTAACTATCTAGATAACAAGATGCAGAAATATAGGAACTGATGATGATGCGTCGAATCTCTCATGCTGATTTTGGGGAAGACCATTGGTGAGTCATTCATATGAATTTGACTACGCTAGATGCTGATTTGGATGAGACCTTTATCTTTACTCAATCAATTCACATAGCTCATCCCATCTTTGTGTACCTGGGATGGTAAATTTCAATATCCGGCGATAGATTTCATCCATCTCCGTATGCTTAGCAAAAGTCAGCTTGGTGAGGAAAATGTACTTGACTTCATGTTGTTTACTGAGGTCAGGCTGCAAAGTCTCCAAGAACACTTTGCCTGTGATGTAGCCTTGTATCCCTGAGAACTTGGAACTGTCTTTGGCCATGGTGGCAATCTTTTGCTTATAATCGGATAAAGTCATCAATTTATCATTTAGGACAAGTAAGCCAGGAAGGCCCTTTTTCTGTAAGGCCTCAATCTTGTTAAAAAATCTCTGAACTACAATGTCCATGTTCTGAGCTTTCTCCTCCAACTGCAACATTAATCCTCTTTTGGTCAACACTCTTTTTACTTCAAGGATAGTCTCTGTTCTGTCTTCAAATTTCAGGTCTTCAAGCTCTTCCTTGGTTTTTGAATTTAGAAACTTGATGAACTTGTTATCTGTCGAGGGCATTTCACCCAGATCTCTTATTATCCTGTTGATGGCCTGCCTACTCTTTAGCATGAGATCATGTTGCTCGAACATGATTTACACCATGGGCCAAATTTTATTTATGGAGTTGGAGATGTCTGTCAAGGTATTTTCCTTAGCCTCTGCTAATGTCTTACCTACCACTGTTTGTTTCTGAAGCTGTTGTATTTCCTGCTTGAGCTTCTCTAATACTTGTCTCTCAATGTTGTATCTTGTTTGGAAGGAACACTTGAGTTCTGGAGACTTTCAACCTCCATTTTCGGCCTATTGATCTCTGTTCCTTGCAGAGTCATCTCCTCCATGGACTTTTTTAGCTCCATAATCTTTTCCAATGCTGTCAATGGAGTTGCCGATGGAATTCTACTGTAGTGGTTGTTGGCACAATTGTTGTACTGACTTTTGCAAGGAGAACTACAGTCAATGGAATGAATTCCATTGGGGTTGAGTGTTCCTTCTCTTTCAATAACCTTTCCAATTCTGCCTCCATTTCCTTTATCTATGCGTTCTGCTGCATGATTAGCTTCAACAATTCCTCTTTCTTGTCTTCTGCCTCAGTTATTTATTTATCTTGTGAATCCTCTGTTGGTGGAAATTTCAGTTGTTTTCTCAGAGATGCAATGTCACCATTCTCTTTATTTAACATCTCCTCTGTTGCTTTTATATTTGAGGGATCATACCCAATCTTGAGGACCAACTCCTCTAAGGATTTTGTTCTGTTATCCTTTGTAAAAGAGGATATATTTTCCAACTTCAATTAGGTACGAACATTGTTTAGAGATACCTGTAACTTTGCTACCTTAGAGGAAGCATGTGCAAATGTGGAGAAAACCATTTCTCCAGTCCGTCTATGCAAATCCATCTGGTCAGCTGGATGGACTTGTTTGGTGTCAAAAATAATAGTTGACCTTTTGTAGTCAGCGATCTCTTTGGGTTGAGGCACCTATGCTTGAAGAAATGCCAGATGCATTCTTCCTTTCTCTGTGTCAAAAGATGACAACTGTCTGTGTTGTGTTGTGGAGGTTTGCTTCCAGAACTAAGCGTAAGTGTTGTTGGTCAACATCTGGTTCTTATTTTTAATCATGTCATATTTTTTGAAAATGTTCAGAGGTACAAATCTTTGTGGAGTTTGGGTGGTCACAACTAAATCTATATTATTCTTTGAATAAGAAGTGGATACCAGCTGATGTTTTCCCTCAATCACTTTGGCAGAGTAAGGCTCTTCCTCACCAGACATGTGAGTAGCATGAGTTGTTTTGGTTCTTTTGTTGTATACCTGAAAATATTCTGTTGATACCTCATTGATTGAAGGAGAGGCATCATTTCTTGGCATTTTTTGCTTTGGTACCTGTGGAGTGGTAGTCTGTGAAAAAGAGATGAAGGAGATTCCTGTTGTTCAGTATCTACCAGAGTATTTTCCTCCCACTCTGTCTGGTTCACATACTTTTCAATTTCTAGTTTGAGGGTGTGAGCATAAGGTGAACTTTTGTTTTTGGATCTCATCTATGCAGTGATCCCACTTAGATCATAATGCCAAATGAAACTGGTGTTGAATTTCATTTCCTTTAATAGTTTATCTGCCTCTTCCCCAACAACTCGACTGTTGCAGATAAACGATCATATTTTCCCTTTAATCCTCATCTATTTTTTTTCTTCAGAGACACAAAATGAATGTCATATGAGTTTATCATCTAACGAATATACTCTAGTGCAAATATTCGAACAGGCACATACTTGGGAAATTTGTATTGGGCTAGTTCACACCCATACACTCTGATCTCTGTGTGATTTTGATATAGGAACTAGTCCCCGGTCTTTGCGAGATCTGAAAGGTGCATAACTCTTTGGATCTAATTGTTTATCCTCGGTTCTGGTCTTCCACTAAGAATGCTTACTACTAGGTGATAAAACAACTCGATGAACTGTTTGAAGCTAAACTCAGTGGAGTTTCTTCTGAGCAGTGACGTCCATAAAGTTACTACTTGCGGTTTTTCGTCCTTGTCCATTTTCTGCATGAGAAAGGAAAATTTGTCTGCTTGATAGAACATAAACATGTAGGCCAATATTGAAGAATACCAGAACATGCCTTCTGTAGGTAAATTTGCCAGTTGATCGTGCAGGTTTTCGGCCAAAAAACCGTTGTAATCAAACTGGGTGGCAACTTTCTCTTCAATAGAGAAAATGGACACGAAACCTAGGATAGGGTCATCCACCAATTCGTCTGAGAAATAACCGATCAAACAAAACAGTGTTGAGACAATATGGTTTCCCTTTTCAAAAATTATGTAGGAATGATAAGGAGGATTCTTCTTAGGAAATTAGGCATCTTGTGGGAGGAACAACTCAAAGATTTGTGCTCTTTGGGGAAAAGACAGGTTCTGATACATTTCTGTCAGTATTTCAATTGTGAGGGGAGAATGGGGTTTACCTTTGGGTACCTACATCATTTGATCGATGGCCTTGGTTGTAATAAGGAAAAATATTTCTCAAGACGAAGATACTATGGCTCTCTAATCAGGGAGGTAATGTGCTTGGCATTTGAGGGAGAATTCAGGAAAATGATGGACTTGGGGAAAAAGATACAGAGGGAAACTTGACTCCCAGAGACCAATTTCATCGCTCTGATCGATGAAGGTGTCTTTAAACCACGACTAGAGCTTGGCAAAGTCAAATTCGGACTTGGTTTCTGAGATTCAATAGTCTTTTTCTGCTAATGGGATTTGGTCGAGATCGACAGGAGGTGGGAGAAAAGGATTTTCCTCCACATTTGACATTCTACTTTTGGGTGCCATTGATTTTCCACTGATAGCTGCACACTGAACACACATTAGTAGGAAAAAACTATGGCTAGATGAGATGTTGCAGAGGCAAAGGAAAATGGGTCATTGATACGCAAGGAGTGTGAGTGGAATGTGAGTGACCGAAACAGGGTTGGGATTTAGTGAATGGGTGTCCGTTGGGCGAAAAGGGATAGGTCAGGTGAACAATGGGTATGTGTCTAAGAAAATACTCTACCCTAGGGTTATTTGACCAAGATTAGACTGTTTGGTCAAATTTATTCACTAGCTAACTTTACTTGGCTAAGATTAGACAGTATAGCCAAGCTTATTCACTAATCCTAAATACTTAAATTTAAAAGACTTGACCATGTTTAAACTGTATGGATCAAGTCATTATCATTTCATTGGGGTTTATGCATTTTCTTTTATGCCCTCTTTTTATTTTTCTCATTTTTTTATTTCTTTTTTCTTTCATTTCTTTTCTTTTCTTTTCTCTTTTCTTTTCTTTTGTAGAATGCAACAATATCTACAAGTCAAAAACACTAAAGGAACAAAATTACAATCAAAAGTTGATCCTATAATTTATAGGGTTATAACAGTGGCTCCACCTGGGGATGGTATCCTCCTTGTGAGGTACCAAGAATCTTGTTTCTTGTTGTCTTGAAAAAACTTCCTCTAGAGATTCTTCTGCTATCTGACTTGCTTTATTTTGAAAATTTTGATGACATTATTCAGTGTCTTAGGGCCTTCTCTGTGGGCTTCAAACACCTGAACAAAATAACCTACATAGAAATTGATTGTAAAATAAATGATATGTACAATGGAAAGGGAACGATGATCTCTCTATTGAGGCGGAAGATAATGCTTTAGCATCCTTCCATTTACAGGTCCCCCTGGTAGGTCTAATCCATCACTATTATTAAGAAGGAAAGCATTATTTTCTCTGTAGGCCTGAATGGTGTAAGGATCCTTCCACAAGATATCGAACTTTCCATGTTTACCTTTATCTTCATTTCTGGAGTCCCATTTCAAAACTAGATCACCCAAGTCAAAGTTATCCTCTTTGGTTCTCTTGTCATAAATATTTTTTATATTTTCCTGGATCACTTGAGTTCTGTTGTACACTTCTTCTCTATATTGTTGTAACTGAATCATTTGATTTATTCTTCTTTGAATATCATTAGGATCTACCTGATCTTCCTGCAATAATTTCATAACTAGAACTCCCAGAGAAGGAGGAAAAATCGCCTCAGTGTCATATACAAGTTGATATGGAGACATACCAATTGATCTTTTATTACTCAATCTATTTTCCCATAGTGAAAAAACCAATTTATTATGCCAGGACTTCTTGTTTTCTTGTAATGTTTTCTTGAGGATATTCACCAGAATTTTGTTTGAGGACTCAGCTAGCCCATTTCCCTAAGGGTAATAGGTTGTGGAATGCCCCAATGTAATGTGGTATTGGATGCAAAAATCTATGAGTTTCTTGGATCTGAAAGTCGTTTCATTGTCAGCTATAATTTTCCTAGGGCACCCAAAACGAGATAAGATATTAGTTTCTAAAAAATTTATGATAATAGAGTCAATAGCTTGCCTGCATGGCACATCCTCGATCCATTTGGTGAAATAGTCTGTGGCTGTGAGGATCCACTTGTGTTGGCCTGAAGAGGATGGGTGTATTTCTTCAATAAAGTCTAAACCCCATTGCTGGAAAGGGGCTTCAACTGATATGGGTTTCATGGGAAGAGGCAACAAATTCTTTTTACCTTCAAAAATCTGGCATTTATGACAAGAAGTAACTTTGTTATGAACATCAACGAACAATGTAGGCCAATAGAAACCAACTCTTAAGATTTTGTTGGATGTGGTCTTCCAACTAAGATGTCCTCCACAATCTCATGCATGGAACTCCTGCAGAACTTTGTCAGCTTCGTCTTTCAATAGGCAATTAAGAAAAATACCACCAGGATCTTTCCAATAAAGGTTAGCTTCAAGAATACAAAATTTTAATGCTTTCAGTTTGATAAATATGGCTTTGGTCTTAGTTAAACTAGGAGGATCTTGTAAGTTGTGAAGTACAAAAATGAGGTTTGCATACCAGGGAGAGTTTAAGAATACCTCTTTTACCTTTGGAGTCGCCCACTCTTCCTGTTCGTCAACTCCAGCCAAGAAATTGATATCCAGAGAATTAAAATTTGATTCTTCCATTAGTTTAGCCAAACCCTATCCTTTGATCAATTTAGTAGGCTTTATTTCGATGTCATATTCCAGAATGATCGCAATCCATTTCCCTCTTCTACCATCTGGATTATCCTGAGTCAGGATATCTTTTACCACTACGTTTGGAAGGTATGCAATTGTGTGAGAATGGAGAACATAGACTCTAAAATCCTTTATAGCCTTTACCAAAGAAAATTCTTATTTCTCCATAATATTATAATTCAACGTTGTGTCTCTTAAAGATTTGCTAAAAAACGCTATGGGTTTCTCGTACTGTTCATTATTTTTTTGCAACAATACTGCTGCTATAGTGTGCTCAGATGAAAAAGAGAAAAGATAAAAATCTTTGGAATAGTTTGGGCTGATCAGAACTGGGGCTTGGGTAAGTGCATTCTTTACCTGTTCAAAAGAATTCTTGGCTTCAATGTTCCATTTGATTTTTGCGTCCTTTTTCAACATATTAGTGATGTCCATAAGAAGTTCGGCCAAGTTAGAAATGAACCTTCTAAGGAAATTTATTTTGCCTATGAAGGATTGTAGTTATTTTAAGTTCCTAGGGTGTTCCACCTTCTGCATGGATTCTATCCTACTGGGATCAATTTTGATTCCATTCTTGGATAATATGTGTCCCAGTAACTTGCCTTCCTCTAATCCGAACAAAGACTTCTTTGGATTCAATGAAATCCCAAATTTTCTACATTTCTCAAACACGCGTCTGAGATGCTGCAAATTTTCCTCGTTAGACTGGGAGTATATAGTCACATCATCCAGATATATGACTATAAATATTCCTAGTTCATCCACAAAATAAATATCCATTTCCCTTTGGAAAGTGGCACCAGCATTCATCAAGCCAAAAGGCATCTTCACATACATGAAGGTTCCCCAGGGTGTGGTGAATGATGTCATCTCTTGATCTTCTAGGTGAACCAGGACTTGGTTGTAACCTGAGAAACCGTCTAATAAAGAAATCCTACTAGACCCAACTACCTTTTGCAAAATATGGTCCATTTTGGGCAATGGGTAATTGTCTTTAAGAGAGACTTTGTTCAGATTTCTGAAATCTATGCAAAATTTGATCTCACTGGTTTTCTTCCTGGTAGGAACTAGGTTAGAAACCCATTTGGAAAGTCTCAAGGGAACTATAATTTTTGCATCATACATCTTTTCGATTTCTTTCTCTATCTGGGGAAGCAATTTGGGATTGATTCTCCCAAGTTTCTGCCTGAAAGGTTTGTGTTCTTCTTTTATGGGAATCTGATGCTATATGATACTTGTGTCATAGGATTTTAAGTCCTCATAGACCYAGGAAAAAACATCTATATATTCCTTAAAACGTTCAATGTATTTKCCTTTTTTCTTCGGTGGCAGAGATTTAGACAGTTTTATCATTTTGGGGTTTTTTTCTGTTCCTATGTTGCASTCTTCAACCTCTTTACCACTAGCTTCAATTTTCARTTTTTTGGCTACATCGTTAAAATCAAACAAGTCTTCCAATGGAACTAAACCTCTAGGTAACACATTATTTTTCAACTACAGAATATCAAAATCTACCTCATTTTCATTAAATTCTTCAGCATCTATTTTATTTACACTACCATTCTCAAAAACAGATTTATTTACAAATTCGTCATCATTTTCTAAATCTATGTTTGTACATTCGAAATCATTCTTACATTGTAGAAAATCTTCGATCTGATCATCATTTCCAAATACCTGCCAATATATGATGTTGTCAAGAATGGTTGGTCTGCACTTCACCTCCACTGTGTACTTGCGAGTGGGACGAAAAGGGATTTTACAGGTAGCTGCTGATGTAGCCAGCCCATCTGCAAGTATATTTTTCCCCTACGCATTACCTGCAAGTCAATCTCAGTAAATCATTGAAGATAATCTAAAACAACATTCCTATAGGCTCTAATTCTGGGATGTTTTGTTGCATACTCACCTTTTATTTGCTTGATAATCAATTTAGAATCGCCCCTTACCATTATCTGCTTGGCACCAACTTTCTTCAATAATTTCAGGCCGAGCATCAAAGCTTCGTACTCGACTATGTTGTTAGTACATTGGAAGTTCAATTTGTAGGAATGGCTCTCTGAATATCTTGATCTATGATTATGTAACCAAACTCCAGCTCTGGCTCCCTCTTTTCTCACTGCACCATCGAAGTCCATGCTCCAAAAATCTGCTAGTAGTTCCTCACTTTCCACAGTTTTGACCTCTCTTGCCTCAATGATTTCTTTATTTTCCTTTGGATCAGTTGTGTCACTTTCCAGCTGGGCAATTTTTTCTTCTGGGTCACCGTCATTGTATAATATGAAAGAATCCAAGTCAGAGTGTGTCGAGTACAGGGGGTAATTATGAGGTTTTTCTTGACTACTGACCATGTATTTCATCAAGGTTTCCCTATACAGTCTTATTTGTTGTCCAAAGACTAGAATAATGACATAAGACATGTCTAGCTGCAAAGTTCCTTTCATCTTAGCTCCCCATGACCTTGATAGTAACATACCATACTTTGGGGGAATGTTCACAACTACTATATCCATTACCATACTCTTTTCTGGAATTTGGGCTATGGTGATGCATAAGTCTTTGATTAGGCCTATACATTTAACCTTGTTGGAATCAAAAGAATGCAAATCCTTGTAGGGTCTGGTGACTTCGAGTCCCAACTTTTCCATCACTGCCTTGGGCATCAGGTTATGAGAGGCACCTGAATCCAACATAGCATTGTGTAATATCAATTCATAGATGTTTAGGATGATGTAAAAAGGTGCGATGGCCCCATTATCGGTCTGACCATCTACTTTAGGACCAAACAAGAGCTCTAGTTGGTCATCAACAAGATTTACTGTGTCTGAATGATTTTCAGATCCAACATTCAAATCCTTAGTACCTATCTCAGGTTCGATTCTTAAATATTTAATCACCTACGACCTATAAACATTCTTGTTCATTAACTCAGAGAGGGGAATGGAAATTTTCAATTTAGCTAATTCCCCTTCAAGGCTGAATGCAGTGGAAAATTTGCTTAAGGTCTGTACTTTTGGTTTATCTGTTGGAACTCTATAGATAGATTCCCTTGGTTGGCTTGTTTGACTGATTGATGAAACTTCAGTCTGATTGTTTCTTTGTAGAAACTCTAGGGATTTTGGTGTAGAAGATTCAACATTATTTCTCTCAATGATCTTCTTGGGAGGGTTTTCTGAGGTCTTCTTAGTTTCGACTATTTTCTTTGTTTCATTACCCTTCTTTGTTTCGGAGGTCTTATTTGGAGGGTTGCCATTTTCTCTCTTGCTCCTTAGTTTATATTGCTCGTGTACCTCCATAATAGCATTCTCAAAATCCTCCTGTTCTGTTTCATCTGCTTCCTCATTTACCTCTGTTTGTGAAAAAAGAAAAATCTCATGCTCTTCCTGGGTGAGGAAAATGGATTCATCATCATGAACACCCATGAGGTTTATATGAGTATGATCGAATTCCTCGAGTACCTCCTCCCCATCATCAATGTAATTCTC
>ML792280.1:294329-320768 GCA_009831015.1 Picea engelmannii | reverse complement strand
TCAAGCCTTGATGTGGGGGACCTTCATCTTCATAAGGCCATAACTCTCAAACCATGAGGAGTTATGTGACATTCCACATACCACCAGAAATGGCATGACAAGCACTCTCCATGTAGGATAGTTTCACCAACAATTTCCTTGATCTTTATCTTATTATTCCACATACAAGCATGGGTCCTCCAACCATTCTTCTAGGATAACTCAATCCACAAAGCGTCTTCCCGTGAGGGATTTCACCATAAGGGGACTACTTTGGAGTTCATCCGTTTGTGCACCTTATCAATCATGATAAGACAATAATGAGAGCATGTGTCCTCCAACCATTCTTCTAGGATAACTCAATCTTCAAAGTGTCTTCCCATGAGGGCTTTCACCATAAGGGGACCACTTTGGAGTTCATCCATTTGTGCACCTTATCAATTATGATAAGACAATAATGAGTCATCTATACATTTTTCCAACAATGCATCATATAACAATGAAACCACATCGATCCATCTTCATCATGTATCAATGACAACTCATTGATCCATCTTCATCTATGCATTCTCATCAAGGACAATACATATTATATTACATAAATAATCAATCAATCAATCCTGACATCAATCAATCACTTCACATCAATCAATCAAACCATTGGCATTAATGACAACATGATCCAACAAGGTTTGGGTAATGGACTCAAGTGTGTTTGATGTATAATGGTATGATTTTTAATATATTTGAATTTAATACTATTCTAGATGGGTAGTACATGTCATTCCATTTACGGTGGTATGTGGAACATCACATAACTCCTCACGGTTAGAGTGTTATGGCCATCTGAAGTTGGGGAACCCAGGTTTGGGTAATGGACCCAAGTTTGTTTGATGTATAATGGTATGAGTTTTGATATATTTATAGGTAATACTATTCTATATGGATATTAAATGTTGTGCCATTTTTGGTGGTATGTGAAACGTCACATAACTCCTCACAGTTTGAGAGTTATGGCCTTACGAATTTGGAGAACCCTCACGAGTCATCTAGAAAACCCAAAAGGTCAAAGTAGTCAAAGTGGTTTAAGAGATTTTTAGAAGGTAAGTAATACAATGAAGTGATGAATATACTATAATTCAAAGTGAATACAAAATAAATTATTTAAATAATAAAGTTAATGGAGAAATTACTAAGTTGACAAGTGGTTAGAAGTAGGTTAGCCTTAAAATAAGGAAAGAGGTTTAAGATGGTTATAAGGTAACCCCTTGAGGTAAATTGAAGTGATGAGTGTACTATAAGTCAAATTGGATACAAAATATATTAATTAAATAATAAACTTAATGGATAAATTACTAATTGGACAAGTGGTTAGAAGTTGGTTAACCCTAAAATAAAGAAAGTGGGTTAAGATGGTTAAAAGGTAACCCCTTGAGGAAGCTACATGAAAGTATAAATAAGAGGCAAGACTCTCTCATTATATATCACACTTGAGAATATTGAATATCTATAGGTGACTAGGGTAATGAAATGATATCTAAGATGAATTTCAGAGAGAAGGTGAAGTAAAGAAGGCTGAAATTCAAGGGAGGATAAATTATTTTGATGTTGTTTTCTAAGGTATGTCATTTACAGGTCATCTCACCATTTTTGCAATAACATTTTTTCTAGAATGATTCCGACCATGAAATTGATAGGCCATTTAGAAAACATATCCAAGTAGTTGTGGTTCAAATTTCAGCTTGTGGGTCGTTGTTGTTTTTGAGTTACTCTCCGTGGAAAATAGGGTTTGTCGCTAGTCCTAAAACCAGTCTAAAACAAGTGTTTCGAGTAAAAAAGTCATAAATTATTCATAACATATACAAATTAAGTAAGACAAAATGTGTTGGTTATAGTATAGTCTGTAATATTTTTTGTAAAATTTTCAGATCCATACAACAAATATTCCATGTGGGGCATGCTCTACAAGTTCGCTCTCTAGAATAAGCCAGAATTCAACAAGGCATGCCATTTTTGCTATAACTCCTTTTCTGAGATTTTTCTAGTAGTGAATCCAGGAGGAATTGCATAAAACACACTGCATAACATTTTGTACTATTTTCAGATCTTTATTCATTACAGGTACATAATTATGATTATTTCAAGTTAGGGTTGTTGACTAATACAAAACTAGTCATGTGAGACTAAAGAATAGTTTGATGAAAATGCTAGTCTCATGTTGTTAAAGTTAAGGAAGTTTTGCTGGTATGTGATCATATACACCAGGTCTATTAAAGAGTTACAAATCATATTTGGATGATTAAATTTATGAGGGATTTTGGTTGAGGTACATGTTGGGTACATGGTTGAGACAAGTAGTTGATGAGTTGGCACATACATGAGGTGTATAGTTGATGATGTTGGTACATCTTGATGAGTAGTTGATACATGATCGGTACATATTTGGTACATGGTTGGAGGAACTTATTAGTATTATTATTGACACATGGTTTATGGATGACGTAGCATACTTGTATTGGTATATTATTAGAAGCACCTATTGATCTTGGTGATGATTATGATTTGTTGTATTATGCTTGGTTGATGCACATATTTGAAAGTTTTCTTGGTGATTTATATTGGTGAGTAGATCTGATTTGGTTGATAATATTGATGAGACAAGTTGTTTTGATAGTTTACTTTGACAGGTTGTTGTGACATGTTATTTCTATAGGTTTGGTGCATGGTTGATGCACTTGTTCATGGTACAGGTTGAGGTACAAGTTTGGTACATGGTTGATCAACTTGTTCATTGTACAGTTTGGTGCATGGTTAATGCAGTTGTTTATAGTACATGTTGTTTGGTGTATGGCTGATGCACTTGTTTATGGTACATGTTGATTACATGTTGAGGTATAGATTGATGCATGGTTCAGGTTATTGGTACAGGTTGTTTGGTGCAGGTTGATTGGTATAGGTTTACAACAGTATATCTCACAGTGATAGTGTGATAGTGGTTCCATCATTCTACTTCTACTTCAGGGAGGTTGGACGAGGCAATGATAGGTGATTGTAGCGACCTTCTAGTTGTAGTCGGAGAACATAGGGGGTTGTAGCCTCCTTTTGGTTGTAGCCAAAGAATTGGGGAGTTGGAGCTTCCTCCATGTTGTATCTTGAGAAACTAGGGGCTTGGAGCCTCCTTCTAGTTACAGCTAGAAAACAAAGGAAGTTGGTGCTTCCAATGAATGTAATTCTTAAAGACATATAAGAAAAAACATTATGCGGTTTTCTCCCGCTTTGGGTTTCCACGTAAAACACTGGTGTACCATGTATGTGTGTGATTTCTCATTTGTTCATTGTTTATTTACTCTACAACTATTGGATGATAATTAGACATTGATATAACACTTTCATTTTATGGTGAAAAAGGATTAAATATCTCTATTATTTATTCATCCCCCTCTCAGTAATACAACAATTGGTATCAGAGCGGGTTCCTTCAGGAACCAGTTTAACCACTATAAGGATGATCCATATGGATATCGGTGGCCACCCACCTTTTCCAACTGGCTCAAAATAGTTTTCTAACAATTTTCACAATTTACTATTCTTAGCAGTTTTAACTTCCGGGGCCATTTTGAGGGCCTAAATGAAGGATTTTCAGGATCGAGCTCCTCAATTATAGATAATGGAATTATTGAGCCCCCAAAATGAATCTCCTTGATGATACCTTTCCAACGTGCTATCACACATGTAAAACAAAGATTGTATGCAAAAGTTACGACCCCGAGAAGTTGATGTACCGACTTATCAAAATAGGGCCCACATGACTTTTGGCGCTTCATCTCCTAGGGTTAGGTTTTTGGATGTCTAGGGTTCTTGGAATTATTGCTTATTGTAAAAAGGCCTTGAGAGCCTCATTGTAACCTTCTTCTTTTGAATGTGCGCTACCATCACATATCCTCTCAAAGATAAGCCGCCACCATTCCAACAAGCTTGTTTCCACTGCATTTTACAGTTTCATCTTATTTCATTATTGAATAGAAAACTAGTTTTACTGTATCTCTATTATTTTGTGTTAAGCACCTGTTAATAATATGTATTCATTTCTTTCTTCTCATAAAATCCATATCAGTGGTATCATAGCAGTCTGCTCCTTGTCATCTTAATGCATGTCCCCAACAAGGTCGGAGTACAAAGAGTTGGGTCTTGAGCTTGTTTCTCTTGAGGAAAGAAGCTCTCGCATGCCCAAGCGACCTCCCATGGTAGGAGAAAATAAATATGAAAGGAAAGGAGATCCTTTCAAACTGTTGATTGAGGAATCCCTCATGCAACAGAGGAACAAGATGATGGATAGTTTCACAAAAATCCTTCGGTGGCTACCAACAGGCGACACATCTTCTTCGAACGGAGGTGCTGCCTCCTTCAAGGTACAAATAAAATTTGATATTCCTATATTTGAAGGTCAGATAGACGCAGATGTTGTAGACAAGTGGTTGAATCTACTAGAAGGGTATTTTTCTGTCCATAACTTTTTGAATAAAGAAAAGATTACTTTTGTGCTCCTCAAAGTCATTCCCCATGTCAAAGTTTGGTGGGAAACTTTTTGTGAGAAAAAGGAAATAGAGGAAACCTAATTATTTTCAGTCATGGCCACCTGGGAATCCTTCAGGGATGCTATTAAGGAACAATACTACCTTGTTGGAAGTTATGATGACCTGTATACCAAATGGACCACACTGTGGCAAGAAAGAGACCAAGCAGTGTTAGATTTCACAAATATATTCCATACCTTGCGTACCAAGTTGGGTATCAAAGATTCGAAGCGACATTTGGTGCTCAAGTATCGTGGTGCTATGCATAGATACATCCAAACCAAAATGTAATTTCTAGACATATCATCCTTGGGCGCAGCCTACCGATATGCTATCAAAATCGAGCAGAAGCTCAAACAAAAGACATGACAATTTGGACATGGGAACCCCTCACAACAAAATCCAGGAAAGTGCAGCCCCAACCCACCGAAAAAAGGACAGAGAAAAGATGGACAGTATCAGGAAAACTAGTCCAAGCCACAAGCAAAGAAGGACACCGGAAAGACAAAGAAAGATACTGGGAAGTGGTGCGACTTCCATAACAACCCTTGGCATAACACTGCTGACTGCCACTCAAAGCAGTCATTGGTGGCCGAAGTGAAAGGCTCTGAATCAGATGCAGATTATGACTCTGAGACAGAAATAGAAAGGGGAAGATGGATTATTGACGTGAAACCTAGTGCCACCGTTGCTACCACCAAGCTCTAGCCTGGTGAACTAGACGAGCCAGAAGGAGAGTGCCTCTTCCATTCACAGATGTGGGTAAAAGGCACCCCACTGCACTTAATCGTTGATAGAGGTAGCCATAAGAACCTCATCTTAGCAGAGGTCATCAAGCGGCTAGCCCTACCAAAAACGTCATACCCACAACCGTACACCATTGGATGGCTCCGCTAAGGAACCGATCTCTGCGTCAGCTAGCAGTGTCGACTGTCGTATGACATCAAGTCCTTCAAAGACAAGGTATTGTGTGATGTTTCTCCTCTCTAAGTTTGTGATGTTCTTTTTGGCCAACCTTATTTATGGAAACATCATGTTGTATATGAGTCTAAGCCTCGTAGTGTTATTATTACTTTGAACAGGAAATTGTACAGGATACCTGAAGCAGTCCCACCTAGTGTTATTTCCTTGATCTCTGCTATGCAATGTAGGAAGGTCATTTCTCAGACGGGGAAGTTTGTCTTCTTCGTGAGTTGCTCTTAGAATAAGCAAAATATCACAGCCACGTCCAGGGTCTCTGTGGCCGACCTCTCCACACAACAGAATCAAGTAGATAAGGTCATGGAAGAATAATCGGATATCTTCTCCTCACCTACAGGGGTACCTCTGCACTGCCAGGTCAAGCACCCCATCGATCTGACCCTCGGTGCACCGCTACCCAATGGGCTAGTCTATCGTCACTCTTTGTTAGAGAATGAGGAGATCAAGTGACAGATCCAAGAATTGCTCCACAAGGGGCACATCCGCCCCAGCTCATCACCTTGCGAGAGCCCAATCATGCTGGTACAGAAGAAAGATGGAACCTGATGAATCTGTATTGATTACCGGGCTCTGAATAAAATCATAGTTAGAAATTGGTACCCTTTATCGAATCGATGACCTCCTTGATCAACTCACGGGGGCCAAATACTTCAGTAAGATTGATCTAAAGTCTGGCTACCACCAGGTCCTGATAGAATAGACAGATGTATGGAAGATCGCCTTCAAGTCAAAGGAAGGCCTTTTTGAATGGTTGGTCATGCCCTTTGGTTTGACAAATTCTCCAGGCACTTTCGTGAGGATGATGGATGATATCCTGCAACCATTCACCAATACTTTTGCAGTGGTGTATCTGGATGACATTCTAATTTAAAACAATACTTGGGCCGAACACTTGTAGCATATTCAACAGGTTCTTCACACCATGTGGCAACACAAGCTATATGCAAACTTGGAAAAATGCTCCTTTGGCATGGATAGGGTCCATTTCCTGGGCTACATCATTGATCAACATGGTGTACATGTGGATCCAGCCAAGATCCAAGTCATTTGTAACTGGCCAGCCCCAACAACACTCACTGAGCTTTGGAGCTTCTTGGGCCTTGCTAATTTCTACCACAGGTTCGTGTTGGGTTTCTCCCATATTGCATGGGCCCTCAGACAAATAAACAGGGGTGGTGATAAGGTGAAATTTGCATGGGGCTGGCCCCAACAACAAGCATTCAATGATTTGAAGCAACGCTTGTGCTTAGCCCCAGTACTCTCACTACCAGACCTGCAACATCCTTTTGAGATAGAGACAGATACTTCAGACTATGTTGTGGACGCCATTCTCACTCAGCACGACCACGTCGTGGCCTATCATAGTGAGACACTGTCAGATACTGTCCATAAGTACCCTACTTACGACAAAGAAATGTACTCCATTGTGCAGGCATGTCTCCAGTGGAGACATTACATTCTTGGGAAGGATACAGTCATCCACACTGATCATAAGCCACTGTAGTTCATGCAGACAAAGGGAAAATTGCATAATGACCGCCATCAAAAGTGGTCCACATACTTGCAGCAATTCCACCTCAACATCAAGTATAAAACATGAAGCACCAATTGCATCGTTGATTTCCTCAGCAGACCTCCAGTCGCGACACTCACCATGGTGCTAGACTATTGCGGCCATGAGACATCTGGATGGCCCCAACTCTATGAGACAGACCCTGACTTCGCCACCACCTACCAAATGTTGGGTGCAAACGCAGTTGTCAATAATTTCCATCTTCAGGATGGGTTGTTGTGTCGTCTGGGCCATATATGTGTTCCATCAAGTGAGCGAGCGAAGCTGATCTAGGAATTTCACTACAGTTGGGTGGCAGGACACTTCGGCGTTGAAAAGACAGTGGCAATGCTACAGAAACATCTCTACTGGTTGAAACTTCGACAGGAGGTCAACAAGTATATCAGGTCTTGCACTGCCTGCGCTATTGCCAAACCGACCACTAAGAAATAGGGCCTGTACACCCCTCTTCCTACTCTTGACAGGCCATGGGAATCCATATACATGGACTACATGTTGGGTGTCAGGCCTCTCATCCACCAATCAGGGAAATGAATGTGTTTTTGTGTTTGTTGATCACTTTTCTAAGATGGCGATTCTGGTTGCCTGCAAGAAGAGCATCATAGAAGAGGCCACTGCCAAGCTCTTCTTTGAATGAGTCTTGGTACATTTTGGAATCCCATGAACCATTGTCTCAAATCGGGATAGTCGATTTCTTGGCACATTCTGGTCGAGCCTCTG
The DNA here is from genome assembly GCA_009831015.1 of Picea engelmannii. Classification (NCBI taxonomy): domain Eukaryota; kingdom Viridiplantae; phylum Streptophyta; class Pinopsida; order Pinales; family Pinaceae; genus Picea; species Picea engelmannii. Next base: position 312,941 of record ML792280.1, on the reverse strand, counting down.
GTCACTGCTGGACAGCTAGCTCACCAAATCCACGACTTTCCACCCCCAGAAAGATGGCCAAACCGAGGTTGTAAATCGAATGATTTTGCATATCCTTCATGTAATACCCCAAGGACTTGCCCCGATTCCATTATGAATTGTAATTATGATTTATAGGATGGTGAGCTAAGTTTATATAAGATGATGGTGTTATGAGTTATTAGGCCAGGGAGCCTAAGTGTTGAAGGCCAAGAGCCTGATTTTGTACATGTAACTATGCACATTATTAATAAAGATAAACATCTCTGTGTGTGGACCAACCATGATGAATGAGTGATGGGGGACTAAGCTTCCACAAAGCCTGGGTAAGGGATTGGGGGCTGGAAGGTTGGAAAGAGAGGATAAGTGTTGATCATAGGGGCTTAAGTCCTTGGGAATAATATTTTAATATTATTCCAAAAGCCATGTGAAATCTATGTTTTGTCCTAAGTTCCTAGGGAGGAACGCATGCAGCTTCATGGGTGATGTGTGTTGACCCAGGTGCATGCGATTTAACCCAGGAAATGAGCCATTTTGGGGGGTTCACTTTCAATAACGTCGACTGTCTGAACCGTGAATCCTGTCTGACCTCTGCAAGAATACCCTCACACAACTTTGAAACCCAAAGGCCTATGTTGATTTCTGGAGGAGCTGGTACACCCTCGGTCAAAACCGTTGAGTCTGTGTTCGACCTCTACATGGATTACTTATCATGCATCTCTGAAACCCAGAACCATGAGTTTGTTCTGTATGGCTAGTTGGGAAAACTGAATGTTCTGTAATTGTTGAGCCGTGCATCCTATGTTGCCTGCAGGAAAGCCCGACGCATCCTATAATCACAGAGCCATACTATGCCTTAGCATTGATTTTTGTCGTTTCAGGTGTCCATACATGTTTTCCCAGTTGACTGTTGTGGCCACACAGTGCTGGACTACGTGTGGCTTGTTGGCCAGTGTAAGTTCGTGCTGAGCCTCTTGGTTGCCCGACTGTGTTTGGAACTAAGATTAAGGAAATAGGTTGTATGACCTATGTGTAACCTCTCTCCAGGTGAGGGAGGTGATTTTTGTTGAAGAGGCAGATTTTACCAAGCCTTTGAGAAACTCTCTCCATGCGAGAGAGTGCGTGGAGGAAGGAGAGAGCTCCTGGAAGGAACCCTATAGCTGTGACAGAGCTCAAAGATTTCTGGTCCAATCTGTTGCTAAAGCCCAAGGAAATGGAGGTTAGCAGCTGAAGCACTGTCTAGGTGACAGAGAAGGTGTATACTCCTGGGGTGGGACATTCATGTGGGGAAGGAGAGTCTGTGGGCAGTGGACATAAGTGGTTCCTGGGAGAGAATCCTCCTTCTTTTATGCATATTTTTCCTATAAACCTTACCTAGCCTAGGATTCCTTACCCAGTGGAGCTTAGTCCCAACTCGGGGGTGACCTACTGCTGAGAGTGATGAGCAGCGTGGTCTAAGGCTGGGAGGTTCATGGAAGGTCTACACACAGTTGGTGGAATTACCACGGTTTCAAAGATAAGTATAAGCTTATTCTTAATATTATGTTTTTCATGCCTATGATGCTTATATGTATCATGTATTATGTTGTGCATATGAATTATTGTTAATGCCAGGGATTATTTATGTTAGCAGTAATCTTGTGCTTACTCTGAGTTAAATGTGTTTAATTTGATTTAAATGCATGCTATTAATTAAGTATGAGAATGATGTTGTTCCGCACAGTAGCGTTTGCCCAACAAGTGGGACTGATGGCCGAGGACGTTACAATATGGTATCAGAGCATAGTTTCAACGCTGAGCCTGGATGGGCCAGATAAGTGGTCTTTGGACCGAGGTTTTGAGAAGAAATTGTGTCTGGAGGACTAATTTCAGACCTCAGAATGTTTCTGAGTGTCAACGGACTACTTGACTGTGTTACAAATCTTAGGAGGTGTAGCGGTATTATAAAACTACAACCGATGTGGTATATGGCCACAGGGAGAGAGAGAACTCCACACCAGAAGTGTTGGATCAAGTAGATGAAGGTTTAGAAGGAGGGTACCAAGTCATTGGCCATAAGTCCTTGAGAAGCAGAGTTGGACAGTCAGAATTCTCTGTGGAGAACTCGCAAAATTGCGAGGGCTGTAAGATAGCCAGAAGTTGCAAGGTGGTTAGTGGATGGAGAAACTCGCCACCCTAGGATCCAGAATAAACGTGGATTGTTGATCGTGGTTGGTTTGAATTGTTGGATCATTTCGTGAATTCAAGGATCGTGAACTTGGAGCGCAGGCCAAATTCTTGTTCCCTCCAAGTCCCAAATTGTGAAAGAGATTAACAAGGGTAGAATCGGATGGTGGAGCGCTTCTAGAAAGAAGTGCCAAAATCCTGTGAGCCATCGAATCCAGCCAACTAGCGAGGAAGTTAGGGCTGAAGAGATTTGATAGGTGTAAGCATAGGAGAGATCTGGACCGTCGGATCAGGGGAGGCTCACAGTCGTTGATCTCATACATGAATTTCCATATCAGAATTCGGGAATTGAAGTGACAAGATATTTGGAGTCAGTGCATCGTGAACTCCTATTTCACGAAACTCCAAAAAGATCTGGACCGTTAGATCCAAATCATCAAGGATCGTTGGATCTCGTATAAGAACTCGTGTATTGAAATTTGGCGATTGAAGTGACAAGATATTTGTAGTCGCTTCATCGTGAACTCCCGCTTACCGAAAACCCGAAACCCGAAGTTTCGAAAACTTGAAATCTTCGAAGACGGAAGAATCGTAGTGGATTTTTTTTAACCGTTGGATGTTGGGTAAACATGGACCGTCGATCCACCCGATTTACGCAAATTCGGTAAATCGGAACTCCGAGAGATAGTTGTGTGTGCCTTAAACTCTTCGAAGGCCGAAGGCCTGAGTAGCACCTAGTAGTCTAGCACTTGGTCACGGCCCTTGGTCACATGGGTAGGGACTAAGAAAGAGGGATATATCACCCAAAAGTACAGAGCCGAGAAGAGCTCAGAAAATTCATGAAATTTAAACATTTTCTTAAATTGGATTGTTTATGAATGATGAAGGAATTGTCAAGAAACGAAGGCCTGACAAATTCTAGTCATCTATGCATTGTATTGCAGAAGGTTCATGAGTGCCAGAACTGACTTGAATTGCCACAAAGTGCAAAGAAATGGAAGAGACACCTAATTCTTCCAGTTCAGAAAACGAAGCTCAGAAGAGACAGCATAGAACTTTTGTATGTAGAGTGTGCATATGAAGCGCAAGGAGTGCTTATAGAGGGAACTTGTTTTAAGTTTGAAAGACTCCAGGAGACGAGTGTAGAGGGTGCCAGGAGGGCACCAGAAAGTATTTTGGAAAACATAGAAGGGCCGAGTCCGTTTGAGACTGAGAAAGTTAAAAGATCAGGGAGAAACAATGCATGTTCGCATGCAGAGTGCAAGTGTGCGGCAAGGTGAAGTTAAAATTTCATTAACCAAAGCTCGGGAGGGAAAACATCGTCGAAGCCTTCGAAATATTCAAAATCCTTCAAGTTAGGGAGGAAGTCAAGTCCAGAAGAATTGACGCCAAAGATATTTGGAAATAAGTCATTGAGAACCTGAACGGATGGTAGGAATCCTTGGAGGGAGAAGCGTTGATAGTCATGCATCGTTAGATCAAAAGAAACTGCGAGGAGTATAACACTAAAAGTCATTCAGTACTTGAAATCTCAGGGGAGGTATTGAACCGTCAATGTCAAGGAAGATCGAACCGTTGATTCCTTTCATCAGGAAATCGGAAAATCGAAAGTTGGGAGAACAGAGGAAGTTGTTCTCGAAAATCCTGAAATGCAAACTTTTGATTCGCGAGGAGAGATCTAGACCATTGAATCATGGCGAGTGTCAGTCGTTGATCCGACGCACTTGAATTTCATGAAGACAGAAGTTGAAAAAGGGAAGAGAACTATTTTCTAATTTCACGAACCGTGAAGTCCCGATTCACGAGAAAGGACCCACACCATTGGATTACGAGGAGCTTTGAGTCATTGGATCTGACTCACATGGATTTTGAAAAACTAGAGATCAGAAGAAAAGAGGGGAAACAGTTTTTCGAAACCCTGAAACGCGAATTGTCGATTCGCGAGGAATTGATCTAGACCGTCGACCCCGAAAAGTTGTGGACCTTTGATCTGAGGCAAATGGGGTTCGGGAATTTGGACCTCGGGAGAAAGGAGGAGAGATAATCCTCGAATTTCATGAAGGGTAAAGTCCCATAGCGCTCAGAAGTTGGGGCCCCAGGTCATAGCTAGAGGTCATGCCGGTGGAAGTTAAGGGAAGATCTAGCAAGCACTAGACTCTTGTTTTAGATTTTGGGGATAGAGAGAGTTGAGGGTGACTCATATCGAAACACCTGGTACGCAAAATCTTGAAACGCCTTTTGGATAGGCGCGTGTTCATAGTCGGTGGCCACGTAGGAGAAACTTGTGTCGCCGCTAGTTCTCGCGGGTGAGTTTTCGCGCAAGGCCTGTGGATTTGTTCCATGGAAGTTCTAGTAGGAACTCGAAGAGCTTATCCAGCTCTGAGAGTTGAATATCCATTGACTGGGAGGTCAACAAACCCCGCTGAGGTGGGGGAGTTGTGTCGAAAGTGCCCAGGGAAGGAATAATCATGCACAGTTATTATAGTGGAGAGCACAAGAAGATTCAAGAATTCAGGAAGAATTGAATACTTCTGGGATCAACAAGAAAAAAAATTTATAGGGAGAAAGAAGTTGTTGCAATTTTGTGGCAGCAAGTATGTTATGGCTCGTTTGGTCAGCCCAAGGAAAGAATGATTGCATGTTGCAAGTGTTATTGATGATGTTGTTGCATAAGGAGGGAAGCAACAGAAAACTGAAGTGTTGATTATAAGTTTGATAAAAGAAGCATGAAATCTTCTACTGCCATGAGACATTCAGATAGTATAAAATTTATTAATGGCAGTCATGCAGGTATGCGTTTTTATTACACTTTTTGCATAATTGTTGAAAGGAAATTTAGGTAAGAATTTCCTCAGCCAGAGTTATTTTATAAAATCACATGAATATATTATTGAGTGCATACCACTGGATGTGGTAAAGGCTGGAGGCCTGTATTAATTCAAATATTTTTATCTTCTAAATGCACACACTCACACAGTAGAATGTCATGTTAATTTGGTTATGGGGTAATAACCAAAGAATTAAAAGATAAGAACTTGTTTTAAGAATGAATTCCAGTAAGCTAGTCATGTATGAGACCAGGACATGGTTGGATATGGCAAGGTACAGATATGGAAAGATTATGAGCCACACAGGTACTAAAAGCTTCCTACCTTTAAATAAAACGTGGACTGCAACCTTTTTGCTAATGCTAATGTACACCACAAAATTATATTCTTGGTGTAGCGTTCGGGTCAAAAAGGAAGGCATCCAATTAATTGGGAAGACAATAGGAAGTGTGTGGAGAATGTGTCAACACATTGGCCAAAATTCGAACTTACGGATGGTGAGATACGTGACTCAGATAAAGAGCATTATGTAATTCAATGCAAGGTGCACCGAATAAGTATGCATTGAGAATTTAACTCATGCATAGTAAGTGATAGAATTGTATATTAAAAGCAATAGTTGAATGATTTTTGTAAGTACATGCATATATATTATTGCATGGAAATAATTGTTACTAACAACTGAAATGTTGTGAACTCATAAAGTTGAGGACATTTCAGGAGTTGTTGGACTTTGCAATAGGAAAGTTGCAAGTCAAGTAGTCACATGAGCATTGACTACAGGAAAATTTTCTTGTTCAGAAAAAGAAATAATGAACTTACAGATATTACGGTGAACATGCATATGCATAGACTGATAAGTCATTCTAGTTTATTAAATTGTTGGGTAATTGTGATTGAATTGCTAGGTGGAGGAAATTCTAATATCACTGCATAATATTTTGAAGATATTTCAATTGAATTATGATGTATAGGAAATACTGACAATTGTTGGAAATATGCAAGATGAAGCATTACGGGAAAAATGGTATGTAGTTTGGTGCCTGTGGAAAACCGCAAGGATGTCTGCATTCGTAATATGGAAACAACCAACATGAATTATGAAATAGAATTTCATGTTTTGGGGAAAAGATGAATTCCCTTTGAACTAAGTTTGAGTTTCTAAATAAATTCTTTTATGTTTTCTCATGATAACTAGATGTGGGTGATGCAGATGAGATGATGTTGATTAAAGTTGGAATGTTGGCTACAAAGAGTAGATCAGGGAAGATGCTGATTAGAGACAATAGATCTTACCCTGTGGATCCCTGGTGGATCTGAGTGTGTGTACACTTCTCCTTGGGTTGCCTTGGAGAAGGCTGGATCCCTGGAGGGAGAAGTGTGGGGATAGGTTCCCCAGTATGAGGCTTGGAGGGTACCTGGAGACCTTTGAGGGCAGTTGGAACTCTGGGACCCACGATGCTCCGAGACTTCCTGAGTCGTCTTGTTGTTGAAACCCAAGGAAAGGGAAGTGTAACAACTGATGGACTTTGTGACAGTGAAGGTGTACACTCCTGGGTTGGGACATGCATGCGGGGAAGAGAGACCGTTGGTTGGAGTGCTACCGAGGTTTGGTACCTTGGCCTAGACCACATGGATATGGATTGTGGACTGTGGCTATCTTGGGAAGCCATTGCCCTGATGGAGTCATAGCCTTGCTTAGGGGTGGAAGGTCTTCTCAAATCAAAAGATAAGGACAATTCTCTATTTATTGTATGTTGAGTATGTTGTATACATGTTATAATGTTATTAGAATTGTCTATATATACATATATATACATTTCATATATGCTTGCATTACCGCATCCATGACTGTACATAATGTGTCTCATATTTCATTACTTAAGAAATATATATACCTGATGCTAATTATGTAATCGATTGGAATGTGATTCAGGTGGAGCAACAAGGTGTCCTGCAAGTGCATCATGTGCGCATATTGGACAGGAAAATAAAACAGCTCTGGAATCGAGCTGTTGAGCTTGTAAAGGTCCAGTGGACCTGGTACGGTCCTGAGGACGTGACATGGGAGCATGAGGACGCTATGCATGCATAATACCCACATATTTTTGAAGATTTTGAAAATATTGTTGATGTTGTGTGAAAGTTGCACTGAGGACAGTGCAAAAATAAGGGGAGGGGATTGTAATACCCCAAGGACTTGCCCCGATTCCATTATGAATTGTAATTATGATTTATAGTTTGGTGAGCTAAGTTTATATAAGATGATGGGGTTATGAGTTATTAGGCCAGGCAACCTAAGTGTTGAAGGCCAAGAGCCTGATTTTGTACATGTAACTATGCACATCATTAATAAAGATAAACATATCTGTGTGTGGACCGACCACGATGAATGAGTGATGGGGGACTAAGCTTCCACAAAGCCTGGGTAAGGGATTGGGGGCTGGAAGGTTGGAAAGAGAGGCTAAGTGTTGAGCCTAGGGGCTTAAGTCCTTGGGAATAATATTTTAATATTATTCCAAAATCCATGTGAAATATATGTTTTGTCCTAAATTCCTAGGGAGGAACGCATGCTGATGGAATGCATGCAGCTTCATGGGAGACATGTGTTGACCCAAGCACATGCGATTTAACCCAGGAAATGAGTTGTGTTGGGGGGTTCACTTTTGATACCGTCGACTGTATGAACCGTGAATCCAGTCTGACCTCTACAAGCATACCCTCACACAACTTTGAAACCCAAAGGCCTGTGTGGATTTTTGGAGGAGCCAATACACCCTCGGTCAAAACCCTCGAGTCTATGTTTGACCTCTACGTGGATTTATTATCACGCATCCCCGAAACCCAGAACCATGAGTTTTTTCTATATGGCTAGTTGGGAAAACTGAATGTTCCATAATTGTTGAGTCGTGCATCCTGTGTTGCTTGCTGGAAAGCCCGACGCATCCTGTAATCGCAGAGTTGTGCTATGCCTTAGCGCTGAATGTTATCATTTCGAGTGTCCATACCCATTTTCCCAGTTCACTGTTGTGGCCACGCAGTGCTGGACTGCGTGTGGCTTGCTGGCCAATATAAGTTCATGCTAAGCCTCGTGGTTGCCCGACTGTGTTGGGAACCGAGATTAAGGAAACAGGTTGTATGACCTGTGTGTAACCTCTCTCCAGGTGAGGGAGGTGATTGTTGTTGAAGAGGCAGGTTTTACCAAGCCTGTGAGTGACTCTCTTAAGGCGAGAAAGTGCACGGAGGAAGGAGAGAGCTCCTGGAAGGAACCTTGTAGCTGCCACATAGCTCAGATATTTCCGGTCTAGTCTATTGCTAAAGGCAAAGGCAAGGGAGGTTAACAACTGAAGGACTGTCTAGGTGACAGAGAAGGTGTATACTCCTGGGGTGGGATAGGCATGTGGGGAAGGAGAGTCTGTGGGCAGTAGGCATAAGTGGTTCCTGGGAGAGAATCCTCCTTCTTTTTCGTGTATTTTTCCTGTAAACCTTACCTAGCCTAGGATTCCTTACCCGGTGGAGCTTAGTCCCAGCTCGGGGGTGACCTAATGCTGAGAGTGATGAGCAGCATGGTCTAAGGCTGGGAGGTTCGTGGAAGGTCTACACGCAGTTGGTGGAATTAGCACGGTTTCAAAGATAAGTATAAGCTTATGCTTAATATTATGTTTTGCATGTCTGTGATGCTTATATGTATCATGTATTCTGTTGTGCATATGAATTATTTTTAATGCCAGGGATTATTTATGTTAGCAGTAATTTTTTTCTTACTCTAAGTTAAATGTGTTTAATTTGATTTAAATGCATGTTATTAATTAAGTATGAGAATGATGTTTTTCCGCACAGTAGCGTTTGCCCGGCCAGTGGGATTGACGCTCGGGGATGTTACACTTCGCATGTATAATTCAAAGCACCCTCGCACATGGGATGAGAGCCTTCCATATGTCCAACATAGCTACAACTGAGCCCTCCATAGCTCAACCGGCCACAACCCCTTTCAAGTGGGGTTGGGATTCCAACCATTGGGACCCATATATGTTGCACTTCCCCTTGCGGTCACCTCGATCGACTCATCTCCTGCTCCAAATGAAGCTAACAAAGCCACCCAGTTCATTGATTAGACCCAGCACATCTGCCAACAGGTTCAGGATATCCTACAAAAGTCCAATGAAAAGTACAAACAACGCCATGATCAACATCAGGTGCCGCATAAGTTTCAGGTGGGCGACAAAGTTTGGTTGCACTTGCAGAAAGAACGCCTTACAGGACCCCATCAGAAGCTTCACCCACTCTATTATGGTTTGTACACTATCACCAAGGCCATGGGGGATAATTATTTTGAGCTCAACATTCCTTTTTTCCTTGGTCTACACCTAGTGTTCAACGTGAATCTCCTTCGCCCTTATTTCCCACCATTATTGGACACCTCAGAAGTAGCAGAACAACTGAAAACAAGAGAGATCAACCCTGACTGCCTACAATAGGAATCCAATGATCAGATTGTGTACAGAAAGATCAAGGGCACTCGACAACAAAGGATCCAACTTTATTGAGTCGTCAAAGCAGGGCAACTCCTACACCAAGGCAAGTGGCTCACCCGGGGCCAAATTCAATAGAAATTTCCTCATATGATGGGGGACCTCAACGCAATGGAGAACATTACTTCCTAAGGAGGCAGGATTGATCCAGATGGATATTGTTGGCCACCCACCTTTTCCTACTGGTTCAAAACAGTTTTCTGACAATTTTGGCAATTACTATTTTTAGCAGTTTTAACTTCCGGGGCCATTTTGAGGGCCTAAATGAAGGTTTTTCGAGATTGAGCTCCTCAATGATATCCATAGGAATATTGAGCCCCCAAAATGAATCTCCTCGATGATACCTTTCCAACGGGCTATCACATGCCTAAAACGAAGATCTTATGCAAAAGTTACGACCCTGGGAAATTGATGTACTGACTTACCCAAATAGGGCCCACATGACTTTTGGCGCTTCATCTCCTAGGGTTAGGTTTTTGGATGTCTAGGGTTTTGGGCATTCTTTCTTATTGTAAAAATGCCTTCATAGCCTCATTGTAACCTTCTTCTTGCGAATGCGTGTTGTCGTCACATCTCTTCTCAGAGATAAGCCGCCACCATTCCAACAAGCTTGTTTTTGCTGCATTTTACAGTTTCAACGTATTTCGTTATTGAATAGAAAACCAATTTTACTATATCTCTGTTATTTTTTGTTAAGAACCTGTTAATAATCTGTATTCATTTCATTCTGCTCCTAAAATCTGGATCAAAGGAGATCATGGATTATTCTAAGAATGGATTACCAATGTTTAATGGTCATAATGGTTTAAAGTATGAGATGTAGAGCATAAGGACGGAATTATTTTTATCGGCACAAAAACATTATATTTGGCTATCAATTGTTATAGGATATGATAGTTCAAAAAGGAAAAATACTGCATCCAAGAAGGAATTGAAGAAGAATAACAAAATAGCAATGGATTTCATCTAGGAAGGATTACCTAATCTGGTAAAAGAAAAGGTTGGTAAATGTTCATCGGCCGAAGAACTTTGGGATAAGTTACATAATGTATATTCTTCACCCATCACATAATAAAAAAATGACAAAGAAGATGCAGGTACAGAACAAGAAGAAAGATGTTCATCATGTCAGACAGATTCAGAAGAGGAAGAGTATGAAGAAGAATAAGTTTATTACATAGAACAATTGATTAGTGAAATTAAATATCTAAATAAGTAAAGAGAAGAAAAAAAGTCATCCAAGAAAGAATTAATGAAGCAAAAGGAAAGTGTTCAAGGTTACAAAAAATCCTAGCAGGTCATCAAGAATTTAAGAACTCGGCTAGAAGAGACCAAAAGAATTGAAGAAATACTAGAATATCCAAAGAAATGTTTAGAAGCCAACGTAACATCATAAAAGGAAGAAGCAGAAAAGAGAGAAAAGATATTGGCGGATCATCTCAAGGAAAGAACCAATGACTTAAACCAACTTGAGGAAGAGTTTGGTCAAGAAGAGAGAACACTTGAAGAAGAAATAATTACATTGAAAATCGAACTTGAAGAAGTAAAGAGAAAAGAAGAGGTCATGAAGTCTCAGATAATGAAGAAAGAAGAAGAGGTTGAGAAGCTTGAAGAAGAAGTTGTCACACTAAGAGTCAAACTCTTCAAGCTCAAAAAGAATTTTGAAGAGATAGAAACATCCACATCAGTTATAGAGAATGAAGAGAAGCACTCAAGGTTGCTAGAAAAGAAGAATGAATAAAATAGAAAGAGTTTTGCAGAAGTACTCAAATGAAGAAATCACGGTCAACCAGAATCTAAGAAAACTATTGAAGATACATCTTCAAGAAAACCATTCATGTTCAAGCCACAAAGAAGCTTCAATCATGATCATGATCAGTCAAGGAAAAAATTTAGAAGGACTACACCACAAAGAAGATCATTCACTATCAGGTGTGCAAATTTCTTTTATGGTCATTGTTTTTATTGTACTAATTTTGGACATAAGGTTGCAGATTACAGGGATTATAAAAGAAATGTTCAATCAAGAAGTGCATATGTGTCTCCACGTAACATTGAATGTTACAAATGTCATAACTATATACACATAGCTAGTGATTGTAGAAGCATGATCGATACTTCCATGAAAGAGAACATTGATATCAGATATAAGAAAGTATGGATAAGAAAACACGAAGAACATGTGAACAAAGACCAAGTCCTAGAGATCGCAATATTGGCAATAAAACGAGATGAAGAAAATTCTACATAGAAAAAGAAAGATGTCAGATATATAAAGGTTTGGAAAATAACTGAAAGAAAATAAGGACAGGTAAATAAGGAACAGGTTCAAGAGATTGTAATTTCAGGCATTATAGTGAAATATGAATCCACAGACATAAATAAATAAGTTAGAGCTCAAAGAGATGATGAATCTACCAATGAAGATGATGATGAATCTACCAATGAAGATGATGATGAATACACATCAGAGCGGGAATTGTTCTAAGACATATGGCTTAGAGACTCCCATGTAATATGAATATTAGATAGGGGGAGTCTATGTGATAGCTGTGACAGACCAAAGAACCATCCTCCGAGCATCTTCCAAAGTTTGAGAAGACATATCTAGAGAATTCAGTTAGCAGAAGTTCAAATCGATGGATTAATCAAGACTTCATGATAATATAGTGATAAATGGATTAGCATTATGGACAGTTGTGCAACTAGATTGTTGGATAGTATGGACGAGAGAATGGATTCATAGATTGGTTCAGAGAGTGATTTAGAGAAAAAGGAACATTATCATAATGGATGATAATTACACAGGAAATGGCTCGAACAATGCTAATGGATTCCAAATTGACAAATATGTTTTGGACACATGCAGTGCATACAACAGTTCACATTCAAAACAAAGTAATGCTTAGAAACAACAATGAAAAAACTACGTACGAACTATGGAAAGGAAGCAAATACAACAACCTCTACATCAAGGTAACTTAAGGTAGTATTTTATTAATTAAAATTTATATTGATGATATTGTTTTTGGAAGTGCTAATGACATGTTAAGACAGAAATTTGCAAAGGATATGCAAAATGAATTTGAAATGTCATTACTTGGAGAATTGTCCTTATTTATGGGTCTTCAGATATGTCAAAGAAACCAAGGAATTTTTATTTCTCAAACTAAGTATATCAGAGAAATGCTAAAGAGGTTCAGAATGGAAGATTTCAAACTAGTTACCACTCCTATGCAAACCGGTTTTAAGTTTAGCAAAGATGATGATTCAAAGTCTACAAACTAGAGGAAATACATGTCAATGATTGGTAGCTTACTATATGTGACAACATCCAGACCAGATGTAATGTAGGCAGTTGGACAGGTGGCATGATTTCAAGCAACACCAAAGGAATCACATGTATTAGCAGTGAAAAGGATTTCAGATATCTTAAAGGAACAAAAGAGTTTGGACTATGGTATCCAAAAGGAAAGGCTCTATCACTTATTTCCTACGCAGATGCAGATTGGACAGGTTGCATTGATGACAGATGAAGCACCAATGGAGCAATGTTATACTTGGGTGAGTTTTTAGTATCATGGCTAAACAAGAAACAATCATCAATATCTTTATCTACAACTAAGGCAGAGTATATTGCAGTAGCATCATATTGTAAACAAGTTCTAAGGATGAAACACACTCTGATAGATATACAGTTTGAGTATGATGAGCCCATTCCAATCTATTGTGATAATACAAGCGCCATCAATATCTCTAAGAACCCAGTGATGAAATCCAAAATGAATCACATTCCAATCAAGTATCACTTTCTACGATAATAGGTTGTAGAGAAGAACATCAGAGTTGAATATGTGGGAACAAAAGAGCAAGTGCCAGACATCTTTACAAAACCTCTTCCACGGGAAGCCTTTAAGTATCTTCGCTAGAGACTCATAGTAATTTCTACTCCAAAATAAATTATTTTGAATGATTATCTTATATGTATTAGATTTACATGAGGAAGCACCATAAAGAGGACAATTTAGGTTGGGAGATCAGTTTCAGGAAGAGCTTAGTCAGAGGGAGTATCCGCAAGGACAGTTCAATTAGGGGAAGAAACCTCGGATGGAAAGATACCTTTGCCATTGATAACAAAGGGGGAGATATTTATCAGATGGAGGATATAAATTCTTGGAGAGAGGGCATAGAGGCATGTAGACAGGGGGAGCATCTCGAGGAGAGTTCAGTCAGGGGGATCAGCCCCAAAGGGAGATACCCTTTTCCATTTATGTCAAAGGGGAAGAGATAGAAACATTGATGAGGAGTATAAGCATGAATGTTATCATGACTAAGTTTTTCCATCAATGTTGGTGTTGCCATCAATGCCAAAGGGGGTGATTGTTAGACAATTGGCCTAGGTTGATGGAAAGTTGGTATAGATTGTTGGTTTTAATTGATATCAACCATTGGAGAGTGATATTGTATATTGATGTCAACCCTTAGTGATTGATTTCAACCCTTGGAGAAAGTCCGGTAGTGAATTTTGGTAGCACAAAGGTATGGGTAATGGACCCAAGTTTGTTTGATGTATAATGGTATGAGTTTTAATATATTTTAAGGTAATACTATTATATATGGGTATTACATGTCATTCAATTTCCGGTGGTATGTGGAACATAACATAAATCCTCACGGTTAAAGAGTTATGGCCATGTGAAGTTGGAGAACCTAGGTTTGGGTAATGGACCCAAGTTTGTTTGATGTATAATGATATGATTTTTTATATATTTGTAGGTAATACTATTCTATATGTATAGTACATGTCATTCCATTTTTGGTGGTATGTGGAACGTCACATAACTCCTCACGGTTTGAGAGTTATGGCCTTACGAATTTGGAGAACCCTCACGAGTCATCTAGAAGCCCCAAAAGGTCAAAGTAGTCAAAGTGGTTTAAGATATTTTGATCTGGATTTTATGAGAAGAACGAAATGAATACAGATTATTAACAAGTGCTTAACACAAAATAAAAGAGATATAGTAAAACTGGTTTTCTATTCAATAACGAAATAAGTTGAAACTGTAAAATGCAACAGAAACAAGCTTGTTGGAATGGTGGCGGCTTATCTCTGAGAAGAGATGTGACGACAGCGCGAATTCGCCAGAAGAAGGTTATAATGAGGCTCTGAAGGCCTTTTTACAATAATAAAGAATGACAAAAACTCTAGACATCCAAAAACCTAACCCTAGGAGATGAAGCGCCAAAAGTCATGTGGGCCCCGTTTGGGTAAGTTAGTACATTAACTTCCCGGGGTCATAACTTTTACATATGATCTCCGTTTTAGGCGTGTGATAGCCCATTGGAAAGGTATCGTCAAGGATATTAATTTTGGGGGGGGGAATCATATCTTTATGTATTTTTGAGGATCTCTATCCCGAAAAACCTTCATTTAGGCCCTCAAAATGGCCCCGGAAGTTAAAACTGCTAAAAATAGTAAATTGCCAAAATTGTGAGAAAATTGTTTTGATCTAGTTGGAAAAGGTGGGTGGCCACCGATATCCATATGGATCAATCCTACCTCCTTAGGAATAAATGGTCTCCATTGCGTTGAGGTCCCCCATCAGATGAGGAAATTTCTGTCGAATTTGGCCCCGGGTGATCCACTTGCATTGGTGCAGGAGCTGCCCTGCTTTGACGACTTGATAAACATGGATCCTTTGTTGTCGAGTGCCCTTGATCTATCTATCCAAAATATGATCATTGGATGCATGTTGTATGCAGTCAGGGTTGAGCTCTGTTGGTGTCAGTTGTTCTGCTACTTCTGAGGTGTCCAATAGTGGTGGGAAATAAGGGCGAAGGAGATCCACGTTGAACACTGGGTGCAGACCAAGGAAAGGAGGAATGTTGAGCTCAAAATAATTATCCCCCACGGCCTTGGTGATAGTGTATGGCCCATAACAGAGTGGGTGAAGCTTCCGATGGGGTCCTGTAAGGCGTTCTTTCTGCAAGTGAAACCAAACTTTGTTGCCCACCTAAAACTTATGCAGCACCTGATGTTGATCATGGCAATGTTTGTACTTGTCATTGGACTTATGTAGGATATCCTGAACCTGTTGGTGGATGTGTTGGATCCACTCAATGAACTGGGTGTCTTTGTCAGCTTCAGTTGGATAAGGAGATGAGTCGGTCGAGGTGACCGCAAGGGGAAGTGCAACATCTATGGGACCTAATGGTTGGAATCCCAACCCCACTTGAAAGGGGTTGTGGCCGGTTGAGCTATGCAGGGCTCAGTTGTAGATATGCTAGACATAGGGAAGGTTCTCATCCCATGTGCGAGGGTGCTTTGAATTATACATGCAAAGGATATGCACAATCATTTGATTTATAACCTCGGTTTGGCCATCTGTCTGGGGGTGGAAGGCCATGGATTTGGTGAGCTTGGTGTCTAGTAGTGACCAGAGGCTCGACCAGAATGTGTTGAGAAATCGACTGTCCCAATTTAAGACAATGGTTTGTGGGATTCCAAAATTTACCCAGACTCGTTCAAGGAAGATCTTGGGAGTGGCCTCTGTTGTGATGCTCTTCTTGCAGGCAACCAGAATCGCCATCTTAGAAAAGTGATCAACAACCACAAAACACAGTCATTTCCCCACTTGGTGGATGGAAGGCCTGACATGTAGTCCATTGATATGGATTCCCATGGCCTGTCAGGAGTAGGAAGAGGGGTGTATAGGCCCTGTTTCTTAGTGGTCGGTTTGGCAATAGCGCAGGCAGTGCAAGACCTGATATACTTGCTGACCTCCTGTCGAAGTTTTGGCCAGTAGAAATGTTTATGTAGCATTGCCAAAATCTTTTTGATGCCAAAGTGTCTTGCCACCCGACTATAGTGGGATTCCCAGATCAGCTTCACTCGCTCACTTGATGGAACAAAGATATGGCTCAGATGACACAATAACCCATCCTGAAGATGGAAATTATCGACAACTGCGTTTGCACCCAACATTTGGTAGGTGGTGGAGAATTCAGGGTCTATCTCATAGATTTGGGGCCATCCATATGTCTCATGGCCACCAGAGTCTAGCACCATGGTGAGTGTCGCGACTGGCGGTCTGTTGAGGCAATCAGCAACGCGATTGGTGCTTCTTGTTGTATACTTGATGTTGAGGTGGAATTGCTGCAAGTATGTGGACCACTTTTGATGGCGGTCATTCTGTAAATTTATCGTGTGTCTACATGAACTGTAGTGGCTTATGATCAGTGTATATGACTGTCTCCTTCCCAAGAATGTAATGTCTCCACTGGCGGCATGCTTTCACAATGGAGTACATTTCTTTGTCGTAAGTAGGGTACTTATGGACAGTATCTGACAGTGTCTTACTATGATAGGCCACGGGGTGGTCGTGCTAAGTGAGAAAGATGCCCACAACATAGTCTGGAGCATTTGTCTCGATCTCAAAGGGATGCTATAGGTCTGGTAGTGAAAGTACTGGGGCTGAGCACAAGCACTGCTTCAAATCATCGAACACTTATTGTTGGGACCGGTCCCATGCAAATTTTTCCTTAACACCACCCCTGTTTATTTGGCTGAGGTCCCATGCAATATGGGAGAAACCCAACAAGAACCTGTGGTAGAAATTGGCAAGGCCCAACAAGATCTGAATCTCAGTGAGTGTTGTTGGTGCTGGCCAGTCACGGATGACTTGGATCTTGGTTGGATCCACATGTACACCATGTTGATCAATGATGTAGCTCAGGTAATGGACCCTATCCATGCCGAAGGATCATTTTTCCAAGTTGGCGTATAGCTTGTGCTGCCGCAGGGTGTGCAGAACCTGCTAAATATGATGCAAGTGTTCGGCCCAAGTCTTGTTGTAAATTAGAATATCATCAAGATACACCACTACAAAAGTATTGCTGAATGGTTGCAGGATATTGTCCATCATCCTCATGAAAGTGTCTGGAGCATTTGTCAAACCAAAGGGTATGACCAACCATTCAAAAAGGCCTTCCTTTGACTTGAAGGCGGTCTTCCATACATATGTCTTTTCTATCGGGACCTAGTGGTAGCCAGACTTCAGATCAATCTTACTTAAGTATTCGGCCCCCATGAGTTTATCAAGGAGGTCATCGATTTGGGGAATCAGGTACTGGTTTCTGAATGTGATTTTATTCAGAGCCCAATAATTAGTACAGAGTGGCCAGGTTCCATCTTTCTTCTATGCCATCACGATTGGGCTCCCACAAGGTGATGAGATGGGGTGGATGTGCCCCTTGTGGAGCAGTTCTTGGATCTGTCACTTGATCTCCTCATTCTCTAGCAAAGAGTGACGATAGACTGTCCCATTGGGCAGTGGTGCGTCGGGGGTCATATCAATGGGATGCTTGACCTAGCAGTGTAGAGGTACCCCTGTAGGTGAGGAGAAGATATCCGATTATTCTTCCACGAACTTATCCACTTACTTCTGCTGTGTGGAGAGGTTGGTCGCAGAGACCCTAGATGTGGCTGTGATCTTTCGCTTATTCTAAGAGAAAATCATGAAGAAGACAAACTTCCCCATCTGAGAGATGACCTTCCTGCATTTCGTAGCAGAGATCAAGGAAATAGCACTAGGTGGGACTGCCTTGGGTATCCTATACAATTTCCTATTCAAAGTAATTATAACACTACGAGGCCTAGACTCATATACAACATGACATTTCCATAAATAAGGTTGGTCCAAAAGAGCATCACAAACTTTGAGAGGAGCAACTTCACACAATACGTCATCTTTGAAGGGCTTGATGTCATACGACAGTCGACACTATTGGCTGACGCGGAGATTTCTTCCTTGGTGGAGCCATCCTATGGTGTATGGTTGTCAATGTGGCATTATTGGCAGGGCCAGCCCCTTGATGACCTCTATTGATATGAGTTTCATCTGGCTGTCACTATCAACGATGAAGTGCAGCGAGGTGCCTTTTACCCACATCTGTGAATGGAAGAGATGCTTTCCTTCTTCTGTCTCGTCTGGTTCACTAGGCTGGAGCTTGGTGGTAGCAATGGTGGCACTGGGTTCCACGTCAATGATCTGTCTTCCCCTTTCTGG
>ML792280.1:185776-207725 GCA_009831015.1 Picea engelmannii | reverse complement strand
AGTCGAATAGTACTCCTTGATCTTCTGTCCAACTTCTCCCAATATTCCTTTGGAATACCAGTAGGTGATGTACTGGTAGTTTGTGTACTAGTAGGTTGTGTACCAGTATCCTGTGTGCTAGTAGATGGTGTACCAGTAGGTTGTGTACCAGGATCCACAACGATCCATTGTTCTTTGTCTACAAGAAGGTCCTCCATCTTCAGCTTCCATAGCTCAAAGTTTTTATCATTCAAATTCTCTATATCGATTCTATATGAGCTCACCATTCCTCTCTCTATACTCGAATCTCCACTAGAAAAGCTCCCACTAAACCCAGGTTTATCACAGACCCAAGATAAACTTGATCTATCAAGACCGAGCCAAACCCTCAACAAAAAAGGCGTCCCTCTGAAGCCAAAAATGAGCTCTAATACCACATGTAAGTTTTAAACCAGTGAAGTAAAACAATCCATATAGATTCTTAAGCAAAACAAAATTTAATCAATGGCTCATTCACATAGTACACAAATATTTATATCGAAAACCCTCAATCGGGAAAACCTTTCTTATATTCATTATATCAAATTTCACCATTCACTATACAATATATACAATTTTTTTAGGTATTTCGTAGATACCAAAACCCTAATCCCTAAAGCCAAGATTATTTTTAGTAAACCGCTAAAAATAGCAAAATCTGCTAAAAATAGAAAAAACTGCCCAAAAACAAATTTCGGGGCGCTGCCTGAATGTTGCGCGTAACCAGGGGGGCATACCTTCCCCCCCCCTAGGACCCCCCTAGGAAATCATCTGACGCACACAACACAAATAGAGCACTACTATGAGGGATCATCAGACACAGTTGTCGAATATGATGTGCCCACACACACACACGCAAAGAATATAAAACATACCCAACAGTGAATGTAGTTTTATCTTGATCTTCTGGGGCGATCTGGATCTGATTGTAGCCACTAAAAATGTCTAGGAAAGAAAATAATTTGTTTCCTACCAAAGTATCCAAGACCTGATCAATGAAAGGTAAGGGGAAGTGCTCCTTTTGAGTGGCTTTGTTAAGTTCCCTGTAGTCAACACAGATTCTCCATTTCCCATTTTTCTTGGGGACGATCACTAATGGGGAAACCCACTGGCTATCTGATATAGGATATATAAAATCTACATCCAACAACTTTTGTAATTCTTTTTTAACAATATCCCTGAGATGATGATTCAATCTTCTTTGCAGTTGTCGGATAGGTTAGGCATATTTCTCAATGTAAATGTGGTGTGTGCAAAGTTGCAGATCAATACCTTTCATATCAAAATACTCCCAGGAAAAAGCTTGTTGGTATTTAGAGAGGACTTTAATTAGATTTTTTTGTTGTTGCTCATCTAAATTGGCATTGATGTTCAGAGACCTCTCTGGTGCAATCTCAACGGATTTGTTGTTATGAACAACTGTAGTTGGGATTTGTTGTTCCATTAAATCTTCCAACGGGTCTCCCTGTGCTTCACAGTCTAGAACAACTTGGAGCATCTGGCATGTTGGGTTACCCAAAGTGGTTGGGATATTAATAAGACCACTGATTGCATCATCCTCTAGATGGTTCTTGATTCTGAGAGCTTCTTCCAGCATGAGAGGGGCTCGTAAATCCTTTTCTAGATATCATGGTGGTGGCAATTGTGGATATATGAAAGTTGGGATTGGCTTGGGAGAAGGATATAAGATGAGATTCTTTATGACACCTCTTCTAGAAATTGTCATATTAATTGTTTGGCATCCTATGCATGCATTGGTTGTTGCGAGCCACGGTCTACCCAGTATCAATGGATGCCCTTCAAGCCCACTTCTTGGGTTGATGATGAGGAAATCCGCCAGATATTCCCAAGAGTCGACTGAGATTGCTATATCATGTAATGTGCCAAATGGTCGAACCACCGATTGATATGCCAATTGTAACATAATTGGGGTGGGTTCGAAGGAGTCAAAACCTAGGGTATTGCAAGTTTCCATAGTCAGGATATTGAGGGCCGCCCCCAAATCAACTAGTGTATTGGGAAAAGAACAGCCCTGGATTTGAACTTTTACTATGGGATTCCCTAGATATGCATATTTGATTGGTTCTTGTCTACCAAGAATTAGATCAGACAAGGCTCCTATGCGAACCGTTGATGATGAATTTTTTATTTTCCTAACAGGCTTCCTCCCACATAGTTCCTTGATTGTTTTCGCATAAATTGGAATATCTTGTAGAGCCTGCAGGAGTGGAATCTTGACATATAAATTCTTGAGTTCCCCTACAATATCGAAGTTGGGATATACGACGAGTTTTTCTATCATCAATATTTCAGGAAATGGAGGGGAAGGAGTTGCATCCTTATTAGGACCCTGTGATTCGACTGTGTTTCCCCCCTGCTCGATTGCTTCCATTATTACCACAGTAGAGGGTGTTATTGTGGGTTGTTTTTCATTCTCCTGCTCTTTGGAAACATTATTTTATTCAAGAGATATTATATGCCCCGATATCAACCGGAGTTCGTTGCACCCTACCGAGTTGGTTTCCCCTTCCCCATTCTCCATAATATGGACAAGCTTAGCCGGTCAATTATTAGTATTTGGGTGAGGTTGGGCTGGTAGTTGGGGGTGCAATTGCATTTGAGAGTTTTGGGGTAGTTGGAGTGGATCTTGCAACGTGGATTGGGTTTGAGGGGCCATCATGGGTTGATTGTTTATCCCCATGGGGCTCTGCCAATTTTGATTCCAATTTGGATTTTGGGTAGTCATGTTGGGCCACTGTGAAGGGTAGGGGTTATTTGAGTTTTTCCAGGATGAGGTGGGGTATTGCTAGCTAGGCCAGGTAGAATTTGCAGTTGGTTGATTTTGCTAGATAGGATTTACAGCGGGCTAGTTTGGCCAAGTAGGATTTGTAGGTGGGTATTGGTGGGGATTCTAGTACTTCTGATTAGTAAATGGTTGACCCTGCCATGCGTTACCAGATTTTTTTTGTTGATTATACTATCTGGAAAATAAAGAGGAAGGGTCTTGTAGTGTATTTGGAGTTTGGGTCTGCCATTGACAATGTTGAGCCATCAGATATAATGGTTGTGTCTGCTCTTCCTCTTCTCTAAAGACAACTCTCATTCTAGGGAGCAATGGGAATTGTTCTGTGTCATGATCCTTGGCGCAGATAGCGCAAATCCAAACCACATCCAAAGGACAATCCCTTGGACCATGTTTTCTTCTGCATCAGTGGCAAAATATGGCCAAGGTCTGTTCTTCTTCTGTATTTTTCTGTTTGGCCTGCAATACATCCAATTGTGTAGTCAGAGTGCTCAGAATATCATTTTTGAAATTTTCTAAGATATTACCAACTTCAGCTCGCGTAACACCCCCGCTAGTAGTATTGTTATTTATGGTGAGGGAAGTCTACATTCTTAATCTAGTCTGTGTGCTTCCTCGTGAGCACCTAATACACAATTGAATGATGTTATCATAAGTTTCTTGATAAATGTCACCCTTCCCCATTAGATTCAATGTTTCTACCCATTCATCCTTCATACCTTTAATCAGAGTTTCTTTAAGTACTTCACCTGGTAATGTACCATAGGGTGATCTTTGTAAATTATACTGAAATATCTCAACATATTCTTCTAATGATTCATTTTCTTTTGCAGTCATTTGAAAGATTTCATATTTTAGGTCTCTTGTTCTACAATAATCCTGATATTTTGTCAAGAAGGCATGTTTCATCTCATCTCATGAGTTTATAGTTCCACCTCCTAATCCCATAAACCAACGTAGAGTTGCTCCTTTCAAAGTGGAGGGGAACAATTTTAGCTTTTGGGGTTCAGAGGTGTAATCATACCCTCTACATAGGACATCAAACTCGAATAAGAATGCGTCTGGGTCTTCTGAGATCAATCCATAGAAGGATGGCAGGTTTTGTAGGGGTATTTCTTTCATGGGGGCAATGGCAATTGGATCAACTATAGAATATTCCAATGTGGAAGTCTGGGGACGTTGTTGATTTGGTTGTGCAATTTGATAAAAAATGTGCCAAAAATATTCAGAAATTTCTTGATCCGGGTGTTCTATTCGAGGTGGTTGATTATTTGATCCTCTAGGGGATTTGGTTGCGCTCCCTCTATCTAGGATTTCAGGTATTCCTTCTTATTTCACATGAGATTTAGGATCAAGGGGTGGTGATGGGTCTGCCTTGGAAACCCAACTGGTTTCTCCTTCCTCCAGATTACAAGAATTTCCCTCTTCTAAAGGGTTGAGAGGTGGAAGATCTGTGCTCTGAAAGCTTTGCTCAGTCCCTTCAATCTTGTTGTGAATCTCAGCATGGGTTGTAGTTGGTGAGACTGCTACCTGAGGGATTTGGGTAGGTCCTTTCCTAGGTCCAACCAAAGCTTGAGATTCGACTTTTCAGATTATTTCATCTATGAAAGTGCTTCTCCTAGGGAGGACCGGGCCCCGGGATTTGGTCATTTTTGGTGGGGTTTTTTTTTTTCAAGATCTTTCTTCTTATTCATACACACTTCACTCAAAAATAAATTCAAAAAGAAACACCTATGCAACCTCTTAATGTGTCAACTGGAGGTAGGTGTTGGCATAAGCATCTTAATTATTGTCTGTGTAGGTTCTTACGTTCCGTCTTTAATACCTCGTCCTTTAGAGACACAATCTCTGCTACCTTTGACATTCTCCTTGGCAACGATGCCAAAATGTTGGGCTCTAAAGATGTCCTAAAAACAACCTTAGTTAAACATTAATTTATCAACCCGAGGATTCGTCTTTTATCTCAAGAACATCAACAAAGTCTATGCAGATATCTTGTAGAGGCTAAAATCGTGTAGCTAAAGAAAACCTGAGTTTATCCACAATCAAGTTCCTCAAATGTTCATTTAAAGATTCTAAGACTAAGATCTTATTTAACAGAATTGAAATCTGATTACTAACATGATGTGAATGAAAAGGAACTAGCTAATTTGCTGAATTCATTTAACTAAGAAGCAATGATTGAATCTAAGTAAAAGACTTGCAAAATTAACTATTAACTATGAATCAAATTGTTGGAAAGGAAATAGTGAATTACTCTAATGGAAAGAAACAACAATTATAATCTAATCAAAAGGGACAACAAATATAACTGAGCGGAAACAAACAGCAATTGTAACTTTAACTAAAAGGAATGGCAAATGTAATCTATTTGAAAGGAACAACAAATGCGAATATAAGTAAAAGGAACAACGCGTATGAAAATGTGAGGAACTATCAAGCAACAAAATACAATAATGGAAGTTGGAATCAACAATCATCAACACTCAAAAGAAATGTCTATCTTCTGTATGCAAAACAATATGACATCATTAACACGCTTATGAATTCATCTTAACTATTGGGAAAGAGAATTGAATTGTAAAACATAAATCAGACTGATACCATTACAACTGAAACAATAGCTCCTTTAGACTGGGTCCTTGGTCCTTAGAAGCACTGCTACTAGAAACTCAGTATGTAAAAATGGTGAAAACGATTAAAGCTTTTACTAACTTCATAGCTGCTACATCATTCACAAAAACTTATTGCGTAGAGTAATTCTGAGCTTGAATACTTGAACGCAATTCTTAGATTGTCTTTTAGGATCTATTATCCTCTATATATACAATAATCTGAGTAAATCAAGACATCATGAGGACCGAAATATCCTTATGATTTCTTTACTATTATAAAGTTACAATATAGAAAATCAAATCATCTTTAAAACTGCTTTGCACAAAAAGTCCTTAACCTCCAATAGCTCATGCATCTTCAAGATTTCCTTTGCTATTTTGGTTTTGACAATATTTATCCAATCCTGTAACATAATCAAACAATTCCAATCGTATTTTAGAATCTATTCAACATAACTTCAATGATATCACTAGAATACATATTAATCATTTTCTATCTTATTTATCCCTAATTAACAAAAAAGTCAATCAAGATTGTATCATGAACTGTAGGAATAAGGAAGATATGTGTACCTTTTTCATAACCCAACAACAACCAATCTTGGAAAATCCTTTTATGAACCTTCTATAGTATCCTACTAAGACCATAAAGGATCTGATATCATATACATCCTTTGGGGTAGGCCATTCCATAATAGATCTGATCTTGTCAGGGTCTAGTGCCACTCCTTCTTTAGAAATAGCATGGCCTAAGTAATGGACTTGCTTCTGGAAAAAATCACACTTGCTAAACTTAGCATAGAGTTGATGCTCTCTTAGTACTTGAAGTACAAGTCTAATATGTTCTTCATGCTCCTCTCTGTTCTTGGAGTATATTAGGATATCATCAATGAAAACCAATACAAATCTGTCTAGGAATTTGGTGGTTACATTATTCATCAAGCACATAAAACTGGTGAGGGAATTGGTTAATCCAAATAGCACCACCAGAAATTCATAGTGACCATATTTGGTCCCAAAGGCTGTTTTTTGGATGTCTTCATCCTTGATTCAAACTTGATGGTATCCATACCTTAATTCAATCTTTGAGAAAATGGAAGCACCCCCCAATTGGTCAAACAAGTCATCGATTCTTGGTAAGTGGTACTTGTTCTTTATCGTGGTATTATTGAGTTTTCTATAATCTATGCACAGTCAGAGTGTGTCATATTTCTTCTTCATAAACAAGACTGGTGCTCCCCATGGAGACACATTGGGCTGTATGTAGCCTTTGTCAATCATTTACTTTAGTTTTATCTTGATATCAACTATCTTGGGTCTAGTCATCCTATAGGGTGTCCTAGACACTGGCACTACTCATGGTGCAAGTTCTATCGAGAAGTCAATGTCTCTTCTCAGAGATAGACCTGGTGCCTCTTTTGGAAACACATCTCTATACTTGCTTAATATGGGGTAGTCCTCTAGGTTTGGTATGTCATCCTCAACATATTCCAACACTTGTATTTCATATAGAGGACATCCCTTTCTGTAATACTTTTTCATTTGAAGGGATGATATTCGTCTCACTGAGATAGGCTTTTAAATCCCTTGGAGGGTCATTTTTCTCCCTTCTTCATTCTCACACTCCAAATTTTTATGGTAACAGTCCAATTTGGTTTTATAAGTGTCTAACCTATCCATACCAATCAACAGGTCATAAGATCCTCGGGGAAGTATGTTAAGGGTCGCTTGGATGGGAAATCCATCCATAATGAATTGGAAAGCTGGTATGACCTCTGCTACTTTTCTTTTGGTGTCAGTGGCTAGTTGTACCAACCATGGATTAACATGCCTAACTAGTTGTAGTTTACACTTATCAAGAGTCTGAGGGGCTACATAACTCAAATTAGAACCAGGGTCAATTAAAATAGAAACCAAATGGCTGGTGATCATACCTTCCATCTCTAACACTGAAGCTTGGTGGTCGGCTTGTTTATTATCAAAAGATTCATAAATCCATGGCATTCTCCTAGCCACGTCATTGACTATGATAGCTTCTTGGATATTGTAGACTCTTCTACTGTTCTGTTGTCTGTGTGGAAAATCCCTCAATAGATGTTCTTCTCCACAACCCCAACATTTCAAGGGTTCCTTATTTGGGTTATGAGTCTTTCCTGGGGCTGCTCCAAAAGGTTTATTTCCACTCTAGGAGGGAAAATTTTGCTAATATACACTTCTAGTAGGAAGGCTTATCCTAGAGTCCTTCCTATAGTTCTTAAATCCCGAGGATTTGAACCCCTTCTTATTGAATCCCGAAATACTCTTCTTCTTCCAGTCCTCGCAAGGTTTTGTCTGACTCCCAAATTGTTCATAACAATACCTTGCCTTCTGGATAGTGTCTTCTAAGGTATTTGGCTCGTTAAACTCAATTATGTTCCGGTAGGTCTGAGGTACCCCACTGATAAATCATTTAACATTTACCTTTTCATCATTTATGTAGGGTACATACCTCAACAAATCAAGGAATTTATTGACATATTCCTCTATGATGAGTTGTCCCAGATTGAGTTCATATAACTCCTTAGTCTTACCATCAAAGCATTTCTCTGAAGGATACTTATTCTTGAAGTGTTTCTCAAATTGTTTCCATGATAAGTCCTGATCATGGATTCCTTTCACATTCTTAAGGTCTTCCCACCAAATGGAATATTTTCCATTCAGGTTGAAGATGGTTATTCGAGCCTTCAAGTTTTCAAAGTAGTCATGGACTCTGAATTACATCTTTAAACCAAGCAGCCAAGGTTCTACCTCTTCCCCTTTCTCAATCACTCCATTGAAAGAGGGTGGTTTGGATTTCTTGAACTCTTCAGGGTCGTGACTTTTGGAATGATTTCGCTTCTTTCTTTTCCTTTGAGAATGTGAGCTAGTTTTTCTACTAGAATATCCCTCGGAGTTGTCAGTTTCCTTTCCAAAGAAATCTCCCCATGAGTGTCCCCTGTCTTCAGGTTGGACCTTCCTCGAGGTACTCCTCCCATTGTGGCCTCTTATGGGACCACGTTTTCATATCTCAGGTGAACTTTGACTTCTCTTTGTATCTCGTTGGTCCACATGACTGATTGTAGGTCCATGTTACAGTTTCCTCTGTATATCAAATAAGCTCTACATCAAGACTGCATTAATTTCTATTTTTTTTCTTTCTCTTTTATCAATCTCTCATTGTCGACCTTGCAACTCTGCAATTCGGCCATGAGGCTCCTTATTGTTTCAGCCATATCCGGAGGGGTTTCCATCGCCCTCCTTTTGTCATATTCTTCATCTCTATTGTGGGATCCCTCCCCCACTTCATGGTGTGTCACCATTCTTTACACTTGTAGTTTTCCCGTGATTTACTGACTGCTTAAGTGATGACAAAACACTAATCGTTAGCCAACAGTCTATTAGTTTATGAACAACACACTGTTCATATTTCTTAAATACACACACACAGAAGAAGGTTTCATTCTTTTCTTCAGTAAAATCTTAACCATACTTTTTAGGAAATAGGTAAGATAGGGCGTCACCCTTAAAGTTCTTTAATTATGGTTTTTATGCAACTCGTCCATGAGCCGAAGTAGGCCAAGTGTTGTAACCATTATCTAATACCAATTTGTAACACACTCGACTCCTTAATACTCTTTTAAGGGGTGGGGCATCATCAATTCATTTTTCCTTAACTATCTCATCTCGAATCATCTCTCCGAAATGATTCATTCTCTTCTACTTGCCCATAGATTTCTAATGACTGCTACCAGATTCTAAACCAACCCTTGGTTTATATCTTACGACTTCCCTAAGTTCTTCGGGCATTCATTGGTTAAGGGCCACGTGACACCCCCATGGCTTCATCTTGTTAGTATCATCTATTGGTTCCTACCTCCCATAGGAAAGGTCCATCCATCAACTAATCCAACGAATGGATTATCCCTCATCTAACATGTAGACTAGTGGGGAATTCAGAGTTCGACACTTCGACATTGAACGCCTCCTTGCTATCTACGCACGAGACCTCCTGAAGTCATGAAATTATGAAGTCTCGTAATCCTGCCACATGGTTCCGACCTTCAGACCTTTTTGGTCTCTCTACAATGCTACATCCCAAATCCTTTGGAGTCCCAAAGTCCCAGTATCCTAGATTCTCGGTCACTTCACCAACCACGTTGGCTAGGCGGACACGTGCCAGGAACTGACACATAGGAGGGGTCAGGGTGACACGTGTTATGTTCCACTGGGCCTATAGGGTATGTGATACAAATGAATCTGGGTGACACATGGCACATTAGTTTGGGGTCCATGCCACCTTGGGTGACGTCACTCCACCACATCACTTCGGACTGACAACCTTCTAACATTCCTCAAATCTCATGGTTGAGATATGGCCATGTAGATTTATAGATCTATGGATCTTCTTACCTTAGGTATTTGGCATTCAAGAGTTTTCAATGCAAACTCCTCTTTTCTTCCGAAGTGCCCAATCTCCTAACTAAAGGGGCTAGCACCATGCATCCCTGGTATATCGACAAATGGGAAAGAACCTGAAGGATCCCTTGATCTACGGTTCATGGTTCTTCATGGCTCCGAACCTTGATTTTTTGGATCTCGATTTAGTTGGTAATATAGGCTCACCTAACCACCTGGGGACTGCCCAACGTCGGTCAACCTTCTGGGTAACTGTAACTCTTGGTCGCATTCGACCAGTTTATGACTATGGGGTGCGACAATACTCTGAAGTCCCAAACTTCTGGAGCTCCGAAGAACAAATGAATTAGCTCCCTTAAGCTTACCTAAGGTTCCTAGGGGTTCATCATATGGGTTCTCCAAATAGATCTCATCCATTCGTCTTCCAGACGAAAGGGTCTTCCCTTTGAAGAATTAAATCTCTCTATCCTTACTGAGCTTCACCAATGATATTGTTAAGGGTTTGGGCATGATATCCCAGTCGCACAACAAGGGGTATGAAGGGGATAGTTTTTATAATATGATGGATGTGTCGATTTTACTGTATACAATATCACTATTGTCACCCAACCATAGATTGAAGCCACCCTCCGAGCACCTTAACCTTGACAGAGATTCATTCTGGAAGCAAACCCTAGGCTACATAGCCAAACAAAACATGGCGCACCTTTCTCCAAGGATAGCGCACCAAGTCATAGTTGATCACAAAGTCCAACCCATAGCCAAGAGATAGTCCAATACAAAACTAAAATCTGCTAGCTGCAGTAGCTACAACGACAACTCTCCTCCAAACTTGCACACAAATTGGCCAACTGCAGTCCGCACAAGTGTTGCTTCTGTAGTTCTGAGAATGCCTGCTAGAATGAAGACTGACCTCCTGTATTTATACTAAATCTAGCAAACTTCCTGGGCCGAATTCTCATTCTGGGTACTAATTCTTTAGTATATATTATTTCCTTTAGCCAACTTCTTCTCTTGGAGGCTAATAACCTAATACAAGTCATTCCCTTGAACCAACTTGTCTTCTAGGGTTATTAACCAATCAATTTGGGTTTCTTCTTGCTTCCCGGAATATTCTATTCTCGTCAGGTTAACACATGGAGGTAAATAGCTCCCGCATCTACCATAATATCAACACTCCCTCCTAGCTAGGGAGGTATTGAAGGTAATGGTATTGATCACAAACATACCATTCACCCGGTAGCATCAACATAGTCGTATAGACTATCTCATGACTATACCATGAGCACCATCATCACTATCAGTGTCATCAACTACATCATCTCTCGAAAAAAAAATCCATCTAAGTAATCAGACATGATGCTGGATAACTCACTTACTCCACAGAGTGACACAAGAGCCATTCTTCTAATCTGAACATATGTCCTAGAAGAATAAATGTCCTAAACCATTTTCCATCTGGGAAATCTTTGTCCATTGATCATCCATCTAGTTGATAATCATTTACAACACTATTGATAGTATTAAGGGCAATCAAAACAATATCATTCAATAGAGCACAATTGTGTATATCCATAGTAGTACACAACTATAATCCAATGGTACACTACCACACCAAGTAGCACATAGATACTTGATCAGTGATGTATAGTCACAATCAATGGAACACATCCACCAAAGTAGCATACATCTATTGTCTAAAGACATACAGTCTCCATAACAATCATCTGATATCAACCTGCACATAAAACATTGTTATGATATAAAATGAATCATATGGGCCATTCTTCCACTCACATCTGTGAGCTCTGGAAGAGCATCTTCCCTCAAAGTAGAAAATCAATGATGGGCTATCTGGACTATTATTCTCAAGAAAGGAAGAATAATTGTCCTAATTTATGAGCCTGGACCATTCCCTATCCTGGTCCATTCCTCCGACACTAAAAGAAGTGCAACCTGGAGAGAATGAGTCTTCCCTAGGGAATTCATGTCCCTGATTGCTGAACTTGGACCATTCACCTATTTGGGCCATTCCTCCGGCACTAAAAAAAGTGCAACCTGAAGAGAATGAATCTTCCCTAGGGAATGACTATCTGGACCATTTCCTAAGGAAATGATTGTCTTGCACCAACCTCCAAAACATACCATTCTTTGAAACTGCTCACAACTGTGAGCTTCGAAAGAATGATTGTCCCGCGAGGCGGACTAGTCTTTTTGACCACTACTAAGAGTGACTGTCAAGAAGAGAGATTGTCCTAGACCATTCCTCGTTTTAACCAGAATGGGAAATCGTTGCCTATGGTACATCAACAATCCATCAAACCATTTTCATTACAAAAATGATTGTTAGATCTAGGCCATTTTCTGAACTGGAAAATACCTGTCCATCAGAAATCTCAAACCACTTTCTGAACTAGAAAGGAATTTCTCATCTTGGACCATTTTTCGAACTGAAAAATTACTATCCATAAGTCAATAATACATCAGTGCTCCCTCCCAAATTGGGAGACATCTCTTCCTTTTTCAATAAGGAAGTCATCTCAACGAGATCCATCTTGAATACGCAAACTCTTTCATCTTGGACAAAAGATTTACCAAAATGTCTACTTATCTTCTCATCTGTGGAGATATATATTGGAGAACCACTTTCTCTTTTCTGGACTTCATCATGGAGAATGTAATTCTTCATCTCAATGTAATCTAGTCTTTCTGGAACACTGGTTTTCTTTGAAGGCTTCGTATTGCTCTGATCATTACAGTATAACATTGATCATTACAGTATAACATAGTTGAATTTAGCTCTTTTGTTTTTTGCTAGCTCATAACATCATGGCAAGGCTCAAACTAGAACATATCCATGTGCCACTTCTTCTTTCATCATGACAGTTTGTTATGGATTAGCAATCCATCATTCTGGACTTTTGAGTAACCATTCTGACTTTTATCATAGAATATTTTCACGACACTTCTGCTGTGCATGAGAGGCTTTGTACCAAGTTGTTTGAGTTCCAACAAAATCTTCTTCCATCGGCCTATAAGAGTCTCTTTATGGTATACCTCAAAGCCTTGAGGTTGCTCTACATACGCTCTTTTTTCAATTGTTTTGGAGAACATTCTTTGCATTCATCTGATTTCAATTCCAACCCATGGATATTGCGGACAATTTAATGGCTCATGTAGAGGTATGTCTAGTTTACTGGAACAAGAAATCATCATAGTCTTCTCCCTCCATCTAGGAGAACCTCTAGTTCTAGATCTCCCAATGCTTGCATTCATAAGTCTTTCATACATTGTTCTTCATCCTAACTTTCAGTTTCACTACTTGATTTCTTTTAGTGAGTTCATATTAGGCTGGTAGTCTTGTGATTCACGATACAATGACTAGTTGTTCTGGATTTTCTTTCTTTCTTGAAATATTCATGTTCTTCCTCATCTTTCTCTTTAGCTCTTGAGTTCATGGAGTTTTCTATAGATTCTATGCCTTGGAGATTCCAACTTCTTCCTTTCATCATAGGATCATGGATGTGGATGGACAACCAGGGATACTTTTAGGCTTCTTTTCGAACAAGGCTTCTTCTAAAGTCAAACTGAACACGTACTGCTTTTAATGGCTTCTACCATGGATATACACTTCATCATCTTTAATGGATTATAGGATTAGCTCCCTCCTAATCTTTGCTTCATGTATGAGTGCATGTTTTTATTTTGGAAGTATATAATCGGCTCCCTCCATCTAATATAATCCATGCTTTTGTCTGCATCCTTATTGCCTTCTGCAAGCTGTCATAATTATTTATCCAGCTTCCTCTTGATTGTTGACTTCTTTATGTCTTTACTTCTTCTAGGTTTCTTCAAGATTGATTTTGAATTCGACTTATCTTTCAGTTGTTACTTATGTAATAACTTCCACATGAATTGTTTGATGTTCTTCATCCTTTCATGTGTTTTGTCTGACTTGTATTCATAATGATAGCAATCCTTATCTTGTTGTTTCTTCCATAGGTATAGTTTATGTTTGAACATATTATCTTATAAGAAATAGATATGCAAGATATGTACAGAAAACATGGTATGTACAAGAACCATGAAGAGTATTGTTACCTTGTCTTTAAAAGAAGAAGTTTGTTTTATCCTGCTTGGTCTTCTTTGTAGGTTCCTTTTCTTCAACAACTGATGCTTCATGTGTCTCCTTCCTTTTCTTTAGCTCAGGACAATGATTCTTGTAGTGACCATACTTTTGACAATTGAAGCATTGTATTTCTGACATATCTTTCTCTTGATTTGGCTTCTTCCTTGAACCAAACTTCCTTTTGTTCCTGAAATTCTTGAATCTTGTTGTGAAGGCTTGATCATCGTACTTATTTTTGGGTTTCTCTTTTGCACTGATCCTTGATTCTTCTTGATCACAACAAGTCTAAAGTTCTTGAAATGTAGGATACTCCTTCCTTGTGTTCATGCTTGCCGCAAATGCATCCCATGTCTTGGGAAGACCATTGAGTACTATGTTTATCGATTCCTTCTCTGAAATGATCTCTTCAATAGCTTGTAGTTGATATCTTAACTGAGATTCTCACAAAGTATGATTTTATGTTGTCATCATCATTCATCTTCATGTCACGAAGCTCATTCTTCAGACTCATTACTTGTCCAATGTTTCTGACTGAGAAGAGGTTTGTTAGGGCATCATACATCTTCTTAGATGAATCAAGATGGGAGATGTAAGGTATCAAGTGGTATTTTATAGAATCCACTATGATACTCATGGAATTTATTTCATTGTCTTTGAACTTCTACATTACTGTAACGTTCTGCGGTTTTTTCTCTTTTCCTTCTTCAAACTCTAGTTCCACAATCTTTCCTTTCACGATATCCAACACTTTATTCTTGGAAAGGATGAGGTCAGTCCTTGTCTTCGACGCTATGAAGTTAGAAGCTCCATCTAACTTGTTTTCTGAGTTCATAGAGTAAGTCATGGCTTCTTTGACTTGGTCAACCCTAGATTTGAACAAAAAACTCAAACTTGACGTCTTGGCTTGCTGAGAGTATCAGGAGATGTGTTAGGCTAGAGCACACTGGTCTATCTAGAAATTAGGTCAATCCCTTCACTTAAGGTGCCTCAACTAAAGGATTAGGGTTTTTGCAACTGCACCTACTAGTAACCCTAATGGAAGTACTTTGGTGACTGCTCCTACTAGAAACCCTAGCGACATTTCTTTGAATGAGCTTAGTATCCTTATGGATATGCTCCCTTCCAGTGGTTATACTGAATGAAGGAGGTGTGGTCCCATAACCTATTATAATATGATGGATGTGCTCGTTTTACCATAGAAAATATCACTATTATCACCCAACCATAGGCCAAAGCCACCCTCCAAGCACCTTAACCTTGACAAAGAACCATTCTGGAAGAAAAACCTAGGTTAGATAGCCAAACAAAGGGTGGCACACATTTCTCCAAGGATAGCGCACCAAGCAAGAGATGATCAAAGAGTCCAACCCATAACCAAGAGATAGTCCAAGCCAAAACCGAAATCTGCTAGTTGCAGCAACTGCAATGACAACTCTCATCCAAACTTGCGCACAAACTGGCCAATTGCAGTTCGCACAAGTGTTTATTCTGCAGTTCTGAGAATTCCTACCAGAATGAAGAGAGGCCTTCTATATTTATACTAAATCTGGAAAATTGCCTGGGTCGAATTCTCATTCTGGGTACTAATTCTTTAGTACATATTATTTTCTTTAGTTGACTTCTTCTCTTGGAGGATAATAACCTAATACAAGTCATTCCCTTGAGCCGACTTTTCTTCTAGGGTTATTAACCAATCAATTAGGGTTTCTTCTTGTTTCCTGGAATATTCTATTCTCTTTAGGTTTACACATGAAGTTAAATACCTCCCGCAGCTACCATAATATCAAAAATAGTCTCATTAGATGGATATGACCAAATTGACACAATACTTTCCATCTCGGCCGTCCTATGGGTTTATGTACCAAGGCACCTTGAAGGATAAGTTGGGGCACATATAAAATTAATCAGAATCATAATTTCACAAGAAGACAAACACATATAAAAAACTTAACCATTTCAATACAGAAACCATTTATAGATATATAAATACATGCATGCATCCATTATCCCAAATTCAAAGCACAAAGCATGAAAACACTTATCAGAACCAAAAGACGTGATGTGACTGCTGAAAGGGATACCCATTTCCACCTAACTATAGGCTCAATCACTCCTAATGGATTTACCACAAGACACCAACGAGCTATACCATGATGCTCTGAGATATAATCCTTTCTTCCAGCTCAGTGACAGCAGGGACGGAGGTTACTCTCCTCCTCCCACAGGATCTTGGCAATGATTTCCAATATACCAAGCAAGGAGGACTGCCTAAGTACTTCCTCAGTTACTCAACAACCTTGTTTATCAGCTTGTATCATAACCCTGCTAGCCATTTCCTGCGACCAGAGCATGCTCATTTCTTAATTCTTTCTTGAACCTAAGAGCTTAGTCTCTCGTCTCTGCACTCTTCACAGGTCTTCCTCTTCCCACCACACCTTCCTTTATTTCCTTCCTCAACAATATTGTGTGTGGCTCGAATTCCTAGTCTGTGGTCAGGTCTGAAAGCCTTACAGATGGGTTCTCTGTCCCATCCCCTCATTAACTCTTGAGGAGGTATCCCCACCTACCAGCCTGAATTTAATTCATTCCTGGGTTAGAGGAATGTTTTGTTCCTAAGAAATTAAATCCAATAAGGTACTGGTTTGGTGGAGGTTAACACAACCATTCCTGGTCCCCTTCACCATCTCTTTCATAGCATTTGTGGTCTCTCTTAACACACACCCCTTCTAGAAGTCATGCAACACTTATCCATTTTCTAGTAAATAACATAATTTATATTCATCGACATTTTATACAAAGGTCCATCAAATCAGAAATTCACACATATTGATTTTTCCATAGTCTCTTGGCCAATATAGTTATATTTACATACTGGGGGAAACAGGGTGTTACAAAAGTGCTCAAAAATTCTAGTAGTACCTATATAACTAGTTAGAGGCAAAGGATTCCCTTAATAGGTCATTTTTGGTGGTTCAGAGTGTTTTTCATGGCCATATAAGACTATAATATTCCTTTAGGTCCTAAACCTTGGGTTTGTTCCCCTAGCCATATCCAATTTTTAGAGACTCATACTCAATGTTCAAAAAACATAATGTTGACTATCCCCATTAGGATACCAAGGTCACGCTTTAAAATTCCTCTATGGGTCAATATGTTGTTGATGTCCCTAGATGCCTACAAGTTTTCTTCATCACATACTTGTTAGACCTACCTTATGAATGATTAGTAAAAAAACACTAGTACAAACTGAGATATACAATCTAAAAATAGATAAATAAATTGTTTTCATTATGTTAAGACCCTTGTACCCTGCACGAATGCAAGACCTTGTAATTTCAAGGATACAATGACTTTCATAATTTAAAAAAATATAAAATTAACATTATATATTTTGAAAAAATATCCCTACACAAGAACAATGTGTTTTATACAATTCTACAATTTTTTTAAGGAAATTCCATCACTTAGGTACTCAATACCTCCACAAACAAAARCATATGCATTATAATTTTCATGAAAAATAGCATACCATTGTTATAAAAACCCAAATTTCACATAGTCATACACAAATTCTATAAATTAAAATTATATATTGAGAAAGCTCATTCAATTTCCTGCATTTCATCTTTTTACACCATATTCAAATTCATTGTGAAAATACCTTGAATCATCCCTCAAAGTTAACATACTTTTTTGTTTTCCATGTTTGCATTGCCAATAATGCATTGTGAGAGACCATCATTAGCTTACACTAACCCCGGTCTAAAACATAGAAAGAGAAAAAAATGTTAATGAAAGGGATCATTTTACCATTGAAAACCATGAAATGGAAGCAATTGATTGCACTGAGATTAGAAAAGTGATCTAAAAACAAATACGGGGGAGATGTTTTCATGTAATGTTATACTACGTTACATGACAACAAAAAAACTAAATAATACATAAACCAATGTAGATCCATCTTAAGCCTGTATCTATCAAGCACCGAGAGGGATCGAATTTTTTAAGGTGTAAATTTTTGTATCATTTAATATGAAGGAATTAATACTTTACATGGAATGAAATGATAAAAAAAATTACACCTTAAGTAATTTGATCCCTCTAGGTTCTTTATAGATCCGATTTCAAAATGGATTTACGTTGGTCTTATGATAATGATTAGCATTACAATCCCTCTTTTCTTTTTTGATATTGATTAAATATTGCATTTCTTTATCCATATTCTACTTAGTAAGAAGCATGTGGTTACTAACCTTTCTTAACTCTAAACCATTTTGTTCCCTCCATGGTGATTCACATGCCCATAGAAGCACCTTTTAAGGTGATACATTAAGAATTTAACAAAAAAAATTCTATCGAATTAAGTATGAGAAGAAAATTTTTGAACCATGTCGTTGAAGTTTTTTTTTGAGTCATATTATTAGTCCTCGCCCTTCAGGCTCCAGGGACTATTAGTAATCTATTAGTCATTATTATGGTATTAATTTCATGTAACTCAATGAAAACAAACCATTTTAACCAAAGTTTTGACAGATTCCTACAATTTTCCAACTCACAGTTCATTTTTTATCCAAACATTTTAGTTTGAGGTCTTATTTGGCCTCATATCAAGGCAAGAGGCTTCAAACTTAGGAAATGATATATTTAGGAAGCAAGGTGGATTAATGCTAATTTTCAAGTTAGCATTAATTCCATACATTAAATGTTTAATGTTTCTGGACTCATAACCCATAACCCATTGTAATTTTTGGGGTGGCTTTGGTGTCTCATAGTGGCATTGGGTAAGACTTCCACTTGGTCACTTCCATGTTGCTTGCCACAAAGATATTTCCCTCCCCATTTTTATTTTTTGTTGTGTTTTTCCTTTTGATCAGTGTCCCAAATATGCTCCTCGAGAAATGGGTATCATCTGCAACTGGTACCCATCTTCTCAAACCAATCCTCTTCTTCCTGCAAGATTAAAAAGAGTAGAGTGATCATGTTGCTCATTTTTTTTATCTATCAGTAAAATTTTTGAAATAATTCATTTTCTAATTGCAATGAATGATCCTAATAATCAATTTTCTATCTGTCATTCATAGGGTTGAAAGAATTCAATTTCTAATTGTTATATATTGTAATGTTGGTGTTGCATTTATTCACAGTCTGGAAAACTACAAAGTAAGGCTACAAGTTCTAACTGTCCATGAAACAATAGACTACACACCTCTTATTTGCAAATTCATAGTCTTATGCTATTGGAGAAGATGAAGAGAGTCACATTTGCAGTGCACAATAGAGATAGCTCATAATATTTTTTAGCACTCCATTCTTTTTCTTAGAGAATGTAACATGTTGGCTTGTAGTATTCTCATTTTTCTTAATCTCAAATTTCCCCTGCCCCATGGATTCTAATTTTTCTCTCTAACAGTGAGACATGGTTGACTGCCCAAATGTGAAATATCTTCATTCGATTTCTCCCATTGAAGAACCAATTATTGATTCTATTCTAGATGAAAATCGAGTAGAATAACGTTTTGACCCTTTTGATTCATAACCAACAAAAGAGAAACAAAAAATAATAACATTGATCAATAGATTAACCCATTTCAATTCATAGTCTTGCCTATGTGAACCAATGAGCAAGTTGGATTCTTGAACCATGATTATAACATCCCTATGCCTCCAATGTTCCTCTATCTTATTTCTACATCGATCGATGTCGAGCGTGTTGACAAAAGATGTGAAGCTATGTATTGATCCATAACAAGATCGAGATGCAATCCCATCTTTTCTTCACATGGTGATCTGGGTTCAGTTGATAATTGAGAGTTCTTAGTTATAGATCCGTTAGAAACATATACATATCATTCACCCCTAGGATGGAATTAGGATAGAGGGAAGCATCTAATGATCCAATTCTAGTATCAAATTAAGGAGTTTGGCCATCATATGAAATCCTAACAAAGGCATCAAAGGAAGCAACATCGATTCTCAAACTCGTTTATTCATATTTAGATCCCATGGTTGCACCCCAACCAATTTATGTGTTAGTCCCAACTTCTACTTGCCTAATTCCATATCTATATCTAGATCGAGAGCCATCACCTCACTTAGGATCTCTTCTAGCTCTAGGTTGAGTTATAGTTCTAGATTCATCCCAACATGTGCTAGAAACAAGAGCATTATTTCCAGATTGAGACCCACAACCCATTCTCATCCCAAATCCATAAATGTAACATAGGAAAGCACGGGTAGAGAGTCTAATAGAAATGGTTTAAACCATTGATCCAATAATCGCATCCCTTCCATTTCAAGAGCCATAGTCCATTCCATATTCACCACCAACAACATCATAGTGAGGAACAACAACATAGATAGTAGTTGTTGCACAATAATTGACCCACCCTTCTCTCATAGACATATCAGGTTTTGCTCTATGACAACATCAACTGTGAGTGAAATAAAATTTTAAAACCACAACCTAGGACACTAGAAAGACAAAGGCATATATGTGTGTGTGTGTGGAAATCATGATCCTGATAGAAGGTAGAAATATATGTGGAAATCAATATTAGAGCCATTTTTCCTTCAAAGCGTCTGTGTGCTTGCAATTTTCGTTCAAAGCATCGATGTTAGTGCATTAATTATATTTCATGGCATTGTATTAGGTGCACGACACTATTTTTTAGTGTACATGAAACTTCTTAGGATGCACATGCCAAAAATTTCATACATTCTATATTCCTGTAGAATATTATTTGAGTTCATAAAGAGTCATTGATAAAACGAACACAGGTTTTATTTGTTTTAATAATAAAAAAATGACAATAAATTGATAAAATCATTTAGATAAATACCTCAAAAAGGATATGTGGTAAGTTTAGACGAATTTTGCAAGAATTTTAATTTTAGGAGATGGGGCTTTGTTTCTTGTGCATTGATTCCATAGTGATCTTGTGTATCTTATAGAAAATCAATGCATTAAATTTATGAAGTAGAGGTTTACAATTTTGTTTTGTTTATAAATAAGACTGTTCTTCATCTTCTATGTTAAGTTTGTGTGTTAAACTATTCCATATCACCATATGTAATAAGAAACAATGTTATAACCATAAGTAGTCTCTATATTCTCTTTCCACAAGGATAATGGTTGGTTATCTTACTATGAGTTTCAGGGAAAGGATGGGTGACTAATCATTGTAACTATCATCTTTATTTACTTCCAACATACCATTAAAGAAAAAAGGTATTCATGTGAAACCTATTTACTATGATGAAAAATCATAAAATTAAGTTGGCTCTTTCTATGATGTTTCTAGCTCAATAATTCCATGTTCACCAAGGCCAATTGAGACACATTGTTTAGAAATGATTTGAATTTGAGGGAAAGGATAGGTGACTAATCATTGTAACAATCATCTTTATTTACTTCCAACATACCACTAGAGAAAAAAGGTATTCATGTGAAACCTATTTACTATGATGAAAAATCATGAAATTAAGTTGCCTCTTTGTATGATGTTTCTACCTCAATAATTCCATGTTCACCAAAACTAATTGAGACACATTGTTTAAAAATGATTCAGTATTTGATAGTTATTGATTTTTAATACAAGTGTGCAACCATCAACTCATTGATTTTTAATATAAGCATGATTGAGATTATTTAACCGATGACATGAGATATAACAGTAGAAAC
Organism: Picea engelmannii; assembly: GCA_009831015.1. NCBI lineage: Eukaryota > Viridiplantae > Streptophyta > Pinopsida > Pinales > Pinaceae > Picea > Picea engelmannii. The sequence goes on along the minus strand of ML792280.1, from coordinate 186,045 downwards.
TCATAGTTTGTTTCAAGATTTTTCGATTAAAAAAAAAATAAAGAAAATTTTGATGTTATACTTTGCCAACTACACAACCCTATCATATAGATTGGAATCGAGGGCACAGAGACTTGTCAGAAGCACCACCAACCTTTTGATCATTGTCACCAGACACTATCACGGCTGGTCCACCCCTTCAACCCTGGCCAGAATCCCTAAATTTCTCGACCATCATTGTGCTTCCCAAAAACCTAAACTTACGAATTGACGAATTTTTGAATTCATTT
>ML792280.1:154042-171718 GCA_009831015.1 Picea engelmannii | reverse complement strand
ACCGCCAAACGCCCGGCTCTGTCGTGTACGTGTCTTTCGGAACGGAGTCGTATATTTCTCCGGCGCAAGTAACCGAGCTGGCTCTGGGTTTGGAGACGAGCGGGCAACCCTTCCTGTGGGCGCTGCGCCCGCCGGAGTCCTTGCCGGCTGAGGATTGGAAATCGGACCTGTTGCCTGAGGGCTACGAACGGCGGATGCAAGGACGGTGCCTGATCGAGACCGGGTGGGCGCCGCAGGGGGCCATTTTGGCACACGAAGCGACGGGCGCCTTTATTAGCCACTGCGGATGGAATTCGTGCCTGGAAAGTGTAGCCGCGGGGGTTCCGCTGATCGCATTGCCGCTGCAGACGGACCAGCCGGCTAATGCTCTGCTTTTGGCGAAGGAAACAAAAGTGGCGGTGGAGATGAAAATTATCGACGGGGTTGCTAGACGGGATGAGGTGGAGAGCGCGGTGCGGAGTTTAATGGCCGGCGAGGAGGAGGTGGAGGTGGAGGTAAAGCGCAGGGTGAAGGCGGTGAGTAAAGCCGCCGTTTCTGCCCTTTCCTATGAGGGAGGAGCCGCTTGGAAAAACTTGGAATCATTCATTCAATACTCGTTACAGGAATGAATTTCATCTGTTTTATTTTGTAAGGTGGAGATTGCTAAGTGCTAAAATGGGGACGTTTTTTTTGGATCAGGGAAATTTGTGAAGTGGTTGGGATCACTTGGTTGTGTAAGGTGGACATTGCACTACGTATTTTAGTATTAAAATAGGGACATGTTTTTTTGGAGCATGGGAATTTGTGAAGTGGTTTGATTATTTGGTTCAGATTTAGATTTAAATTTGGTTGGTTGTAATTATAAATTTTATTTTATTTATAAAGTTTATATCAGTTGATTAGTTGATTTGTGTGGAGTTTAGTCTCTATTAGTTTAAATTTCTGATTTGTGTGGAGTTTAGTCTCTATTAGATTATTGGTTCAAATTTCATGAAAATGGATTGAAAATGGAAATACATAGAAAATAAAACTATACTATTTAAAACTGTACTGATTGATATTTCTATAATACTTATTTTGTTACGTCGAAAGGTGTATACCTATTGACAATGGGCAGATTTAATAGGGGTTTAGTGCTTAATAAGTTTTCTATGGACATGATTAAATATGGTTGGAATATTCTTAGTAGTCACACAAAATAAATGGCTGTGATTTTAATCATTAACTTCCTAGCTATTATAAAGATATCCGTTTATGTGTTTACTTTTTTACATTTACCTAATCATATTTAAAAATTACTTTGATAGCTCACTGATTGCCACCTAAGAGATTAACAAAAATTAAAATATTAACACCAGATAAATGAAGGCCAACCGTTTATTTGTTAATCAATAATAAAATTTAATATATTCTTTTAAGGATTCTTTTCTTTTTATCAACCTTTCGGCGTTGATCAACCACAATTATGTGGCTGTGCTAGTACATATATTCTCCAGTCCTTCTATGAAAAGATCTCATTTTTCTATTTTTTTTTAGTTGAAAATTATGATAAAATCTATTGCATAGTAGTTGTGTAAAATTGCATATAAAATTTGACATACTTTCCAACTTCACCAAACCACCATCGCAAAGAAAAAAGAAATGTAATCCCAAAACAAGACCCCTAAAAGTTTTGAGTGATCCAAAAACTTAGGCCATGATCCAAAAACTTAGGCCATAATTAAACTTTTCAAAACTCAATTAAAGTAATTAAATAAAATGAATTTCAATGAAATAATAGATTTGGAAAACTTAATAGAATTGGTTATCCATAAAATAAGCACTTATGTTTTGGATCATGCACATTATAAAAATGTATATCAAAATTAATGAATTTGTTTTTAAGTATAATGTACAATGTAAAAGATATCAAAATGTATATCAAAATTAATGAATTTGTTTTTAAGTATAATGTACAATGTAAAAGAAGGAGTGTAAACAATTTAGTTTTTTATTTTTATTTTTATTTTTTATTTTTTCTTAGTGGTTCATTTAAAATTTAGTTAGAAATTTAGAAAAATAGTTGGAATTGCAAACTTTATATAATAGGTGTTTCAGAGTTTTTGAGGGTCTTGAATTTATTTATGCATTCAAAACAAAGATTTGAACACTATATAAAAATGTGATTTCACCAACAATAGTCTTGCCGAATTCCCATCGCAAAAAAGTAAAAAAATAAAACTTTTAAACTACATAAAATATTAAAAATATTAAAAAAAATATGTACTCCGAAAGGACAATAATTATCATATACTCTTACTTTAGTGACATACATCTAGCATTTTTAGACAATAATTATCATATACTCTTACTTTAGTGACATACATCTAGCATTTTCTCCATCTCTTTGATACTTTTATTACTCAACTCTACTACAATTTGATTCAAGACTCTCAACTTTGTACAGTACGGTGAATGATTCAAAATTATACATAAGATGGTGGGTCAAAGACTATTCAACAATTTCTTTACTTTTGTTTTTCAAATAAATGTTGAACATTTTAGCAACTAGATCTTAATGTGTTTATGAAGTTGATAATATAAAAATAGATTGCGGGTGGAGAAAAGTTAAAATTATTAAATAATTATCCGTGTTCTAGGAGTTTTGAAGTAAAAATGAGTCTAATCGAAAATTTGCTGTAAAATCCAATTTAAAGAAAAAGAACAATTGGATTCAAGATCATGATGGTAAATATTTTTAACTGTATTTTCAACTTATGTTCTTATAGGTTTACTCAAATTTAGTGTAGACACTCGTTCGATGGAGAATTAAATTATGCATTCAATGAGTGCCCATTTTGCATATTTTGATAGACCCACTATGAGATAAACTGGAAAAAAATTGCGTTGTCTAACTGTTCTACGTTTTGGCTTTTTTCGTCGGAATCTGACGACATGAATCTGCATGAAATCACAATTTTATGTTGTTTAAATTGCATTTGTAAATGCAGAAATGGATTCAACGTGTTGAAAAACCCCTTAGGGAACTCACATTATACAGAATTAACCACTCAAATATGACGATCCAACATTTTCTCACCGGACTTCTTCAGTCAAATATCACCGAAAAATAGCCAAAACTTAGAACGTTTAGACTACCTCAAAAAATGTGTTTCATGTGTTTTTTCATACACATTTTTCCCAATCTCACTGTGAGCTTATCAAAATTATTCAAAGTAGGTACTCATTTAATACATAATTTAATTATGCATCCAATGAGTACCTACACTTGAAATTTGATTAAACCTATAATGAGATAAGTAAAAAATACGATTAAAAAAATAGTTTTCTTTCCTTCCTTTGAAATTCATCACTTTAATTTTTTTATTTGCTAGTGCAAATTTCTACCCTCCAATCTGAGCTGATAAACATGTTATGATAGCGGTAAAAACTTGGCTAATTATAGGAGAAAATAGCCCCAGATGTCACGGGCTAAACCCCTCTCCATTTAGGCTAGCCCTTGCTAGCTTCTGGGGGAGTCCCTGGGCACAATGAAGCGCCCTTGTGGTTGATATAAGGTCTGAAAACTCAAAAACCAGTGAGTTGTTTTTCCTTGGACAACCTGTAAAATAGTCCAATATAGTGGAAGAAGTTGATCTAACACACTTGGAGGTAACCTACAGAGTTAGCACAGTCAAGATAGACTAGAAAGAAGATGAAAACTACTCAAAATGATCAAAATTAACCATGATAAACAATTCATAAAATGACATATCAGATTACAAATTTACCATTATATCGCCAAGAAAATATGTTTGAATGAAAAACACACACTTCTTTATTGATAAAGATTCCAAGAGATCTAATTGCACCACACTTGACAAGCCTACAACCGATACAATGACTACTTTGCTCAAAGAGAGGCCACTAGACTAGAGAAAGAAAGAAGAGAATGAGAGAGACATTATGTTGCTATTGCAAGAACCGATGAAATAAACCAAGGCAAGCCTCTAATATATAGCTAGAGGGGGCGCATATCTAAAGGAGAAGGAGGGATGCATGAAGGGGGTAAAAACAGAGTTTAAGTGAGATGACTGAGAATGAGTGTGAGTTTGAATGTGCATGAGTGAGTGAATGGCGAGATAAATGAGAGAGAGGAGGGTAAAGTGAGCCGCATAGCATGCATGGGAGGAGGAAAAATAAGAGTGTAAGTTTAGAGTGGGTGCATGAGTGCATGGGGGAGATAATTTTAGGAAACTCACGTGACCTCTCCTTCCATAATAAATTAATTATCATATGCTCCAGTTTTAGGAATATGAACTCTAGCCTAGGTGGATGCCACATCACTACCACATGTCGACCTTGGAGGTTTCCACATGGCACTGCATGGACGATGATTGGACCTACTAAATATAGAGACAACTAAAAATAGAACATCTAAAAATAGGGTTCTCTAAAAATAGATTCTTGGCTCTATTTTTAGAAAAATTGTCCACATACATACTTCCAAAAGAAAGTCGTCTGAATACCCTTGACTTTATACTCATTAATTTCATCTTTCCTCAAGAGATATGAATATGCCATCATAACTATCATGCGGGCCCTGATGTTCAACTTGCTAAAAATATAAATATGGGTGAGATTATCTGGAAAAATGTCCAAAGGCCTCTAGATGCCTCAAGGATCAATATTGTGCTCTCAGAATCTGAATCTGGGGGCTGAATCACAACCTGCCAAGAATAGCAAGTTCCTGCATGTCTCTCGGAAAAATGTCATCGGTCCTAGAATCCTGCAAGGACTCATACTATATGCTCTGAACCACCCCAAACTGTCAGGAGACCCACTCAAACCGTGCCTCCTAAAAACTAGCAACACATGTATACATCTCTCTCACACAAATGCATGGAAACCATGTAGACTGTGAATCTTGAACTAAGCAACCCTACATTGATCGTGTACCTGCCTTGTGTGTGAAACAACCTCCTGCTCAACATAAGTGCTAAAACCCTGGAAAATATCAGTATGCCAACCAAAGTGCTACATGCTAGCTCTTAACTCTCAAGACTTTCAAGGGTGAAAATCTAGGGGTTAACATTATTTTAACTATTATTTTATAATTTTCCATTATTTTAACTTTTATTTTATTATTTTATAATATTCTATTATTTTCCTTAGGAGGCCCATTCTAAACCTCAGATTTTCCCTAATGACATTGAGTTCATTTGTGATTTCTACAACCTTCTCTAATATAGTGAGTAATTGATAATTACTAGTTGACAATTGTTAGAGATGTGAATCATGTCTCTGATCATAAGCAAGTGGAATGAATGCAAATTCCCCTAGAGACTCGTCAAAATGTCATTTCCAGGCCACGATAATACTAACATGCAAAAACAACAAAAAAACACACAACAATAAAGTGTGGAGAAGCATGGACTACTTCGCGACAAACACTTGTGCRCTCGTTGGGATGGGCCACGACAATTGATGTGTCTCCTGTCATGCAATGAAATAATAATCGGTTCATTTTYTGATACTTCATTTTTTKCTATTTGGGGCTCCYGACAAMYGACTACATTCCTTCAAACCTATAATAGTACATGCTCCAATAGCCATGACACATTTCATTTTCATTTTTGTTCAGGTGTTTYAGAAATAGAAAGAGTCTCATGAKCACATTGTTGTTAAAATGAGRWTAAATCRTCCTAGTAATAATTATATGGTTGATTATTTCATRACATTAATATACATATGATATTTTTATCTACAATTAGTAAGTTAAGGTAGTTGTTTCCATCTTTATATATGAAACCATAATCTAATTTTTCCTCATTTGCAAATGGTAAGTTCATGTTTTGGTCTTTAGTTTCAATAATAATTCAAATAACTTTTCTAATCATTTGCATCCATTTGAAACCATAAACCATAATTATAATGTAGCTTTGAATTTTATAAATTTTATCTTAGTCATCTATATGTAGGTGTTTACATAGAACCATCATAGTAACTAAAAAAGTGGAATTCATGACATTTTTCTTGTCATTCTTCTAGTTTCTTAATGGAGAAATTTGGGCAGTCTAGGCAGTTCTTAATCAAAATTTGTTTGTTGGGTTTAATAATTAGTTTTTTCATTGATTGAGTTTTGATTGGCCATTTCTATTGGTATAGAGAGGTATGTACTTTTTTGAGAGCCTTGCAAATTGTTTTTGTTACTACACTCCTTTAACAATACATTTGTTTTACTATTTGAAATTTTTATTAATTAGATGGTTGCTAAAGTGTCATTTAAACAACTTAATAAAATACCATTAGTGTCATTTAAACAATTTAATCAAATATCGATTGTTGTTCACTACATAAGTGTCATTTAAACAACTTAATCAAATACCGGTTGTTCACTACATATAGTATGTGATGATTACATGTGTGCAATGTGTGTTTCATACAAGAATATCTTCAATGGATAATTAAACTGTTCATTTAAGCATAGGAAATGTTGTAATTTATGAGTAAGGAATTTAGGCCAAACATTGATGCTAGTCTAGCCAACCATCACGAAATGTTGTAATTTATGAATAAGGAATTTAGGGCGAGCATTGATGCTAGTCTAGCCATAATCAAGTGTTCATTTAACCTTAAGGAAATGTTGTAATTTATGAATAAGGAATTTAGGTCAAGCATTGATGCTAGCTTAGCATTAATTCATGTCATAGTATAGATTTGATTCTAAATTAGTAATTCTAGCCATAATCAAGTGTTCATTTAACCATAAGGAAATGTTGTAATTTATGAATAAGGAATTTAGGTCAAGCATTGATGCTAGCTTAGCATTAATTCATGTCATAGTGTAGATTTGATTCTAAATCAGTAATTGCATAATTTTTTTCTTGGGCTTATTGTGTTTGTTGTATTGTAAGCATGTAACTATCTCTAGTTAGATTACATGTTAAGTCAAGTTGATATCGACCAAAAGGTTAGGGAATAATTGAGGTGTAGGGAATACTTATTGCATAGGTTATTAATATACTCAATTAAAACAAATAGACGTCTATGTGTTTTTGTAATAAGTTTTTTTTTTAACTTCTTGATTGTTAATTTCTTGACATAAATTTTTTTAACTTGTAAATGCATCTAAAGTTTGAGTTGATTCATGAGACACTTTCTTTCATTATAGCTCTAACCCTGATTGATAGATTTCTTTCTATGATTTACATTTCTACGAGAAGGGATCTTCCTAGTGGGTTTGACGGGTTTGACTACTATTCTAGTTGCTGCCAAATATGAAGAGATTTTGGCTTCCAAACTAAGATTCAAGCTCAACAAACTAAGATTCAATTTGGATACACCAACTTCCTTTATTTTCATGAAAAGGTTTCTAAAAGATGTTCAAATTGACCAACATGTATTCTATTTTACTTGAAATTTTGTTAAATATTTAAATAGAATCGATTTCAACTCATCAGCTTTACAACTAATTTTATAAGATACTTAATTAATAGAAAGGAAAAGCCTAGTAAAAAATAACTCAAAAACTCTTACAGATGGATGTGAATTCTTAACTAAAGACTAGGTCTTCTACAAAGTATCTATTATCATAAGTTAAGAGATGGATTTTATGATATGGTAACATAATTGTGATTAGCTTAGGAGGCCATTAAAATCTATTTTTACACATAAAGCAATGCCCTAAATTTTAATCATTTATAAAAATATTATTATTTAAATTAGAAGATATTAAAGAACTATAAAATAATCAACACAACATTTAAACAAAAAAAATATTAATCTTCATTTTATGTAATTTTTTTAATTTTTAATTTATATAAAATCTATATAATAACTATATATTTGTCAATAATAAATACTATAACATTTCGTATTAATATTTCTTGTATAGATTCCTCGTATGGAGTGACAGCTGGCCAACTGGAGACCATTGGCGCGCATGCAGCCAGGGGAGTTAATACCCCCATCCATCATCCAAACCCCCATACCATTTGAATGACGAGCTCTTGCGCAAAAGTAATGGTAGTGCACTACTCCACCTTTGGGAAGTTAATGGATCCTCATGCAAACCAACTCTGGAGTATTGAAGTAGTACTCGTCTTCGGGTTGGTGTCACTTTGACTTTCATGGCACCCCCAACTATCATTCTACCAACCCCTATGAAGGTAAGAGCCCCTGATAATTCTTTCATTCTCCATATTCAGTTGGTTCTCTGGTTCTTTCTATTTTCCGCGTCTTCTTGTTGTGGACATTCTCCCATAGCCTCCTTACCTCTTTTGGTCACCTCTCTCAACCTCCATTTCACCAGTGTTGCTCTTGTAGCCTGGTTTTCACCTCATTGCCCCAATTTATGTTGCAATCCATCAACCATGCCTAGAGAGCATGTAAACCCAAAAGGAGGGCCACTGTACTACAAATTTATCGTGCGAAGCAACCGCCCTGACCCCTCACATCCATCCCCTCTGAACAACTCCCCTGAAAGGGGCCATAATTGTATTGAGACTCCTCCTCCCTCCCCTCACGCCTCGAACTCGCCTCCACCCCTTTCTGAAACCATGCATGATTCTGGAAGCTTCCCGGTGGATGAATAAACTCCTCCTCTTGCATTGCAGCCTTTGGAAGACCCACTTGAGACTAGCATCATCTCCAGGCCCCAGGCCTGACCTCTAGAGCAAGGAAGCTGCATGGTGGAGGAAGAAATTCCCCCCAGCTGGATGATAGAGTGGATAGCTAGGAACACTACCCCTGGGATGGACATGGAAGAAACTCCACCGATGACTTTTGATATGGATACAACTCCTCTCACAGACACATATGGGAAAATTGAGCAGCCTCTACCCAATCCTCGTTGCTTTTCGAACGACCACCTTAAATTTATATTTGATATGCGATAAATCCTGGAGGACGAAACTCATAATCAACATACTCTCAGTCGATGTATGGACCTCATGTTCGACGCCTTGCCAGATGTTCCGGAGAAAACTCATTGTATGACCTATGGACAAAGGTTCGCCTTCACCTACGACACTGATGGAAGCCCAGGTTTTCCAAATTTATAGCTTCTCTCTCCTTTTGCATACCAGGAATTGGCTTCATCTTTTTTCAGTTTTTTTAAATTTTCTGATCTATGGCTACAACCATGGTAGATACGTTCTCTGGTGCATGACACCAGACACATCTTATGTATGCAATATGACATTTTTCACATTGAAATCTGAAACTATAATTATGGTTTCCAAGTGTTTATGCAAGCCACCTGTTTTGGTTTCCTTGATGTAGCAGAACAGGTGGCAGGAAAAGAACAATGTACTATTTTGATGCTTTTACGGTAATATATATTTCTCTCTTTTATTTACAAAAAAAATATATATTTCTTGTATAGATATTAATCTTTTTAATATAGATATTAACAATGCTAAACTTCACTATACTTCGTTCTTGAATCAGTATAGATCAATTTTACCTTAGACCTATCAAGCATCGAGAGGGATCTAATCTCTTGAGGTGAAAACCTTTTTTAGAGTGAAAAACTTGAAGAAAGGTTAAATGTTTGCACCTCTATATATTTGATCCCTCTGGTGCTTGAAAGGATTGCATCTTTAGAGATGTGATCCTTATCGGTGCTTGAGAGATTTGGGGTTAAGATGGATACGTGTTTTGAGGTTTGCACCTTTAGAGATATGATCCCTCTTGGTGCTTGATAGATCCAGGGTTAAGATGGATGCGTGTTTTGATTATTGCATAGACTGATTAATTGAACCCACTTTTTTTTTATATGTGTTTTTTTATTTATATATATTTTAATGTTTTTTATTCATTTAATGTTCATTTATTATTTTGTAGAGTTTTTACTATTATTTTAATGTATTATAATACAAGAACATCTCTCCCATAGCTTTACGACACAATCAACGTTTTTATGTGTACTATGCATTGATAGTAGATGTGGCCATGGTAATGGCCATAGTAATAGCAATTGAGTCTAGTCAAAATCCTTTTACAATTTGTTGTTCATCACTTTTTCCAGAATTATTTCTATAAGGCAAAATTTGTTATTTTTTAAAAGATTTTTTCCTATTTTGGAAGGGAAAATTTTCCTCTCGTTTTGCTATTTGGAGCTCCAAACTTATAATAATACATGCTCCCATAGCCTTTACATATTTTATTTTCATTTTTGTTCAGGTGTTTCAGAAATAGAAAGAGTCTCATGCTCACATTATTGTTAAAATGAGATTAACTCGTGTTAATAATAATTATATGGTTGATCATTTCATGACATTAATATACATATGATATTTTTATTTACAACTAGTAAGTTAGGGTAGAAAGAGTCTCATACTCACATTATTGTTAAAATGAGATTAATTAAATTGTCCTAGTAATAATTATACGGTTGATCATTTCATGACATTAATATACATATGATATTTTATTTACAACTAGTAAATTAAGGTTATTGTGTCCATCTCCATATATAAAGCCATAATCTTATTTTTCTCATGGTATTGATCTCACATGTATGGTTCCTCGGTGGCCAATGGTAAGTTTTTGTTTTGGTGTGTTTTGATGTTTAGTTGTAGTAATAATTCGAATAACTTTTCTAATCATTTGAATAGCTTTTGCATCCATTTGAACTAATAATTGAATTGTAGCTTTGAATTTTATCAATTTTATCTTATTCATCTATATGTGGGTGTTTACATAGAACCATCTTAGTAACTAAGAGCGTGGAATTCATGACATTTTTCTTTTCATTCTTCTTGTTCCTCAATAGAGGACTTTGAGCAGCTTAGGCAGTGCTTAATTAAACCGTGTTTCTTGGAATTAATCATTAGTTTTTTCACTGATTGAGTTTTGATTTCGCCACTTTTTTGTTGGTATAGAGAGGTATGTCCCTTTTTGTCATGGAAGCCTTGTAAAAAAAAATTATTACTACTAACCTTGAAAAATACTTTTTTTACTATTTGAACTTTTTATTAAATTGGATTCTTGTTCCTTGCATATAGTATGTGATGATTACATGTGTGTAGTGTGTCTGTGCCATACAAGAATATCTCCACTGTAGAAAATTAAAGTGTTCATTTAAGCATTAGGAAAGATTGTAATTTATGAAAAAGGAATTTAGTCTCGGCATTGATGCTAGCCTTAATCCATGTCTAATGTAGATTCAACTCTAGATAAGAAATTGTATAATTTGTTTCTATTTTTTTTGTTTATTGTGTTTGTTATATTGCAAGTATGCAACTATCTCTCTCCTCATACTACATTTTAACCTAAGTTGATATCAACTAGAAGGTGGAGAGAATACTTATCGACTAGCTTATTACGCCGAAAGGCGTATATCTATTGGAGATGGGCACAATTAATGATCTTTTAATCTTAAATTGTAATCTGATGGTTATGCATTGAAGATGCTGGTATATTCTTAGTCGTCCTCCAAAATCAATGGATCAGATTTATTGTTGATAACTACTTTGCATTTATAAATGCATCCGTTACCCTGTTTACTTTTTAACATTTACCTAATCATATTAAGAAATTACTGTAACATCATATAATTGCCATGTTTAAATGATTAACTTTTGGAATTCTTCAGAGTTTAATTATCTGGCTCAATTAGAATTTCATTATCTGGCTAGATTTTATTTTAAAATGAGAATTTTAAAATAAAAACAAATCAATTAAAACAAATCAATCTCTGTTTGTGTCTATAATAAGCTTTTTTGTACCTTTCCGTTGTTAATTTCTTGACATAAATTTTTTTTCACGTGTAGATGCATCTAAAGTTTGAGTTGATGCCCGAGACACTTTTTCTCATGATAACCTTGATTGATAGATTTCTTTGATAAAACTGAAGTGGGTTTCACTGCTATTCATATGAAGAGATTTTGGGCTTCCAAGGTGATAAACATTGAAGTCCATTGTTAAGATAAAATTTTATATTGACTTGTTTTTAACTACAAACTTGTTTTCCGTGACTTTGATTTGACATCTAAAATAAGAGATTTACATTTTAACTTATCTTTTTAAGGGGTACACTGTAACTTATTTTGGTTAAGGGATTTACAGGTTAAGGAATTGATTACAATATCAAACAATGTTTACAGATGATGTGGTGAAGTTTTCTCAAGGGATACATTCTAACTTATTTTTGTTAAGGGATTTATAAGTTAAGGAAATGATTACAATATCAAACAATGTTTACACATGTGGTGAAGTTTTTTCTATGGTAAAAATTTGGTTTTTCACATTAATATCTCATAGTGATGCTTATGTTTTATGATTCTTCCAACTTTCAAGCTTTATATTTATAATTGTCTAATTAATTTAGATTTAAATGGTTTTCTTTCCTTGTGTTTATGGTATGTTTGATTTTTTTTTTTTAATGATTTTTAACAAACTAAAATTCCAATTTGGTTGTACCAATTTCCTTTGTTTTTCTTTAAAAAGTTTTTTAAAGAATACTAAAAGTCTATAAACATATATTCTATTTTGCTTAAAATTTGGTTAAATATTTAAATGAAATTTAAATTGACTTTATTAATTCCCTTTGTTTTCGTTAAAAGGTTTCTAAAGGATGTTTAATTTGGTAAGAATGTATTCTATTTTGCTTGAAATTTTGTTGAATATTTAAATGGAATTGATTTGAGTTCATGAGCTTCACATTCTACAAGGTATTCATTATCATCACTTAAGAGATTTATGATGTTTTTGATCATCCGTTAACATATTTGTGATTAGTTTACAAGGCCATTAAAATCTATTTTTATATATAAAGTAATGTCTTAAAAATTTTAATCTATTTTTACATATAAAATAAATGTTTTAAATTTTAATCTTTTATAAAGATATTATTATTTAAATTAGAAAATATCAAAAAATTAGAAAATATCAAAAAATTATAAAATAATTCACATAGAATTATTATTTTTTTTATTAATTTTTACTTTGTATAAAATTATTTTAATTTTTAATTTATATAATAGAGATATATTTATTAACATGAATCAATGTTTTTTCTCTATGACGTGCACTAATAGTGGCTATGGTCATGGTAGTATCAATTGAGTCTAAGTGAAAATCCTTCTACAATCTGTTGTTTTTCTCTTCTTCAAGATTGCCTTTCTCCTTAGAGAAGCATTTTTAAGGGGTATGTGACTTCTTTCTTCCCTTACACATAATTTAATTTTTTAATGTCTTCATACTTGTTATAGTTAGGGTTAGGTTTTTTACATACCCCAATCACAGATTATGATCGAATTTTAGACCCTCTAAAATATTTTTACAAGTTCATACATATATGAGTAATGAGAGATGAGAATTGATGTGACATCTACTTAGTGTTGTGGTTAAAAATCTACAAGACAACCTTTGGATTCTCTAACTTCTTTGTATAGACTTTATTTTTGGGTCTACAATAGTGCATTTTGAAGCTATCAATGTGCAATATCTCTTGGATCAACTCCTCTCATGAGCTTCATAGTGAAATAGGGTATTGGACATTAAAAGATTGTGGGTAGGTTTAGGAATTTTTCTCTTAAATCTTTTCAAACACATAAATAAAATTCTAAAATAAATTTGTCACCCTTCAATCTGAATGTGTGCGTCCCCTTTTGGTCTATGATGTGGAGTGTGGTGGGCTCTGTTTCAAAGCTTTGAGGTCCATCTCTCAGGCGTGCAATGCTGATCTTGTCTAGTGGGGTCAAAGCTTTGAGGTTTGTGTGCGAATTCGTTTTTTCTTCATATGTGACTGCAGTCTCTCTTGTGTACCCTATGGATCCATTTTTCAATGAGATTATTTGTTTCTCTGTCTTAGTCCTTTCAGGATCTTTTCATTCTTGGTTTCTGTGGTGTTATTAGATGAGCTTTCTTGAAACCTCTTGGTTTTTACCGCCTATATTTGAACTTATACCCAGCGCCTTATTTGACACATCTATGATGGTATTTCACTTTGGGTCATTTCTAACTACTAACACATTTTTCATTTTCCCCAAGTACTGGCCATGTGCTTTTAACACCTACAAAATAAAAAAAATCATTAAAAAAACACATGATCGTTGTGGAGGGGCACCTAATGACCATAAATCATTTTAAAAGCTTCCAATTATGGCTAGGTGGCTCCACTCCCACTAATTAGTGGTGCTCCCGCTCTTCCATATTTATCCATATTTATTTGAGTTCAATGAATAAAGGAATGAAATTAAGAGGGCGTTTTTTGAATGGAAGAAGTCATTGCCGTGTATAGCTAATCTATATTCAGTTTGAAAATCAAAATGAATTTTAAAACTTTAATTATAAAATTTGTAAAAATGTAATTTTAAGTTAAGTTGTAAAATTTTAACATTTTAAATTTTTATTAACATTAAAAATTTTTTTAATTTGAATTTTTAATGTATAAATATTTGACAAATTATTTATAAAATTCTCAAATTAAAAAAAAAAAAAACAAACTTAAAAGTATATTTACAAATTTGTAAAGTTATACAATTTGATTATTAAATTGATGATTTTTCATGACCAAATTTTGTCAATTACCCAACTGGACAATGTCGCTTTTCTCCTTCTGATGTAAATGCTACCTATAAATGGTATTTAGTTATGTAAATGATATCCACTTATATTATTTTTACAAGTCTAAGCTGCAAAAGAAAAGAACCTCGAATTTTATTTTGTATATATTGTGGTTATCAAGAATTGGTGAAATGGCGTTTATGATGTTTTCTATAAATTCAAACCTATTTATAATGCATGCAAAACAATCTGGAATTTTTTATTTTATATATATTGTGGTTATCAAGAGTTGGTGAAATGGTGCTTATGATCTTGGTTATTTTTATGTATTATTTTCTAGATATCTTTTCATAATGTTAATAACTTTACTTTGTTTTCAATTTAAAAAACAAGTTGACCAAAATATTACACTCGTTTGATAGTTTGTTAGGGTTGAGGTTTGTATATAACTACAAATTTAAGCAAATAAATTGTTTTCATGGAACTATATTATTTAAATATTCAAATTTAAGCAAATAAATAGTTTACTATAACACCAAATTATCTAAATATTCAACTCAAATATCCAAATGATTTATTAAATTATTCAAATACTAAATAATATTAATAAAAATTAATTGAATTAATCTCTAAAATTTTATGATTATTTTATTATGTATTATTATATTTAAAATAATTAAACATATATAATATATATTAGTGAGATAAATAAGTATATAATGAATTCTTTAACTATGATATTAAATCTTTTCATCAATTTTATAAAGTTAAAAAAAATGTTTAAATTATAAACTAATTTAAAAATAATTAGACTATTTACTATCTATTAATATTAATAGAGGTCATGTAGAGAACTTTTAAATTATAAAATAATTACATTATTTACTATCTCTTAATATTAATAGATTTTATGGAGATACACCCTTTATTTGACAATCAATTTCATAGGTAATAGTTTTTAAAAGGTGCATCTCTTAAACCTTCTTTAAACCTAGTTTGGCTCCTTTGTTGTTGTCTTCATGACCTAAGAGGGGGGAAATTCCCCTCCTCACTCCCTTAAATCCATGGAATTTTAGGCATTGTGTGGTTTGATCTTGAATGCTACCAAACTTAAGACCACTTCATGTTTTGTTAAAAATTCTATGAATATCAAGAAAGTTTCATTTCCTCCGTTTGGTACTTGAATCAAGGAATTGGCTCTAGCAAAATGGAGTTTGATTGACCAATTTATTGGATTGTGACCATCCCCTAACTCAATAGAGGATCTCATGTTCATAAGTGGTCATATTTATTTGGACTGTTAGGAAGGTACCTGAACAGGTGGTCACTAGATTTTGACGCTAAGGTTGATGTATCATTGGTGGTTCTATTATGGGTTTGTATTCCCATTCTTTGTCTTCATTGTTCGGGGGATGAATCACTAGATTTAACAGGAAATGATTTGGGTGAATACATAGATAAATTAGATCCGTACATCATAGAATGGCATGCAGAGAAACTCTCTAGGATTACACATCCACAACTAAGTTGCAACATGACCTGCTCAAAGGGACAACCAAGGTAATGGATGGATTACATATCCATATCTCAAGGTAGTCTAGGGGTCCAAACAAATCCATTGAAGGCTCATAAGAAAACACAAGTTGAGGAAAAGAGAAGAGGAAGGAAAACACTAAAGTAGAAACTAGAGAAGACAACATCATTATTGGTCAATTGTGGACAAGCTTTAGGGATAATTCTCATCGCAACCCAAGGTTTAAATATGAAAGTGATATAGTGGAATATAAGAGGCCATAATTCATTAGGCACACAACATTTGTTGAAGTGCAGGGTAGCATAGGAAACATCCATTAATCTCATGTTGCAAGAGATTAAATGTGATCATGTATCTATGTCCTTAGTCGTGAGAAAATGCTATAGAAACTATGACTCACTAATGGTAAGTGCCACTAGTTTAGTAGGAGGGTTAACTATAATATGGGATCCCACCAAGGTGAATATGGAATGCTTGTTGAGCTCATCCAACTTCTTGATGGTTGGTTACAAAATCATTGACTCTTAATATAATTTAAAAAATAATTACAACGATCAATGATTTTTTTTAGATCGTAGGTATTGATCTCCTCTAGTGCCACATATAACTCATTTGATAAATGGTTAAGCCGAAAAAAAGTTATAGCATAGATACGAGAGGTATGTATTCTATGATTTTGATATATGCAAAGACAAAAATAGATTTAAAATAGTAAACAATATTCATTTATTTTATTTATATATATTTGGAATCTGCATAGCCAACTCTATCTATGTCTCTAGTTTCATCAACAATTGAATTTTTTACCCTATAGGAAAATAATGTCAAAGGCAATGATATAGAGGGGTATTCACAAAAATGGAGATTTTTATCAATTTACAGACCGAACCACTAGGTTTGTCATCCTGAACCTAAATCTGATCCAACCAAGTAAACATACACGTTCTCAATCCCACCCAAAACAAATTGAATTCAAAAGAATGCACACACGTTTTTAGGAGTGCGCAAGTTCTCTAGTAGCGCACACACTCTAGGAACACACAAACGCTCTAGGAACACATACATTATCCTAATAACGTGCACACATTCCTAATAATGTGCACATGCTCTTATAATTCATTCCCCCTTCCCTACCTCCCTCTCTCTTTCTCTCCTACATCCATCCCCACCTCTCTATATCCCTCTCACTCTCCTTCTCACTCTCCCTCTCTACCCCCTTGTTTGTCTCCCTCTCTCTCCCTCACACTCCTATACATGGTAAGAACTAGACATGGAAATACTTGGACATCACAAGGCATGGAAATAACTATACCTAGACCTTACATTGACATGCCTCAAACTCTCACACTCACTCCCTCTCTATCCCCCCCCTCTTCCACTCTCTCTCTCTCTCTCCCTTCTCCCCTTTGTCCCTCCCTCCCATATTACTCCCCCCTCTCTCTTCCACCTCTCTCCCACCCTTTCTCTCTCTCCTCATTGTTAGTATTAGACTCATACTCTCTCTGCCCCTATTTATATATATATTCCCCCTCTCTGTATCCCTTTGTATTCCCCCATTCCTCTCATTATCTCTCTATTCCCCCTTCTATGTCGCTCTCTCTTCTTCCCTTCCTCTCACTATCCCTCTCTATACCCCCCCTCTCTTTGTACCTCTCCCTCTCTCTCAC
>ML792280.1:119220-129795 GCA_009831015.1 Picea engelmannii | reverse complement strand
TAGCAAAGGTGAACCCTCTGAACCTCTTGTTACTGAAGCGCCTATCAGAAATGACAAAGGTAAAGGCTCTGTCAGTGATCAAGATGTTGTCGAATCTATGGATGAAGGGACAATGGACTAAGAGGAAAGCGATGAGGAAGATGTTGGTAAGGGCGTTGATGTGGACTCTGGAACCCCGTGCTATACATTACAACCATGTTTGTCATATCTACCCCCACAAATTTCTGATACTAAAGACATGCACTTAAATTCACCTCTGCGAGTCGCAGATCTTAAAACCCATGGCGATTTTGGTAGGAAAAACACAGAAAGTAATCGGCATGGGGAATGCGATTTGATCATGGCTATATTTCTCCATACTTTGTCACAGATATTGAGAAGACGTCCGTGGAATATTAGAATGGCAAGCTGCTGTTGGTTGATAAGAAAAATCCAGTCAAGGGCGGCAGTGGAAAGAAACAACGGGTCGTTTTTGATATGTCAGTCGATGAAAATGAAGATGAGATGTTGGGTTCAGAAAATGTCATAAGCCTGGCCTCTCCATAGCCTCCCAAGCAAGACCTGGTGCTAAACTGAACTTGAGACTGTTCAAAACACAGATGCACCTCAGGAAAACAAAGGTATTAAGAGGGGGAAAGATACTCGACAGGGGAACATTCTTTCATTCTTCAAGAAGGGATGAACTTGCATTCGCATCAGTAAATCTCGACTAGACAAGCATTAATGAAATATGGAACTCAACTTGAGAGTTTCAGGAATGGTCATTCAGTGCATATGCAAATGCTTCTAGCAGATTTGACATTATGTTTGGTGATAATATTTCCGGATTGCTTCAGAATTGGGGAGCAGGTCTTCTTTCATTTGCATTCGGTAGACATTGGTGAATCTGCTGAAGCATTCAAGCATGCTGAGGAGAAGTCAAGAAATGCTGCAAACTTCTCTCAAACAGATGCCAGAATTCGTATTTCCTTGGGAGAGCTTTTCAAGTGCACAAGCGAACAAGTTTCTCATACCACAGGTCATCAACCACAGGAGAAAAGAAAAGGGTCAACGAGTCTTCATTGAAAGTTCGCAGTGGTATACAACAGTTAGGAATCTTTTGGAAGAAGATGCTATTAGCCACTACGAACTCTGTTTGACGAACAATGAGATTTAATGTATAACCTGGCATGCGTTGCTGAAACATGTGGCAAACAGAGGATCTGACTTCAATAGTCTCATCCATATATTTAGGGAACAGTTACACAGGTGGCAGAGCAGTCCTAGGCACTGGAGGAAAGATCGACAATTGGAAAATGACAAATTCCAGCCAATCTCCAACAAAACCTTCCAGCGTTCAGTCTCATTGCCAGCAAACCAGTAACTAATTCCAGGTGTCGAGCAACAAGATATCCCATCTAGTTTTCAGTTACTTTGTTGTTTGATTTGTTTGAGGGAGTAATCGACAGGATACAGATCCAGATTTCAAGGAAGAAATTAGAGGGAGGTGGCAGAGTATTTTTATTTTACCAGGCAGAGGACCAACAACCGAAAGGACAAGTGGCTATCCTCTCCCAGATTTGAGGGACAAGCATCCACAATCTCCCAGCGAATTGGAGAAAACTAAAGCAACAGTTTCTAAACACAGTTTCCTTTTAATTTACTGTTGTATTGTTCTGGGAGACAAATTGACACATGTCAATCTTTGTAACTGTTTACTATTCTTAGACTGTAGGGGCAGGGCCCGAGTCTTGAAGGGATGAGTCTTGTTTTTATTATATATAGTGATGTAAAAAACTTAAGAAGGGTTCGACTGGGCTGGTAGGAGAGAGTCAGACCTGTGTGAGAGGTCCATGACCTGTAGCTTTTATTTTTTCATTTGCTGGAGCTGAGGGCTGTGTTTTAGCCAGAGAATGTCTCTGTATTTTTTTTTCAATGAATGATCAGTGATGAACTAAGTCTTTTACAGGATTCTTGTGCAGTTATAGTGGTGGAGTTTTCTCTTTGTTAAATGATTTCACTGTCATCTTTTTCCATTTATTTTATGTTCTTCTTATCAGAAGGAGAGTAGTAGGGGAAGAATTTATTATCAGATACTCTGCCTCTCAGCTTCTGATAATCTCTATGTTGATCTTCTAAAAGTCTAGCTTAGGGATTCTTAAGTGCTCCTTTGCCTGTCTTTTTCCTCACCTATTCCTTCCTCAAGACAACGCCATCAACACTTAATTCGATCCAGTATTGCTGCTACCTTTCCTTGTGAAAGAGCTTTGTCCATATCTGATGATTTAATCACCTTGTCTAAACGCAGACCCCATTTGCCCAATGGCCCTCCTTGCTGTCCCAAAATGACCATATAAAAACCAAAATCAAAACCCTGTACCTTATAACTAGCCTAACATCAGTCCTATTTCCCAAACAAAGATAAATCTTAAAGAGAGATCCCTCTCTGAGTTTTGGAGGGATAGATCCAAGACTTGAAGCGGTTCGAGGTTACCTCTGTGTTTGCCTCAGCAGCCTTAGGCAAATTACAGAGTGCTAACGGTACCAACCCTGTTCAATCAATCATAACCACATTCAACATAATTCGACCAACCCAAATTTTAAACGGTGGACAATCATATCAATATGCCAATGTATAGTTTGAAACTATGGTTGTTCAATGTAAAATCAAGCCAATAAAACAATGCACCAATCAACGATTCAAACCATAAAATTGAAATCCGAAAGATTAACCAATGCACCTTTGTAAAACTTAGACTAGTGCCATTCCATGTTAAATCAAACTCATAATATTAACAATGCACTTTGTTGCATAGTCAATGTTTCAAAGTTTATTAGAGAATTGCAACCAAAGGTCTCATACAATCAACAAGTCAAAAGCTCATAGCGATAAGCACATAAAACCAAAATCAATTATAACTCTTATAGGACCAAATGTAATCAATAAATTTCGATGCTTAAAGGCTTATAAATCGACTTGCGCAATCAAAATGAAATGCACATAGTTTGAAAGAACCTTTGCAGTCATATGATAGGCCAATGGTAAAGTTTCTTTCAGAGAATTAATAAAATACTATGACAGTCCAAATAACGATAGATGGGTTTTCACACCTTCAGTTGTGAAAACTGAATCGAAATGAAATTGTAATTTTTGCAAAAATAAAACAAAAGTCTAGTTGCAAAATGCGACGATGATTTGTCGTTAGAAGACAAATTGGGTGTAGGCAGCTTTTAAGGTAAATTAAAAAAAATTGAATTGGCTGCCAACAATGGCGACACGCTGGGCGAAGCAGTTATCTTTGTCAAAAGAAATGAATTCAGATCAGGACAGCATAGAGAAATTCGTCATTAAAACAACAGCCAGAAAATTGTACTAACATCATCATCAACCGTCTTTTTCAGCTATGTTTCAAAAGATGCAAACCAAGAACAGTCTTTAAGATCAGCAAGTCACGATTTTTATGATAAAATATTCAATACTCTTGGCATGGACACTGCTTCCAGTAGGCATCCATAGCCTTGAAAGGGTTTCCATTTAACCCCCTCGGATGTCTTTATCCTGTCAAGAAGTTCTAGATTAGAATAAAGGACTTTAAAAGAGGTTCCATATATTTTTGCAAATTTTCATTTACCCGACATTGTTTCGCTGCCAGCAGGCCTGTTCAGTACCCCGACGAAGTTGTCTTGGCGCCATGCTTGCATTTACCCACTGCCAGTGGACCTGTTCAGTATCCCGGCGGGTTTACAAACACTTCCCATAGCTCACAATAATATTTTTATGCTTGTTTTTTCTTTTTATAGATAGCTGAGTGGGGTGACGCTGAAAATTCTCTTGTATTTTGTCATATTTTTTTTTTTTTTTAGACCTCATCAATTTTTTTTTTGTATTGTCCTTGATTCAGCTCCAGAAATGTTTTATTTCTAAAAAAAATTACTTTGACCGGGAGACATCCTTTTGAGTCATTCCTTTATGGAAAAGGGACAGCGTAAAAAGATAAAGATAATCATGACAAACTTTACTCAAAGATCGAAATCAGTCAACTTCTTTCAAACAAAATTTCCCAACATCATTTTTAAAATATATCACTGATGTTTATACAATCTTTCAGAAGTTATTTATGCGAGGAGATTTTTCTATGGTCTTTGTTTGAATGGCTCAGTGTACAAGCATGCATATGTTTCAAAAACACACAAAAACACACCAAACTGATCAATCAAATCAAAGTCAAAACGAAAACAAAGGTAAAAATAAAAGGAAATATTTACATAATATACAGGGGCATAAATCAGGCAAAGTATCTTTTCAAGGCTTGGCCATTCACTGGATAGGTGTCAAGCTGTTCTTCAAGATTCTGCAAACAGAAGGAACTAGGACCCAACTTTTCAGCAATCAAAAATGGCCCAAGCCACAAATTTTGAAACTTGGTGTGTTCACCCTTCCCTTCATGTGGTTTGTCCCACTTTAAGACGAGATCGCCTACTTCAAAATTTCTATCAGAAGCAGAATTAGAATCGAACCAGCCTTTAATCAATTGTTGATGTTGGTCTAATTTGCGCTTGGCTTGGGTTCTTACTTCTTCTAACTTCATTAAAGCGTTAATACGGCTTTCTAAAGGGGGACATTCTTCTTCTTGGCCCTTTTGTGACAATTGGAGCGAAGGAAGAAGAATATGAGGTGGCAGAATGGCTTCTCTGCCATAAACGAGGAAAAAAGGAGAATTACCTATAGCGGCTTTGGGTGTTACCCTATCAGCCCATAGTGCATTAAGTAGTGCGTTGTGCCAGTTCTTATGATTTTCAGCCACAGTTCTCTTGATAATTTTGATCAAGTTCTTGTTTGTTGATTCTGCTAGGCCGTTACCCTGAGGGTAATAACTAGCAGAATACCTAAGCTTTATTCCTTTTTCTAAGGCGAACTCACTCATCTCAAGAGAGGAAAAGTATGAAGCATTATCGAAGACTAGACAATCAGGGATGCCAAAACGGGTGATGATATTCGAGTTCAGAAAAGTGATCACGTGACTTGTGTTAACAGTTCTTAGCGTGGCGTCTTCAGACCATAGAGTAAAGTGATCAGTGGCTATCACAATATACTTGTGTTGCTGTGATGATGAAGGGTTAATAGGACCAATGATATCAAGGCCCCATTGCT
This sequence comes from Picea engelmannii, assembly GCA_009831015.1. Classification (NCBI taxonomy): domain Eukaryota; kingdom Viridiplantae; phylum Streptophyta; class Pinopsida; order Pinales; family Pinaceae; genus Picea; species Picea engelmannii. Next base: position 124,664 of record ML792280.1, on the reverse strand, counting down.
GGAAAGGAGAATCGACTGTAACGGGCTGCAAGGGGAAGGCTGGTATTTGCAATCGCCCTGATTCTTTCTAACAAATGATACATTTACGGCATAAGGCATGGGTGTCTCTAAAAAGAGTTGGCCAATAATAATCGTCTCTTAAAACCTTATGAGCAGTGGTATCGCCACCGAAGTGACCACCATCTTCTCCTGCATGCAACTCGAGCAAAACTTTTTCTGCTTCGTCTTTTTCGAGACAACGCATCAGTACGCCGTCAAAATTCTGATGAAACAGTATACCATTAACTAGATGAAAGGAGGCAGACTTTAGTCTCAAAGATCTTATTTTGGCGAGGTCAAGGTGACGGGGTGCTGATCCATGTTGAAGATAGTGTCTAATATCATCATACCAAGGACTAACGAGGTTTTGGGTACAACAAATCATAGTCTGATCACGTTGTTCTGGGTGTGACGTGTCACTAACTTCTTGTCGTTCAGTTTCTGAATCAACTACCAATTTACACAACCCTTGGCCTCTCACGATCTGAGCTGAAGTGATTTCTAGGTCATATTCCTGCAAGGAGGTGACCCAGTTGGCTCTTTTCTCTCCTAACTCTTTTTGCACTAACAAGTTCCTAACGGAAGGGTAAGTGACAATGACCTTCGTCCTTGACTTCAAAAGATAAGACCGGAAATGCTTAACTTCCTTGAAGACAGCGTAGGCTTGTCGATCGACTGCTGGGTAATTAAGTTCAGCACCTTTGAAAGCGAAGCTCATAAAAGCGATGGGTACTTCGTTATTCTCGGAATTCTTCTGAGTTAGGATTGCGGCATAGGAATGATCAGAGGCAAAAGTGTAGAGTGTAAAGTCTTGAGAGAAATCGGGGCTCATGAGAGAGGGAGAATCAATTATGGCCTTCTTTATATTGTTAAAAGCTTGGTTTTCGGTGGGTCCCCAGTGATATTGGGTGTCTTTCTTAATCAGGTTCTGGAGAGGTCTAACCATCTTGGAGAAACTGGGGACGAATCTTCTCACGAAATTGATCTAGCCTAAGAAAGACTGCATCGATTTCTTGGAGGTAGGTGGGGGAAGTTTAGCGATGACTTGGGTCCTCTCGGGGTCAATAATCATTCCATCGCTAGACACAATGAATCCTAGTAGTTTACCCTGTTCTACTGCAAAGATGGACTTCTTGGGGTTCAAGGAGATGCCGAATTTACAACATCGTAGCACAACGGCTCGTAGGTGAGTCAGTTGATCATCTTTGTTTTTAGAATAAACGGTCACATCATCTAAGTAGACTACTACTGAGTGATTAATCAAGCCTCAGAAAGAAATATCCATTGCTCTCTGAAAGGTAGCACCAGCATTAATCAATCCAAAAGGCATTTTGAGATAAGCATAAGTGCCCCACGGAGTACAGAAGGTAGTTTTTAACTGGTCTGACAGAGACATTAAGACTTGGTTATATCCAGAGAAACCATCCAACAAGGATAGCCTCTCGGAACCAGATACTTGTTGAAGTATCTGTTCCATAGGAGGGACAGGATAATTATCTTTATCAGACACTTTATTGAGGTTCCGGAAATCGACACAAAGTCGAATTTCCCCATTTTTCTTCCGCACTGGGACGAGGTTGGATACCCATTGGGTGTGTCTAACAGGAAAAATTATTTTAGCACTTAAGAGTTTATTCAATTCTTTTTGTACGGTCGGTTCTAGTTTAGGATGCATTTTCCTCAGCTTCTGTTGGAAAGGCAAGGTTTGGGGCTTCATCGGGATGACATGCTGTATAATATTAGGATCAAATGTTTTAAGATCTTCGTAAGTCCAAGCAAAGACATCCTTGAATTCTTTAAATAACTTAACAAAAGCAGCTTTTTCTTTCTTAGAACATCCCAAGCCTAAGTTGATACACTGAGGGTTTTCACTAGTTCCTAAATTGACTTTTTCATAGGACAAAGAGGAACTGTTGGTTTTGCAATTGACCGTCTTTTGGAATTTAACTTCAAAATCATAAAACTTTTCTAATCTAGCAACAGATTTGGGTATGGGATTTACCATGTTCGATTGAGCTCCAGGAGGTTTCGGATTAGGTATTACTGTAAAGTCGTGCAAATTGTCGTCGTGTGTTTGTTCATCAATCACAACACCTTGAAAGGTTTCCTCCATGTGCAGAAAGTTAATGATCTGCTGATCATCATCAAATACTCTCTAGTTCATGATATTGTCAGGAACAGATGGTCGAAACAATAGTTCCACGGAGAATGTGTTTGGAGATAAGCCTTCTGCAGGAAGAAGTTTAGAAGCAACTTTAGCAAGTAAATCTGCTTCAACATTACTTGATCTAGGAATGGAATTTATATTAAAAGTAGAAAATTTGTTCATTAAACTCCATACCTCAGACTGATAACATTTGAGATGTGGGGTAAGACAATGTATAGAATTTCTCACCTGTCTGACCACTATCTCAGAGTCGCCGAATACGAATAGATTTTGAATGCGCATGTCTAAGGCTTTTCTGAGACCTTGTAATAAAGCCTCATATTCTGCAATATTGTTAGTACATTCAAATTCTAGCCTACAAGCCAATAATGTTTTATTACCTGCCAGATCAATAATGATGTAGCCTGCACCAGCTCCTTCTTTAGACTTGGAACCATCGAAATATAAAGACCAAATTTGATTCTTATCAGGCTCACCGGATTGTTGGATAGAAGCTGTTGGCTGCGTACATGCTAAGATTTCGGACTGTTGTTTTGGATTGTTGATAGGTGAAATTTCAGCCATGAAATTTCCGAAGTAGGTGTCCATCCCTTGGACTTCAGGTGAATCAGCCGGAGATGTATATGGTTCATTGGGGTCATTCAAGTCTATTACCGTGAAATTGAGGTAACGCTCACGATTCACCCTGATTTTGTTGGGCTTGTTGTTTTCTGGAAGCCACAAGTGAGACCAATCTGTCGCGAAGTAACCATGTAGCTGCTCCGACCAGTCCCTGCTCAAAAACATACCATACACTTCTGGAATATCAACCACAATTATATCGAAAACTTGATGAACCTTTGGGTTAGACGATAATATAATCAATACATTTTTCAATTCGCCTATGACTTTAACATCTATTCTATCAAGTTGTATAATTTTCAAAGAAGATGGTTCTACTTCGACATTAATCTTTTGGTAGACTGACCAAGGCATCACATTTGACGATGCTCCTGAGTCAACCATACAACTATGCACATTTCTGTTGAAGATTTCGAAGGTTAAAAGAAAAGGAGGAACATTCTTGCGAGTACTTAGAGTTGTAGCTTGAGGTTTCTTACTCGCATTCTCTAAGACTACTTTATCTGCATTATTTACACTATTTACATTGTTATTTATATTATTCACATTTGGTACAGGAGGGCTTCCTTTATCTTGAGGATCAGGATTATTTTTTGGGGAAGTCTTCTGCGGAACTTTGCTTTGAACAACCTTATTACCATTTGAATTACCATTCTTGCCATTATCTAAAATATTTTGCAACATCTTCTGTAACAAAAATGGAAATTTCAACAACTCATAGATAGAAATGTTAGCCCGTAATTTCTTAAGGTCTTCAACAACATCATAATCTATTTTAGGGCTAGCATTACTCTGTTTCATTTCTGTTGACTTAGATGGCTTTGGAGGCAAAGTTGTAGCGTTCTTGGCAGGAGGTTTGTTCATGGTCTTGCTCCTAGTATTGTAAGGGTGAACAGTCTCAAAGTTAGCTTGAAAGATACTATCAGAGAGGTGACCAAAGATATTTGGAGAAGACTCTTCTTCTTGGGTTTTTTCCTGCTCGACTTCCTCTTGAGGAATGTCAGGAGGGATAAAGTCATCTTGGGCTCCTAGAATTGTCTGTAGAGCACATTGCAAACTTTCTAGGTTCAAGCCTTCAGAGTTTGGGTTAGGTCGGTTTGGGGAAAAAGGCTTTCGGAAAGGAGGTTTGTAGGGTCCTTTACTTGAAGAGGCTTCCTCGGTCGACTTTCTTAAGTCTATAACTTGATTAGATAACTTTTGTACAACTTTGGTTAAATTTTCCAAATCAGAGTTTTCGGGTTGTGTTTTGTTTTGTGTAGGTCTGGGGAGAATTTCAATATTCTTCTTGGAAGAGGAAACAGTCTCAGTTTCGTTACTAGAAGAATCCTTAAGACTAAGAATGTCTTTTTCAATTTGCGTAGCCTCTTCAAAGGCTTCTAGTAACGTAGCCCTTTTGGATATTTTCACTCAAATAGCTATACTTTGATGTAGAGCTTTGGTGTAGTAAGCTATTACAAGACTCTCTGGAGGCATAGAGTCTGCTGGGATTCTATTCTTAAGTGTTAAAAATCTTTGATTAAAATCTTTAACTTTTTCTTTTGCATTGATTTTTAAGTTTGAAAGATCCATAACTAAGACTTCAGGAGGTTTGCCATCTCCAAATTTTTCCAAGAAGCATGACTCAAATTTTTCCTAGGACACTATAGTGTGAGGTTGCTGGGCAAAGTACCAAGTGGATGCATTACCCTCAAAGGTGTAAGGGAACAACCTACAGACAACATCTTCATGTTCAACGTTATGGAGTCTGATGGCTAACATAAATTTTTTGATATGGTCTTCAACTATCTGTTTTGAATCGGGATCAAACTTAGGAAGCCATTTCTCCGGGTGTTTAGGTAAAGGGTGTTGGGCTCCAGGTACAGCTACAGCATCCTGGTCCAACCAAGGTCTAGCAGGGTTGTTCTAATTTTCCATTGGGGAATTAGGTGTGGAAGGATGAGAAGGTGGTTTGCCTTCGTCAGAAGAGGAATCTCCTCCAGAAGAGGAAGGAGATGAGGGAGGTGTTGAAGGAGGTATCCCATATCCTCCTGCAGCAGGATTTGTGTTTGGATCTGTAGGATTCATAGTAAGGTCTATATTACTTAGTTGTTCTCTGACTTCTGAGAAGTCTAAAGGTTGACCCCATGGGAGATTTGGTTGCCTAAGGCTAGCAAAGGCTTTGTGTGATTTGATAAGAGATTGTCTAAAAATTTCTTGTATATCGCCACCTGTAGGATTAGGGGTTGCTGGCTCAACTGTGATCTGGGGATCTTCGGTTGAAGTAGTTGTTGTTTGAGGGGGAATACTATCGAATGAATGGCTTCTAGTCACTATAGGGGAGCGATTAGGGGGTGGAGGAGTCTTGCGACCACCTCATGCCATCAATTTAGTTTGGCCCTCCTTCTAGCACCATTTGTTGACGGGCGAAATTGACCGTCTGTCAACTGGGAGAGTGGAACCGGTCCGGGGTTGTCTAAATAACCCAAGCCATTTGAAATGGACCACCCTGACGAGTTTAACGGCTCCGTTGGCCGCTCTAAGGTCTTCTATGAAAACCAAAGAGAGAATTGATCTGAGCTAAGTGATCTAACTAAACTAAATAAAACAAACTAACTATGATTAAATACAAGAAAGCAAC
>ML792280.1:101480-118649 GCA_009831015.1 Picea engelmannii | reverse complement strand
CTTTTACCTATTTGGAAGAAACAAGATATAGATGACAGTAATAAGATTATATCATTTGAATTTGATTTAGATAGCAAAGTAATACTAAACCATAAACAAAATGATATACAAAACTTGAAACACAATGTTGATATATTGAAAAGAAAAAGCTATGACAAAACATCAATTTTGCTCCAGTTTGTATCAGAATTCTATATCCTTGTTCTCCCACAACTGAGGATGTCCATTATTAAAAAATTCATAAGTTTATATAGGTTTCTCACAAGGTAAAACATCCTTGTGAATAATAGTAAATAGTTTTACACAATCTGGGGATAATCCCAAAATCCCTTAAACTAAGTAACTAAAAATGCAGGTGAAATCCTTAAGATATCCTCCAACTACTCCTCATATCTATTTCCAATTCGAATCTGCCTGCAATAGACACCAAAAATCAAGTTAGAAGAATATTTTATTAATAAAACAATAAAATTTTGACTCCACAGACTCAGCTACATAATCGTCTGATTCTGTAGCTAGTCAAGAATAGCCAACAGGACCAGATCTCAATCAGATAAAATCAAATCGAATCATCTTTTAATAATCCTCAAAATGAGTCACTAATAATCCAATTGAAATTATCATTTAAATCAAATCGCATCCAAATAAATTCAATTGAAACAGAGTACCAAAATGCTTCTGTCTTTAGTTACCATAAAGTATGGTCAAATTTTGACAGGTCGAAATTGGACATTGAATCAAGTTCGAATGAGATACGATATAACCGTAATCAATAATCATAATCAAACAAGATAGTAACCATATCAAATAAGATTTTCCACAACCTAACTATAATCGATATGATTTGAACATCAAACATACGTTACAGCTGTAGCAATATAGATATCATTTCAATCAATAGTAACGATAGAAAGGTTGTAAAGATTCAACACGATATTCATTCTATTTTGATCAAATAAGTGAAAGTTGTTACGATACACATTTAAACGAAACATGTGTAACAGTATTGACCAAAATTATCATCTACTTCAATTGCTGGGTATGACACAGTCAAAATCGAACAACATTGCTAACCGTAACCTGGACAGCAGTCAAACAAGATCGAGTTTAAGACAATTATAGACGAGTTTTTGTTCTGGGCATATTGTTTTGTTTTACAACTTCGTTTGTGACTAAAAATACAGTGTCATTCCATTTCGCAACAGAACAAGGTTGGTTTTCCTTACGAATTGACTGGCTAGAAGTCGGGTTATTGTTATGATTTGCATCAATTCTGAATATAAAACAAAGCCCCTTTTTTAAACAAAATCGAAATCATATCCAGGCTGGTCAAAGTTACATGCAAACAACAGATAACCACTGTAGGTGTGTCAAAACCAATTCGAATTACCATATAGATTGTGTTTCAAAACGTTGCAAAACAATTTGCCTATAATAGATACAACAGAGCCTTCAATCGTAACTAATTTAAATCAAACAAATCTAGCATATGATTACTAAAATCAAAACCAAATCCAACTCAAACTATAAACAAAATTCGATTTAACAAATCAAATCATGTACAACAGTGCATGTTTATGTAACCGAGCAAGTCAATAATGCACACAGAGTTCACGAATGTGCCATATAAATGAGCGAGGGTTATACCAGCTAGACCGCTGAGATTATGCTAGTTTCGAATTGACAATAGCCGTGGCTGACTCGACATTCTTGAACAGGATCGAACCAGTGGTTCATTGCTTTTTGTCGGAGGGTTGCACCTTCGCCTCATGACCAGTGAGATTAGCCACTTGATTTTCTAAATCACGGATTCTGGTTTGTAACATCGACACATCGGTGTAATATCTCTCCAACCATAACCCACACTGATCGCACGGGGTATCAGGGTTTTTTGATGATTCACCGAGGGTTGCTTGAGGAATTTCAATGCCAGGAAACTTAGGATTATCCCGCAGACAAGGTGGCAAATTCTTGACGAAATCACACGCAGGCTTGTCACATAAACCCTCTGAGTAAGGATACTTGTCGGTGAGAAATCGTTCGATTTCAGAATTAGAGTCTTCGCTGACCACGATAGGGTCAGCGTTGGCAGGGAGTTTACGCCTATTTCTCACCATGTGAGAGATTAAATGAGAGTTTTTTTTTCCTTTGGCATTAGCATCAACTTTAGCTTTAGGCCGATTGACTATAGGCTTAGAAATTTCGACATGTTTGGTCACAGATATGGGCAGGCTCGTAGGGGGATCGGGTAGAGGTTTGGGTAGCAAAACACTGTAGGGTATAGGGGTAGGCTTGCTCTCGGTCACCATAGGCTTATCAACATGTGGTGGGTTGGACTCTTGAAAACCATTACAAATGAGAAAATCACCCCAACAGTCCCAACGTAATCCCAACTCGTATACCATACACATTTTAATCAATCCCACATGGAAGACGCTGGTATCGGCTTGGCTGCATTTGTACCGCTTGGCCATCTTGAACAAACTTCTGTGTAGGTATTGGGGCATGCTAAGTTCGAAACCCATAAAAACCATCAATAAATTAAGGTGAAACAGAAAAACAAACCCGTACCTGCCCTCTCAAGTAATTAATTGCTTGACTACCATTAGGAGATCATACCAACGAGGTTTTAACATTTTCGCAGGCAGTGCCCTGTCGCAGGAATTCACTGCTCGAGACTTAAATAACAATGTCCATGGGATATTATCCACCTTGTATCTTTTCGACCACTTCTGTCCCATAACAGGTGGGCTAGTTACCGAGCTGAGAAATTGTTCAGTGATTTCAAGTTGCACATCACCTACTTTGGCTCGGCAGCCATCGAACGATAACACAAATTGCCGAGCCACAACAAGGTTATACCCATCAAATTTCCTTATGAACTGTAGCCATGCATATTTTTTCAGGTCGCTATAAGCACCATCAAACATCAGCAGTGCTTGGCACCCGTTGGGCTTGGCCCTCACAACCGGAGCCATAGCTTCTGAGCATGGTAGGGTTTGAATCAAAAGATACACAGGGTCGAAAATGATCACGACTAACAGCTGCAACACTCAAAGAGGCAGGGATTAATGGTATGCGTGCAAAGGTGGTGGGACTACCACCACCATGCAAAACATTAATGGCATAGTACCAACCCTGTTCAATCAATCATAACCACATTCAACATAATTCGGCCAACCCAAATTTTAAACGGTGGACAATCATATCAATATGCCAATGTATAGTTTGAAACTATGGTCATTCAATGTAAAATCAAGCCAATAAAACAATGCGCCAATCAACGATTCAAACCATAAAATTGAAATCCGAAAGATTAACCAACGCGCCTTTGTAAAACTTAGACTAGTGCCATTCCATGTTAAATCAAACTCATAATATTAACAATGCGCTTTGTTGCATAGTCAATGTTTCAAAGTTTATTAGAGCATTGCAACCAAAGGCCTCATACAATCAACAAGTCAAAATCTCATAGCAATAAGCACATAAAACCAAAATCAATTATAACCCTTATAGGACCAAATGTAATCAATAAATTTTCATGCTTAAAGGCTTATAAATCGACTTGCGCAATCAAAATGAAATGGACATAGTTTGAAAGAACCTTTGCAGTCATATGATAGGCCAATGGTAAAGTGTCTTTCAAAGAATTAATAAAAGACTACGACAGTCCAAATAACGATAGATGGGTTTTCACACCTTCAGTTGTGAAACTTGAATCGAAATGAAATTGTAATTTTCGCAAAAATAAAACAAAAGTCTAGTTGCAAAATGTGACGATGATTTGTCGTTAGAAGACAAATTGGGTGTAGGCAGCTTTTAAGGTAAATTAAAAAAAATTGAATTGGCTGCCAATAGGTAGGAGCTTAATGGATAGCTTCACATACATAAGGGATTTCACATTCAATTGGAAGAATTTCCTTTATGCCATGCACAAGATGGAATAGGTTCAAGCCCGTGGCAATCTTGACCAAGGTTTTTTATTACCAAAGAGCATGAAAAACATGAAATGCTAGTTGGACTTGTTCTTATTGATTGTCCTCTAAATAATAGTTTTCAAGACCTTATTGATGGACTCTACTTGACCATCGGCTTTATGATAGTATGGATATGAGTTCTCTTAGTGAAAACCCAACTGAGCAGCTAGTTCTATGATCATTTTGTGTTGGAAATGAGAACAATGATCAGTGAAAAGCTCTTTGGGTACACCAAACCCGATGATAATATGATTGAATATGAAGAGTGACAATGTCTTACCATCATTTGCAAAGGTCATCATTGCTTTAACCCACTTAGTGAAGTAGTCGAAAACCACAGCAATGTACTTATGACCATCTGCTCAAGTAGGATGAAACCCCATCAAATTCATCCCATATTTTGTGAAGGGGCCAATGGTAATGACATGGTGAGTGCATATTTTTGTAGTCAAAATTTGATAGGTGTGGAACTTATTGATAGTTTGAATACAATATTAAAATATCAACTATCAGAAGTACCCTACACACAAATTTTTTTGGGTCATTTTTGTTGGCATAGGGGCAGACCTGGGGTTCAACTCGTATAGCGCACCAACAAACCCTAACTACTGGCCCTTTCGGTAGCACCTGCGAAGTAGATGCAGTCTCACTCAAAGTAGAAATAGGGGGTTGCAGGACACATGTGTCTATAACCATTGGAAATGAAAAGTGGATCCAAGACAACAACACACAACAATCTAGATATTATTTTCCCTTCCTAAGCTTACTCCGCAAGTTATATCTCTGATCTAAAAAAATAATGTAGTAACAATATATCAGATGGAAAATAACACAACATCAATAAAAAATAACAACAAGATATATGTGGGTCACCCTCTCCCTAGGGCTATGTCCACAGAACTGTGTTTCTTGATATATTATATGAAAACATACAGTTCTATCTCCACACTTAGCTATAGGTTTCTCTTTCTCTCTCTTCCTCTCTTCCCTCCCTGCGCACCTAGCTGTAGGGTTGATCTTCGCACCCAGCTGAAGAAATTATAATACAGATTCAATATCGTTCTCAAAAAAAATAGTAGCGACTAACAATCAATTATCGAGCAACCCCCTCGACTCTCCTAGACCTTTATTTATACATAACATGACCACAGTCTAGGTATCAAAACCCTATATCCAAAACCTTAAGTGCCAAAACCCTAGGTCCACTTGACTTGTTCTTTCAGGGCTTCACTAGCCTATCTTTCCTTCTTTTTCGTGAGGTGCTCCAAAGAACTGGTTGATGAATTCTTCCTCTTGATGAGTTTTTCATGATCCATCTTCCTTACTTCTATACCTTCCTCGATCTTCTCTTTTAATGGCTATATTTTCCTTTATTTTCTCCTTCTTTTCTTCTTCTTTATCCACTTCGACCCTTCCTTGGTTTATGTACCTTCCGTGCAATTCATACTTCGCCTTTATTATTTAATATCCACTTCCTTTCCTAACCAAGGGACAAAAGGCCCCCAACACTCACATGTGATTTGTCTTGAGTCACTGGAAGACTCAACCTTTTATTTTACTTCGACTGCAGACTGCACGAAGCAACCTGTGATTTCTGATTTATCCCTCCTTATCTTGTGTAGATTGTCTTTTCTGTGTCTGGTACCTAGTTTCAACTACACGTGGTACCTAAATCCTTCTTCTTAGGATGCTACTGAGAGTTGAGAGGTGACTGGTTGTCATAATACAAATTCAACCGTCTCTCATTTACCAAAACTTCTTTACATTCTCCATTAAGGGTCTTCAACTACGCATCTCTTGCCTCTGTAACATAGGCAACCTCAAATGGCCCTAGCCAATGTGTATTGAATTTCCCTGGATGCTTCATGAACTTGCTGTCATATAACAATACCAAATCTCCTTTCTTGAACGCCTTTCTCTTGACATGTCTGTCATGGTAAGCCTTTTCTCTTTATTTCTGTACCTGCTTATGAAATCCTGCAATAAACCTATCTTCCTCCAGTTCCAGCAACTACGCAAGCCTTTGTTGAACAGCGCCAATGTCATCCATACCTGTAAATGTTGCAATTATTAAACTAGGAACCAAGTATTCCATAGGTGCCACTACTTCCAATACATCTACCAACTTAAATGGGGTCTGCGTTGTTAACTTCTTGCAAGTAGTTCAATAAGCCCACAATATTGTTGGAATTCTTAAATCCCAATCATATATGTTAACACTACAAATCTTGGTCAGCATTGTCTCCAAGATATTATTGAAAGCTTCGACTGTACCATTCGCTCGTGGGTGGTATGGAGTACTCTTATGATGGTGAACTTCAAATTCCTGAGTCAAGGCTTCAATAGTTTTGTTGATGAAGTGTGTGCATTGATCACTCATGAGGATCTTCGGGAATCCAAATCTAGTTATAATACCCTAAAAAATGAATTGTGCAGTTGTAGATGCACTACAGTCTTTAACTGCTCTTGCTTCTACCCATTTGGTCAAATACTCCGTCGCAGTGATAATGTATCTAGCTCATGTGCATCTTCCTAGTGGGTTAATAGGTCCCACAAAGTCAATGGCCCATTTTTCGAATACTTTTAATGTTAATTTCGGTGCGAAAGGCATCTCATCCCTTCTATAAGGCTTCCCTACTCTTTGAAACACATCGCAGGATCTGTAGCATTACTTAGCATCCTTGTGTAAAATAGGCCACCAGAGGCCAACTTTGAGAATCTTCTGCGTTGTTGCTTTCCTTGCATAGTGTCCTCCTGTGATGCCTTCATGCACTTCTGCAAGAATCAATGGTCTTTCTACCTCCATAACACATCTCCTCAAGATCTCATCTAGTCCCATATTATACAATAGTCCATCTATGAGTTGAAAATCTGCAGCACAGACTACCAACTGTTTCTTCTGCATAACTGTATATTCATGAGGTGCCATTCTTATGGACAAGAACTAAACTATCTCGATGAAGTGATCATCGAATTTCCTGATGGCCAACAATTGTGCATCTGGTAGTGTCTCCTATAAACTAGTAGGTTCCTCTCCATGTTCCAACTTAGATAAGTGATCATGTCCTTTATTCATTCTTCTTCGATTGACCACAATTTCAAAATCATACTCCTGGAATAATAGTATCCATCTACATATTCTTCTCCCCAACACTAGCTTGTTGACTAAGTATTTCAATGCAAAATGATCAGTGAACATCTTAAAATGACCTCCCAACAAGTAGTGTCTAAACTTTTGCAGTGCATATACCATAGCTAAGCCTTCTCTTTCATTTGTAGTGTAGTTCCTCTTAGCTGTAGAGAGATTCCTGCTAGAAAAGGCTATGGAGTGGTCAATGTCTCCTGCACTCGGATGTGCTAAAATTGCTCCTAATGCAATGGATGAGGCATCGACATGAACATTTGACTCCTTACTCCAATCTGGAAAAACCAATATTGGCCCAGTGACCATTTTTTTCTTTAGTGTGTCGAAGCTCTGTTATAATTCTTCTGTCCATTGGAACTTACTGTATTTCTTTAATAGCTTCTCCATAGGTGCTTCTATTTGTGCATAACCCTTAATGAACTTCAAGTAGTATCCAATGTGCCCCAATGCATTGCATAGATATCTAACCAAAGTGGGAGGAGGTAGATCAACAATGATGGTAATATTGGAAAGATCCACCAACAACCCCTGCTTACACACAATGTGCCTGAGCAACACTCCAAAGGGTGAAAATAAAATGCATTTTTTCAAATTCAAGGCAAATTGACATTTCTTGCACTTAATTAACATCAATCTTAAACATTCAATATGATCTTTTAGTAGGCTAAAGATAGTCCAATCATCACAATAATCTTCTAGGAACTTGTGTAAGAAGTCCTTAAATGCTTCGACCACCACCTTGGAAAATATGGTTGGTGCATTCTTCAACCCAAAGGGCATCACTGTGTACTGAAAAGAACCCCATTCTGTTGTAAATGTGGTATTATGTCGATCTTCCTTAGCAATTCTGATCTGGTGATAACCTGAGAATCCACCAGTGAATGAGTAGATTTCTTGTCCTCCTACATTTTCTAGAACTTCATCAATAAAGGGTAGAGGGAATGGGTCATGTAGGCATGCATCATTCAGTTTCCTTAAATGTACACAAATTCAGATTTCTCCTGACTTCTTATCTTGGACCACCATAGGTCTAATCCATTCAGATTCTTCAATAGGTTCTATGATTCCTGCTTCCAACATTCTATCCAATTCAATCCTAACTTTCTGCTTGTATTTGGGATTCAGTCTGTAAGGTATCTGCTTGATAGGTCTTGCATCTGGTCTCATAGGGATCTTCATTTCTCCCATGGGCCCTTTAATTCCTTTCATATCTATGAACTTGGTTGGAAACAAGTCTTGATATTCATGTGGTAGCTCTGTGATCTTTCTAATAGTAGCACCATCACAATAGTCTCCCACATTTTCTAGCTTGAGTGTTTTCTCTGTTCCAATATTAACCTTCTTAATTTTAATCGGTTGTCAAATAAAAGGTAGTTCAATACATGGTCCTTCTATGTCTCTGTGACCTTCATTTTCTGCAATGTTTACATCTCTAGAGTCATCATCCTCACCAACATTAATATTGTAGAAATCATGTAACTGTTGAAGAGGCGCAGTCGATTCATCTCCTTCTTGAGTAAAAGGGAGGTTTGGTGCCTCCTCAAAGACCTTTTGTCTCATAGTTTGTAAATCCTGATCTACTGTAGGGTACTAACTCTCAAATAAAAACATATCTATAAAGTTCTGAGTCATTCCATACCAGCCTGTAGTGATGAGGCATAGTTCTACTTGAAGATACCAGTTGATAGGCATAGTAGTGAAGGTGTTAATGAAGTTATGCACCCACTATTCTTTATGAATGTTTCTCCAGTCCTCCTCACAACTTCACATGTGGTCCTTAGGAAAACTATGTCATGTGTGATAAACTTTGCATCCTTCAGCTTGCTCTAAAAAGCACACTGTCAATAAGGTGTGACATTGTACCCATTCTACGATGTTCCTCTTGTGTGCTCCCCACCATCTATATGGTCTGGCTTCCAAGGCTTCATCCAGTGCCAACATCCTTTGTTGTGATGGTAAAATTTTCTCAAATTCAGCTAAAAATGTCTCTAGGTGATTCAAACCATCAAATGTTGGAAGATTACTTACTTATGTGTCGATCCAGTGAACTTCTCTGGTCAATATGGTAGATTGTCGTGTGGAGACTTCATACATTATGTTCTACCAATTTTCTAATGTCTCTTATGAATCTGATGAACATGCACTTTCACTTTTCCAGTTGAGATTTCCATCTGTTGTACGATTAATGTAATCATGTTGTCTTGTTGTCAGTTTGTAGATGTTCTCTAGCTCATATGCATGGTATTCTTCCATGATAGGTTCTGTGTATCTACGACCTTCATCCAGGTCCAGAGGTGCAATGAATTTAAGGCCATTACCCTCAAAGGCCATTCTTCTCTTCTTTAGGTCGACAACAATCAAATTGTTGAAAGCCCAATCAATTCCTAACAACGCAGGATAGGGACAACTATCATAAACAATTTCAATCACTTGGAAGTCTGCAAATGTCCTTATCCCATCAATGTCTACAGGGACATGCTCCAGTCTTCCAAAGGGGCTCACCACATGTTGATTAGCCATTCTGAGCCTAACGGGAGAATAAATCAGTCTACGTTTTCCCATCAGTGCACAAGTCTGCTTCATCATAAAATTCACTTATGATCCTAAGTCGAGGACCACATAGTCCATGTCGTAGTCTCCAATATGAGAACTAAGGTGTAATCCTTGTTTGTCATTATTTTCCTTCATACTTGATTCACATATCTACTCAGTATAGGATCTATTCTCCCAATTTCATACTATCTCACGAGGTGTTGCAGCTCATGTACAATCTTTTCATATCTAATCAAATTGATATAGGTATATAAGAAGTCCATTAGCTTGCTTACCTCTTTTCCTTGTCTAGCAGACTGATCAAATGATGGTGGCATTTCACATTCCCTTACTTCTGGTTGTTCCTTAAATGAAGAAGCTTGTCCTTCTACAAATTATTTCCTTACTTCCTCAAAAGTGTGTCTCTCTCTCATTGGGTAAAAAAATGACGCCTTGTCTGCAGCTCTTATGATCCCTGATCCTTCTACAGACTTTCCTGAAGTCACTTTGTCTTCTCCTGTAGCAACGCCTCCTCTAGTAATAACCATGAATATAGCATCTTCACCACGAAGTTATGTTGATATCAATTGGAATTGTTGGTTTCATCCTCATCTCTCCTCGAGTTTGTATAACAACACTAGAAAATATTCAATGACATGATCAAACGAATTCGAATAGTTACAAGTGGTACAAGGGTTCTGAAAATTCCTTGCCAAGTGTCCTGGATGTGTGCAGTTATAACAAATAATCTGACCTCTACCTCGACCCATGCCTCTTTCTCATCCTCTTCCTTTGAATCCACCACAAGGGTTGAATTTTCCTCTACCTGGGGAGATGAACTGCACATTATTTCCCTCTTGTTGTTTTTCTCCTTGAATCTTATATGTATCCCTTGATATTTCATGCATGCGGTCATAAGCCCTACAATCCTTCTCATCATGTCCCATAGACTTGGAGAATGTGCAGTAAATATTGGAAGGTGTATGGACATATTTTTGCATATAATAGCATTCACTAGGGAGATGTCTAATTCTACATACCTCACACCAAGGTACAATGTCATGCTTCAAAGGACTAGGTTCTCTTAAGGCTAGGTATTTGTGAAATAGGGGACAGTTATTTTTTTCATGGCCCTCTTATTTACATCTGACGCACCGTATATATTCTCTTTTCTCTTTTCCTTTTTCTTTCTTCATATCTTCGACCTGTAAAGATAACCTGGTTAATTGATTCAATATTTGGCTCATACCTGGGATGGATTCTCCTACAGGGGCTGCTTCTAGTTTCATGGTGATCTCCAAAGCTTAAGCCCATGAAGTGAATTTCTGTTGCATCAGAGGAAATATGATATGTGGAAGGAGGGAACAAATGAACCATTCTTTATTTTGTTCGTATGGAATCTGAAAACTCAACCGACCTATCGGATTCTTAAACCTATGATCAAACTCCAAAACAAGTTCATTTACCTTCTGCTTGATTTCTTTCATATCTGTAATGCACTGCGATTCCGACTTAGGTTTCTTGAATTCTACACTCAACACAGTCTTAATGTCATTCAACAATTTAGGCTATCCAGGTCCTGAAGAAAAATTCATATACCAGTTCAGAGTGCGATCCCTCAAGGTAGTACTAAACTAAGTTCTCTTAACATATTCATCAGTGACTTGCTTTATGCTCCATACAGCTTCACATAAGAACCAGTGTTGGTTAGGATCTTCAGATCCATCTCCTCTGAAGATGGGTAACCTCATTTCATCTGCCATAGATATTCCTTGGTTTCTTGACTGAGTATGTGTTAAACTGCTTGTAATAGTAATCTGACTGCTTTGACTACTATGGTTACTCAGGTTACTTAATGTTGCTAAAACCAGAAGAGGATTAATACTACTTACTTCAACAGTAGATGCAGTCCCTGAAGTTTCTGGATTCCTCGAACAACTTCCTCAGACTGTACTTCCTCTATTCTTGTGGATTCTGAATACTCTTGATTTGTTAGATCTTCTTCTTCTCCACTGTAAAATCCCTTGTCTTCGTAGTTTTTATTAAATAGGTTTGCAAGAGGATCCTCTCTGAACGGTCTCCCACTGCACGTGTATCCAACCTTTGTGTCACTGTCATTTTATAAATGTTTGAACATTATCTTTACTGTATCTTCAGGATATTCTTCTCATTCAATATCATCTTAATCCTCAACTTCAAGAAGTGTATAAAATTTCCTCTAGGTCCCTTAAAGAAATACCTCTCTGCTTGACTATATGATTCAACTTTGTCAATGGAAAAATCAATAATGTACCCTCCCATAGTGCTATAAAACCATAGATCCACATCTCTAGACACAATGTTATCAAATCTCTTGACCTTCTTGATCAACGCCGCTGTCCAAACCACATGTGGTCTAGATCTAATCTTGAATTGGGTATCTCCTAGTTTGGCTAACCACTCATATAAATCCTTATGAATTCCTCCCAAAAAAATATCGTGTATGTCAGTAAAGATGTACCTTCCAAACTAGTCTTTTGTACTACTGCTAGGGTTCTTATTCTGGGCTTCAGTGAAGTCCTTCTCTTGTTCTTCTATCCACTTATGAATTTTTGTCTTCGATGGGAACCACCTTGACATTCCCTCAAGCAGATCTTGGTCCCAGAAACAGAACGATTTGTTGGCACAGGAGTAGACCCGGGGTTCAACTCATACAACGCACCAACAAAGCCTAACTATTGGCCCTTTCAAAAGCACCTGTGAAGTAGATGCAGTCTCACCCGAAGTAGAAATAGGGGGTTGCAGGAAACATGTGTCTACAAATAGAGGAAATGCAAAGTGGATCCAGGACAACAACACACATCAATCTAGATATTATTTTCCCTTCCTAAGCTTACTCCATAATTTATATATCTGATCTAACACAATAATGCAATAATAGTATATTAGATGGAAAATAACACAACATCAATCACAAAGAACAACAAGATATATGTGGTTCACCCTCTCCCTTGGGCTACGTCCACAGACATGTGTTTCTTGATATATTAGATGAAAACATATTGTTCTATCTACGCACTTAGCTGCATGTCTCTCTCTCTCTCTTCCTCTCTTCCCTCCCTACACACCTAGTTGTAGGGTTGATCTTTGCACCGAGATGAAGATCTTACAATACAGACTCAATATCGTTCTCAACAGTAATAGCAATGACTAACAATCAATTATCAAGCAACCCCCTCAACTCTTCTAGAATTTTATTTATACATAACATGACCACAGTATAGGTATCAAAACCCTATATCCAAAAGCCTAGGTCCACTTGACCCGTGCTTTCAAGGCTTCTCCAATCTGAATTTCCTTCTTTTCCGCGAGGTGCTCCAAAGAACTTGTTGATGTCTTATTATGCTTGTTGATTTGTCCACGATCCATATTCCTTACTGCTTTATCTTCCTCGATCTTCTCTTTCAACGATTATCGCTTCCTTTCTTTTCTCCTTCTTTTTTGCTTCTTTAACCACTTCGACCCTTCCTCGGTTTATGTACCTTCCGCGTAGTTCATACTTCACCTTTCTTCCTTAATCTTTTCTTCCTTTCCTAGTTACCAAGGGACAATAGTTGCCATCCCATAGAGGTGACCACCACATGGTCCACTATTACAATCATTTCAAAGTTTCTCATCCTCTTCATGGGTCAAGCACCAACATAATCTAAAGTATACCCCTTGATGATAGAAAGTGTCACTGATAATGAAGTATTTGTGAGCTTGGTGATAAATACAGTGACACCTATCATGAGAGAGATGAGAACCTAACCTTTGAGTTTGAAGATACATCTCCATACCAGGGATTGGTAGTGGAAATCAGGAATAAGTGTTCATCTAGTAAGAAGTCATTAACTGTAGGTTCCTCAATGCCATGGGGTAACTCCAACATCAACTCAACAAAAGCCAAGGACTTCTTAGATTTCGATGATGCAAATTCCAAGTTGAACTCTTGCAATACGAGTATACATTTCACATACTTTCCCCTTAGTAATCAATAAGACAAAATATGTTGCATTGGGTTGGAATCATATATGAAAATTGTATGTATAAGAAGGATGTAATGTTAGAGTCTCTCAACAACATGAATAGCTGTCAGTGCCCACTTTTCATTATGATCATATTTCAACTCAGGTATAACTATACTTTTACTCAAGTAATATATCATGTAATCCATCTTCCTAAACCAATACCATAATGTCCAATGGTTGATTCATACATTTCACTGACATGATAATTATTGGAAAGACAATAGAGTGTCTAGAAATCCACTGGTTATCGATCATGAAAAAGAACTATTAGCATCAAATACTCACAATAATCCCGGGGAGCAACAGAAGTGAGTTATACTATAAATTATTGGGTATTATCTATAGGGATCTCCGTGGGATTCTGACCTAGGAGGAATACGTCCATGTCATCCTAAAATCTATTGATCTTCCTATGTTTTTGATAAGAAAATTTTCTTCTTCAGGGAGGGAAGAATATTTATTGCAGATTCAATCTGATGATTAGATTTTCTCCCCGAAAGAAGGGTATTTTTCCAAACTGAATTATTGATCTGGTGAATGTATCTAATGGATAGATATACTAAATATCTAGTATATCTATTCAACCCTATTATTTTTTCACTCTTCTACGGGTATTAAGAGTTGAATTGATTCACTTATTGGATCGGGACTGACAGGGCTCAAACCTGTAACTTCCATCTTGACAAGGAGGTACTCTAACCAATTGAACTACAGTCCCAATATTGTATAGTTAGAGAAATATTTGGGAATTCAACATTCGACACATGCAGGTAACTACAAATAATGCATGTGAGAATTAGAGAAAGTTCCTTCAATATGGGGTGAGAATTAGAGAAATTTCCTTCAAGTTGGGAGACCAAAGTAAAATAGATGATAGGCCAATCAAATATGAACAAAACCAGCTCATGGGAGGACACATTAATATCGAAAAAACATGAGTGCTAAGAAACCATAGATAACAAATTTGTGCCATAGAAAAGAGTTGGGAAAGGTAGTTTTGGGTAGTCTCCACAATTTCCTAGGTTTTCTGGACACATCTACATCATTTGGCCTATAGATAGTTCCTTTCATGGAAATATTAATTCCCAAGGAATATGGATTGGAAGAGAAATAAAGGAGGGTTCTACTTCTCTTATGCAATTTCAACCTAATTATGAATTCAACAAGAATCAATTTGATATTTATCTAGCCTCGATAACATCCCATAACATATTAGAATAATACTGTAATGATTAAGGCCGAGAAGAAAAACAATGTAATGCCTACGATTATAAGCCACCAAAGATATACCAATTCCACACTTGAGGCATGCACATAACTACAAATAATGAGTGTGAAAATTAGAGATTGTTCCTTCAAGGGAGGGAGACCAGAGTAAAATAGGTTATAATATCCTAGGTTTTTTTTTATTCCAAGTGAGGTTCCACACGTCTAAGTGTATTATCTAGTTTTGAAACCACACTTCCACTTGACGTGGTTGTGGATTTAACTTGCATGACAATGATAAATACATTACGCCAATAAGTAATAGTAAACCATGGCTAAATAATTAGCAGACATGGTGAAGGACTAAATTAGAAAATTTCAAACTGAGAGAGTGGATTAGTACTAGGGTGATTGAAGCTCTCTTCCAATAGTCTTGATTGATCCTCAGACAAATAAAGTTTTTTGTTCAACATCTGTTGAATTATCATGTTGTAATATGTCTAAGTGTTTTTAGGCCGTTCACCCTCCAACACTCCACAATTCACACTATAAACATGGTATTAGGACATTCACACTCCATTCACACTCCAAACGTGGCATTAGGTCATTCACACTCCAATCCGTTGTTAATTATTCAAAATTGGAAATAAAACTTATATCTTGTTAATCATCTAAACATGTCAATCCTATGGCATTACCATAATTTCTTAATATGATTAGGTAAATGTGAAAAAGTAAACAGGTTAACGGATGCATTCATAAATTCAAGAAAGTTATGAACAGTAAATCCCATTCATTTATTTGAGAGGACGATGAAGAATATGCCAAGATCTTCAATTGCTAGCCATAGGATTAGGTTTTTAAATTAAGTGATCATTAATTGTGCCCATTTCCAATAGGTATGCGCCTTTTGGCGTAAAAATAAAATTCCAGATTCTTTTTCAGTTTCCGCTTGTAAATATAATATAACTAAATACTATATACATGTAGCATTTACATCGGATGGAAAAAATATTAATAAAATTTACGAAAATGAATTACAATTTAAGATTTTTATAAATAAGTTTTTTAAATTACAATTTAATGAACTTTATAAAAATTACCCCTCCAACTGACCACTCTCTACCTTATTGTTTACCACAAACTGTGTAATTCACCTCGATCCATCAAACTTCCTTCTATGAATAGGCAATTCTGTCATGACAATCAGGGATCAAATTTGATTGGGGATTCATTTTGTGCACTGTTAATGCTATGTATAGATAGAGAAAGTTCTCTGAAGATTATTAAATGAGTAGGAGAACATTTCTCCATAACACTATATTATAAAAAATAAACCAAAAAACTACAAAATGATGATAATAGAAACAAAAGGTTAGTGCCAATTCCTTCTTGAATTGTCTACCTAGTTGTCTAGGATCTTATGTGACATCTATTGAATCATGTGTGAAAGATGTACAAATACGAGATATATTGAATCATGTGTTAAGAGGATTGTTGATAGATGAGAAGAGTCATATATATCAATTTGGACTTAGGAGGTAACTTAAATTTGAATTATTCCTCCCCTTTTTTTGAATAGAAAGAGTATTCACCACCAATGACAATATTTGATATCCACTACTAAAGTACTACTGGATTCCAATAGGCATCTCAGTTATAGGCTATAGCTTATAAGAATAAACAATATAAACATATCATTTTAGAACTTCAATAAATAGGTGATGCATGCATGCTTTAATAATAACATGGGCATAAATTCCTTGACAATGAGATTGTATCGTATAAAAATGATGAAAATTATTTTTTTGAATTACCATAGCACAAGGAAAAAATGCTAACATTTATCTTTTGATTATCATGGTGTAGGGGAAAAATCTATAAAATCAATGAATAATAAATAAAAAACCCATAAAAACAATGATGAGTAGAACATATTATGAAAATTTTCCTTAATCTTCAATTGAAAAGATCTGAAATAATTTTCATTTCGAATTTTACAAATAATTTTTTATTTTAACTTTCATTTGCGTGGGAAATATTTTTGCACCCTTCAAGTTTGATCTATGATGACAACAATGCCGATCAAAAAGTAATACAATCTCTAGATTTTAGGATTTGTCATTGCCACCTTTGATAATTGAATTTGAATATTTGCATGGACCATCCAAGCCATAGATTTTATTAAATTTCTTACCACATCTAAAGATTCTATGGGGAATTTGATGTTATTTTTTTAACATATTAAAGTAAGGATTTA
>ML792280.1:37403-101321 GCA_009831015.1 Picea engelmannii | reverse complement strand
TATATATATATATATGAACATGATATCCTTTCCCATAGGGATACTAAAACAATTATGAAATCCAAATAAGTGGTCGAATCTAACAATTTGGCATCTCTAATCAGTAATGCCCCTTTTGCAAGGAGTTGCATATGTACCTGATCTCACCATAATTTCCAAAAATATTACTGTGAACTAACCTCATGATCAAAAACAAACTTGCAATGGAGTTTCCAAAGGATATATAAGGTGGAGACTATCAAATAGTTCCAAATACTAGCTAAGGAATATAGGATCACTGATTTGGAATCACCAAACAAAACTGTGTGGAAATGAAATTTCCCCTCAAAAATGTTTTCCAACCAAGATTGAACGTAAGCCCAAGAAGATCTTGCAAATGTGCACTCCCATAAATTATGCTTCATTGATTCAAACATTAAGTAATAGGGGTAAAGGCCATCAGAAAAAACACTTTTGGAAATTTGGGCTTTGAAGGGGAGACCATGGTATATCACTAACCAAGAAAAAACCTAAAGCTTATAAGAAGCTTGAATCAACCAAACATTATGCAACCTTTGAATCCAATGGCTCTTCACATGAAAAAATCCAACTGACATTGAGAATGGGACCTAATTTATGTTGTTGATGCAAAATGGAGTAGAGATTATGTGAATCATATTGGTTCAATGGATGTCCAAAACTTCACTCCCTATCACGCCAAAAGGGCCTGATCATATCAATATTCATCTTAAAAATATCCTCTTGGGGTATGAGCCCAATAATATCCATCCAAGTAGGTTGATCCACATAAGATAATGAAAACTCCTTGGCCATTGAACACCAAGTCTTCTAAGAATGAGCATTAGAATTCCAAAGATATCTCCAGGAGAAAATATTATTTCTACAAATCCTCCTTGCCTGAAAACTAGGGAGGTCAGATATGAAAGTACTCGCCTGCTTTCAATTCAAAATTGTCCTTCTAGACAGATCCAAACCTGATCTACTTCCTAACCACTTCCAATGAACCAAACCTTCTACCTCCTCCAAGTTGTCCAAATAATCCTGAAGATGAAGGACCCTGAAATATGAAAATTATGAGGAGTAGATATGATATCACGTAAACCGAATTGTCCCTTTATTCCAACATGATGGAATAAAAGAAATTTGAGCCACATAAAAACCTTCCAAGGAGATGATCCCTACAAACAACTAAATACCCATTTAGTATCCAAAATGGTACCTTGGGTTGCCACATCAATCAGGCAAAGGCCGCCCTCATCCTTGGGCATGATAAAAATTTCCCAAGGGACCATGGGAATACCACAAGATTTACCATGCTTGGCCCATAGGTACAAGCACAAGATCTATTCTAATCGAAAAAAATTCACCTTTCTTGGAAGCCAGTAAGATACATAGTAAATGTGGGAGGCCTGAAGGATCCTGCTCACCACCGTTAATGTAATACCCCTAGGCCGAACTCTAATTTTAAATGTACATATAGGCTGGTGAACCAAGACATTTTGGGTCGAAGATCCTATATGTTAAAAGGCCAGTGAGACTATCATTGTAATATGTATCACTCATATTATTAATAGAATGTATCATTTTTGTAGACTAAGTCGAAAGAAAGAGTACGAGCGGATAGAAATACGCTAAGAGGGAAATGGGGCTAAGAGTCTAGGAAGAGGGCCTAAGACAAGGGAATATTTTAAGAATATTTCCTAATGTCCAAGTCATTTGAAATTTAATTCTAAGTTCCTAAGGACGGGGAACGTATCACCAAGTGGGGACAAGGTAGTTCACAACATGACAAGTGTCAAGTTGGGAACATGCAAATACAAAGTTGGGGAAATAATGTATTTTCCATTATTCTTACCCTCATTCTCTCATTTACTCTTGAAATACGTACCTTCCTACCATAATCATTCGTACCTATACTTTGGAGCTACACAGTTGTTGTTAAATAGTGAACCTGGGCAATTTGAATGGAAGAAGTAGGTTGGCACACCTATGTGCATTCTGAAGAAGCAGATTGTTAGCCCCATGCGAATACTCTCCAGGTGAGAGAACTGTTGGGAATTGTTTCCCTCTGTGCCAGGATACAGATACAAATTTGTAAGACTTTCTATTCGATCTGTTGTTTCTGCCCCAAAATGGAAATGGGGAAGCCGAGGGACTATTGAGAAGAGAAGGAGCACACTTCCTAGGGTGGGACAGGATGTGGGGAATGAGAGGTTGTAGGCTGGTTGTTGGAGTTGGAACCTTAGTTTGAGTATTTTTGTTTTTGTTAGACCTTAGTATGTCTTAGGAATCCTTCCTTGGTGGAGTTTTTATCCTCAAATTGGGGGTGACATGCTGCTGAGAGTTTATGAGCAACAAAGTCTATGGCTGGGAGGAACATATGAGGTTTTCACATAGTTGGTGATTTACCATTAAAAGATAAATGTCTTTTTATATGTTTACATGTTATTTACTGTGTGTATTATTTTGTTGAATAATATTTGTTAATTAAAAATGATATGAAAGAAGAAATATTTTGTGTAGCATGGCCCATCTAGGGGATGGGGATGATACATTATGGTATTAGATCCACAGGTTCAAAACAGAGCTTTTATGGGCCAGAGATAGAGTGTTGAAGCTGAGTTTGCAAAAATTAAATTTGAGAGGGTGTTTTCAACATGTTTTTTAAAATAATTTCCATTAAATTAGAAGAAATTCATGAGAAATTTGAAGGAATTGAACCCATGGATTAAAAACCCTCATTTTTAATCTTAGTTTGGGTATTTTTAGGCCTGTAATTTTTTTGAATTACGAATTTTGGAGTTATGATGAAGCCATGGAGAAATTGGGAAAAAATTCCAAATTTCAGAGTGAATTCGAGAGAAATTCATGCCCATAAATTCCCATTAGTTCTGCATGGATGTAATTAGTTCTAAGAAGGGCCGAAATTGGCCGCAATAATCTTAATTTTATATTTCCATGACATCTTGGGAAGGAATTTAAAAATTATGTATTTCTGAAAAAAAAAATCAAAATTTGGAAAAAATTGAGTATTTTTCCATACATGACGTCAGCATGATGTGGCAGTGATGTGGAATTCCATGGTGTAATTTCTAGGGTGGAAAGTGCATAGTGGAAACAAGTGGCACGGTGATAAGTGATGTGAGAGATATGCATGCAGGGTGGTTTAGATGATACTATAAACCATTGTCGCATGGGGGAAAAGTGGGTTTGGATTCCAGACCTTGTACCATGTGACACCACTTAGATTATGCCACATAACATAGATAAACCAATCTAACGAATCAAAGGAATATTAAATCCATGCACTTTTGGGATGCGACGTGGCCTTTCAGTCATCGATCTCACCAGATCTCCACCATAGGGTCTGGGAGACATGTAAGTTTGCATGGACCAAGGAAAAATGTGCGATATGGGATATTCCCATCCTCGTGACCAATAAAAAGGTACCATAGGGAAATTTGACAACCAAGGTGGGACCCTTGTACCATCTAGGTCAAAGATATTCCAACTGGGCTGGTGGGGCCGTGAAGTATGAATATTTTATTGAAATTTAAGGACCATGTAAAGGAAAAAGAGACAAAGAAGAGAAGAAAGAAGAGAGATAAGGATGATGAAGTAGGGATAGGTAGTTTAGGAGGATGATATGGCATCATTTTTTCAGCCTAGGTGGACCTAGAATGCCACATCAGTTGCCAAATCATTTGAAATCAATCATTTTTCTTAGGAATTTACAATGTTTTGCAGGTTATTTTTGAAAGGCTAAAAAAATGTTTTTAGAGATTCTATTTTTCAAGACTATAAGTTTTGTAAACCCCACATACAATCATTAAATATTAAATGAAATATATCGAGGAGATATTCCCAGCGAGCTAAACAGTTAGCGAAATGGACCTAGTATGAGGAAGTTATAGGCCAAATAGTGCAAGGTAATTTTTACATGCCAATTTATTCCATGAGCCATAACTTCCTTCTCAGAAGTTATTTTTGGGCGCAGGAATAGTCAATAGAAATATCATGAACTATAGAAGACATATATGGAGTTAGATTCAGAATTTGGGTGCTTAAAAGTGCACATGAGAAGGTAGAAGACACTTGTAGCAATCAATGCAAAAAGAATAAATTGACCCAAAACTTCAATAAGATGCAACCAACATCCCCGAGCCCAGATGAGGGTGAAACTTGGTCAGATTTATCAAAATTAAAGAATGAATAAATTCAATTGAAATCCTGTCAAAATACCAAATGAGTTAGTTGTTTTTGCGAAAAACACCCTACAGACTAGCAAACTAGGGTCAGACTTGCATGCAGATTTGACCGAATAGAAACTACTTTTTTACCTACATCCCAAGATTTAAATCCCTTTTTCTCAGTAAATGCATGGAAAAGGACCACCTACCTTATTATCAGCGTTCGATGTAGATCCTCCATTGTGCTTTGATTACTTGCTTGCGCTGCTCCTTCCATAGATGACCTACACTCAAGACAAACAACAACTATGCATGCATGCTACTTCTATACTCAAGGGTTAGAAATCAAGCATAAATTAATCAAACCATAGAAAATTCATGAATTGGGATGGGAAAAACATTCCTTTTATTACTGAAAGTGAATCAACTTACAAAAGCTGAGACCGACCACCGCTCCTTGAACCTGATCCTGGGCTCCTCTTCTTCTGTCCTTCAACTGCTTTGCGTTAAATCTCCTTTGGCATGAGGAAAGGATAAAGGGTTGGGACAATGGATTACATAAATGGGTAGAGTTTCTTCGCTATATTTTTTCCTCCTCCAAATGGTACCCCTACCCCTTCTTTTATAGGCTAGAAGGAGCTAGGGTTTTGGATGAACCCTTGGCCATGCATGGCCGGGAGTTTCAATTAACTAACCCATAGCTTTTTGTTCCATCGGAAACTTTCCTTTTTTCATGCTTTGTTAGGTACATGCAGGCTGTTGTGAGTCAGCCAGGATGTACATGCATGCAGTAATGGGTTAGGGCGCGTGGGCCTTGACACAAGAGGATTTTCATAGAGTTGTTCAGCAAAGTTTTGGCAAAGAAGGGATATGAGTTGGCCTGATGCCAGGTAAGCATGTGTAGTGTAATTTAGGGTTATAACAGATGCTCCCTAATGTGTGAGGGAAGAAGAGCATATGATGGCCGAAATACATTACCAATCTTTACTGATGTGCTGAACGATTGAGCCCAAGGATTAGGAACCAGGAGGTGCCATTTTCAAAATAACAAATGTCTCACCAAGGCGGGCATACCCATGCTTGGGATAAAATAGAACCATGGATACCAATCAAATACACTGTAGATCCATGTCAAATAACTATGAAGAGTAGCCATGGATAATACATAACAGAGCTACATCTCGAAATCAGGAAGACATACATATAGAGTATCCATCTTCCAGAAGCTGATTCAGCTTGATGGCTAGACTTCAGATCTTGAGAAACAACTTCAAAATCTTCTAAAACTTGAGTAGGAGTGTAATATGAGTGTACAAATGCACTACCCAGAGGTATTCGATGGCTCGTTGGTCATGGACTTGATAATCTTGATGATCAGACTCAAGGCTTCAGTGATTTCAAATAAGGACTTGATTGGACGTTCAGGATGGCCGGGTATGCGGACAAGAGACATATTGCAGAGGGGCCGACTCAGGCTTAGTGACAAACTTCCCTTGGACAATAGCACGACAAGTGATGAGACTCAGACAACATATATGTTAATCATAAGTCTACGAAGCAGGAGGCAACACAAACTCTCCATATGTTTGGAAGAATAACCAAATGGTGGAGGACACAACTCTATATAGCGAGAAAAGGTTCCTAAGGTCGTACTACATCCCATAGTCTGATGAAAAAACGAACATATGTGCTTTATCCAAGGGTGACTCATTATGCTGCCAATAAAGAAAATACTTTTCCCATCCTCTTTTTGGGGTATATTTAATTTTTTTTTTCTTTTTGATAATTTTGGAAAAAGAATAAAGGAATATTACATTACAATGGAGGAATGAGTATTGCAAAGATACAAGCTCAAGGCACAAGGACAAGACTGATGTTCTGGTAAAATGATACTCGGGGAAAATCCTCCAGCGGCCAAAGGTGTTAAGACACAGAAGCAAACTGTCACAAGGCTGGTGGATAAGGTATGCAAATGTGGTTGATAAAACACACAATGGTAACGTCCTTTGATGTAAGTTTATCGAGACCAGAGAAAGTAAGCTCGGTGGTTTTTCATATTTAGAGAGTCTGAAAAAGCATAAAAGGAGACTCCGTTGGGGTACCTTTTTCGACAATAGTCTAGTCGGTCCGAAAAAGGGGTAAACTAGCATCGGTTAGACATCAATTCAAAACCATTTTAACGAGTGTGACAAGGACAAGATCACTCGGCCATTTTTTCACTTTTAAGGAGTCTGAAAAAAGCTTAACTATGGACTCCATTAGGAATATTCTTCAGGACCAATTTAACGAGTGTGAAAGAATAAGGTCACTCGGTGATCTTTTCAATTTTAGGGAGTCTGAAAAGAGC
The DNA here is from genome assembly GCA_009831015.1 of Picea engelmannii. NCBI lineage: Eukaryota > Viridiplantae > Streptophyta > Pinopsida > Pinales > Pinaceae > Picea > Picea engelmannii. The sequence continues at coordinate 94,784 of ML792280.1, read as the reverse complement.
TTAATTATGGACTCCATGGGGGTTTCTTTTTCATAAATTTAGTCCCTCGGGCCTGAAAAAGAAATAAAATTATACCTGAGAGTACTCTTCTAAAGAATGGGAATTCGATAGAGTATACCTTTGTTCGTACAGTTGACCATTCAGACCGAAAAAGGGGTAAACTACCGCTGAACAGACGTGACTTCAAATTTCAGTTTAATGAGCGTGAAAGGCCACAAGATCGCTCGACAATATTTTCATTTTTAGAGGGTCTGAAAAGGGCTTAAAAGGAGACCCGTTATTTTTGGGAGTCCTGAGGGTGAGATAAAGAGTGAAAAATAATCATGCAAATGAGGCTCGAACTCATATTCAGGAAAGACTATATGGACTCCTGAGCCTACAGTGTTTTTAGAAACGACATGGACACCATAATGCAACTAGGACCTACCTAGGGCATCCATGTCTTGGTAAGCTCTACCACCAAGCCGTGACACTTCTAAAGAAAATATGATGGTTCTGTGTCACAACCTAATGGGATCGATCCTATAGCAGAGGAAAAAGACAACGAGGTGCAAAAGTCGAGGTGGTAACCTAACCTATATGCTCAATTTGATTTTTGAATTTTTTTATGGACCGTCAATATTTTCTCAAAACTCAAAAAAAATGTCCCAATACCCGATCAAATCCCTCCCATATAACTCTTGAATCACTCTAAATGGTTTTTGGTATAAAGAAACTGATAAGGGAGGCCAAAAAAGTGACAAAAAGGGGCCAAAAAGTCTATAAATAGAATCTAGCAGCTCATTATCACCATTGCTGATTTGGAAATTGACTCTGGAGCCAAAAAACCCCCTTTGCCAAAAACAACGATTCCGGGAGCTACAATGTACTAAGCGAACTTCTGCTTGGACCAAGTAAGTACAAACTCCCTTATCTAGCTATTCAATACTTCAATTTCAGTTTTTAGTTTTTTTTTTGGGAGGGCGTCGACCTTAAAAAGGTCGGCCCTAGGTACACACGAGCTGTAGCTGGACAGGCCGTGTGTACATTCAGGTAGAGTAATGTTTGCCCGCGTGTATATGCGACTGTCACCTCTACAACCCGCGTGTATGCCCCTTTTGTAGTGAAAAGAAAACCAAAAGAAAGTACTGACCCTCCTTCACCTTGTTATGTTGGCAGGATGTATGTCCAGTGGAGGGAAAGGGAGCATGAGACAATCAGTGAGTTGGTTGCAACAGATCTGAATGTCGTGGCCGTGTTAATATAATGCGGTTTACTAAAATTATTTCTATGTCCATTTATGCGTGCACAACCAAGGCTATTGAATGCCTTGATTGACTACTGGCACCCTGATGTAGAGGATTTTATGCGAGAGGGGAAATCATTGGTGCCCACCACCGAGGATATCTACTTTTTGACTGGCCTCTCAAGGAGAGGGGAACCAGTCAACTTCTGGATGTTTCCTACGGGACCGAGTAAGATCTCAGAACTGATAGCCAAGCATTGTGAGGCTGGGACTGACCGTGTGGGCTCCCAGGTACCTATTAGTAAGATTACTACCTTAGCACTGCAGACTATATTGTTACTGATTGGGTGGATTATTGGCTCAGCAGCCTTGCATCAGGCGTCTCGCGCACAGATGAACTATGCCATCCAGTACATAAATGCACAAATTTTTGACTGGAGTACCACACTGCTCAAGTGCATGAAGAAGCAATTGACAGATTGCCAACAACGGACACGGAGGAACTTTGGGTTCGAGACCATCTTGTGTTCATTCTTTTTTGAGAGAGTTCTGAGTTTCAATCCTCGGGTTGTAGTACGAGGACATCAAGCCTCATTCCCTACAATGTGTAGATGGGCAGTATTACTGCCATGGTAGGGTGGTGGAAGGACCGTTGAGTCCTTCGACGATGATTTCTTTGCGTGGTTGTCACAAAAAATCCCTGTGATTGAGGACTACCCATATGTAGGGATAGATCTCTCTAGAGATCTTGAGATACCTGTGCCTCCTGGTGAGGAGCGAGGGGAGATGGGTAAGTCTCCACCTTTGTAGTTTTTTTTGTTTGCATATGTAATTTTTATGTCATTTTTGTTATATATATCATTTTTTTGTATGCCAGAGTATTTGATGGATAAACGTTTGTTGCATGCAGAAGTGGGACCCATGCGACCTGTCGATTATACATGGAACAAGCGTCGTCCACGGCCAGAAGCCGTAGCTGCCGCCGCTGGGGGATCAGCAGTAGTAGGGAACCTTCTAGCCGGAGAGGCTAAGAGGGTCCTTAGACGAGTTGAGTGGAACTTCACTGCGCTCACTCGCACAGTCCCGATGGCAGAGATAGAGGACCTGCCACCATCCATGCAGCCTTACGTAGTGGGGCCACCTCAGACATGGGTCCGATTGTTTAGGCGTTTAGCCCGTGCTGTGCATGATTATAACAGGGCCCATAGGCCCTAAACCTACTTAGACTTTTTATGTGCCATGAGCACCTACTTGTATATATTTTTTGTGGGCATAAGCCCGGTGACTCGTTACTATTCCCATTTTTAAGGCGCTTGCGTCCATCTATGTACTCTGGTTATTTTATGATGTTATATATGGTTTTTATCTTTTGTGTCTTATGGATTCCATGTGCAAAAATGTATTTACATGTTTATGTCAATGTTCTTTCATATGTGTGCAAGATGCCAATCTAAAATTTGATTGGCTAGAGTATCTGTAATTTGATTTAATCTCCTAGGAACATGAAAATATGTAATATAATCAAAGTTTTGTTCTAAGAGACGTACCCTAAGAAATCGTCGGTGTAAAGTTGGATCATGAACCCGGTATACTCTGTTTAGCTGCGACACAACCAGTTGAGCGTCGAGATAGACCCGGAGATGAGAGATACCCAATGACAAGGCATCACGAAGAAACTCAATAACTGCACTATACTCGGTGACATTATTTGTGGTGTCACCTAAGCATATACCTCTAGAAGATAACAACTGGCCTTGAGGTGTAAAGATTACCCAAGCTGCAGAGGCAAGCCTCCGCGTGTGTCAACTAGCACCATCTGCATACCCAACGAACACCTCAGAATCACTTGACATCTGCCATATTGTCGAAAGATAACATCAATGAAACGTCCATAACACTTAAAAGAAACTTAAAAAGTAATAGTACAAAGACTATACATATGTTACAAAAAGTTACCCACAGTAACCTGCCTATGAGCAATACTTCATGAGGTAGAGCCCATTTCTAGGCTCTACCAAAGCATTCCCTTCAAAATCAACCAAATGATATGCACCCTTTTTTAATACCTCTTTTATAAGGAAGGGTCCAAACCACATGGGTTTAAACTTTCCTGCCCCCACGGGGTCCTTATCTTGGTCATAGACCAAGACAAGGTCACCCTTAGAGAAAATATGAGGATGAATGAACCTATCATATTGACACTTGACCTTATGTTTGTGAGACTCATTGGCCAGGGCCGCATTGCGACGCTGCTCATCGAGCTGCTCAAGGTGTAATAACCGTTCTTCAAGCGGAGAAGTGTCTAACAATAACTGTACTGTCAATTTTAGAGATGGGATTTGACATTCGATGGTCAAGACTGCCTCCATCCTGTAAATGAGTTGAAAAGGTGAGAAACTAGTTGTAGTCTTAACAGATGTTTAGTAAGCCCATAATGCTGAGTATAACATCAAATGCCAATTTGACTTAGCTGAGTTGATAGTTCATTGTAGAATAGTCTTAAGAGTTTTGTTTACAGTTTCCACCTACCCATTGGCTTGGGGGTAGTAAGGTGATGAATGATCCTACCGTAACCCAAGATTTGATGTTAATTCGATCATCATTTGGTTCTGAAAGTGACTTCCATGGTCAGTGACAATCTCTCTCAGGACGCCGAACCTTGCTATGATCTGGTTGAATACAAAGAGAGCTGCAGTCTCTCCATCATCTTTAAACGTTGGCATAGCTTCAACCCACTTACTAAAGTAGTCGATAGCTACGATGATATAGTAGTTCCCCCTTGCTAACGGGGGGTTTCATGTAGTGTAATCAATCCCCCACTTAGTGAAGGGACCAACTGTGATTACAGGAAACATAGGAGCGGGATGTGCCCTCATCTTCTGAGAGAAGATTTGGCACAGATGGCACTTCTTGACCGATTCGATACAATCTTTGATAAGTGTGGGCCAGAAGTAACCTACTCGTAGAATCTTTTGGGTTGTTTCCAACCTAGATAAATGACTGCCACAAGCTCTATTATGGCAATCATTGAGCACGATGATGGCCTCCTCATGAGTGAGACATCAACACCTCTCCGATACAATGTATCATCGACTATGAGATAATTTTTGTCCTGATGGCATATCCGTCGATGCTCGTCATGAGAAGCAGACGTGGGGCACTTCAAAGTCTGGAGATAGATAAGTATATCTCCGTACCAGGGGTCTATAGATGCAATCAAAAACATATCTCCTTGGATAGGAGATTCCTCAAGCACAACGTCACCTGACTCAAACAGAAGTTCCGAAATAATCTCTGCGAAGACCAATGGCTTCTTGGACTTTGCTGAAACGAAGTCTAAGTCAAATTCTTGGAGGATGAATATCCATATATTGATTTTTCTGCATATAACTCATCGTGTCAACATGTACTGGAATGGATTGATGATGGCAATGATGGTGGTCTTGCGGAATAGAACATAGTGACGGAACTGTTGAACAGCATGAACTTCTCCCAACGCAAGTTTTTCGATATGAGAATAATTGAGTTTCGGTCCTACGAGGCCTTGACTCAGGTAATAGATCACGTATTCTGAGAACGAATCATCTTCCTGAACTAAAACCATGCCAACGGTTGACTCTGCGGTAGCCAGATATAATAAGAAATCTTTGTTATAGTTAGGTGGCTGTAGCAGAGGTGCAGTTGTGAGGGCATGTTTTAATGGGTTGAAAGAGCATTGAGCGACTTCGTGCCAGAAAAAAGGAACGTCTTTCTTTAGTAAACGCATAAAGCCCTTGGTGATTTCGGCATAGTTGGTGATGAAGCATCATAAGAAGTTCGCCTTGCCTTGTAGACTCTGAAGTTGTAGGATTGTGTGTGGGGGGGGCAACTGGATTATTGCCTCCACCTTAAGAGGATCGACCATGATCCCTGTTGTTGATACGATGAAACCTAACAAACGTCCTGACGTTACGAAGAAGCTTCACTTGTTTGCATTCAAGCGAATCCTAAAGTAGTGACAGCGTTCAAAGATTAGTCTAAGGTGTGTGGGATGATCCGTTTTCTTGCGAGAGCATGATGCTAAATCATCTAGATAGGCCTCGACTATATGCTTGAGGTCATGAAAATAAAAATACATGGCCCACTGGAATGTGGCTCCAGCATTTTTAAGGCCAAAAGGCATCTTACGATATGCGAATGTACCCCACAGAAAAATGAATGTCGTTTTATGTTGGTCTTCAGGTTTGATTTGGATTTGATTATATCTCGAAAAACCATCCATGAAAGAAGAGGATTCACAACTGGCACATTCATCAATAATCTGGTCAATGAATGGTGTTGGAAAATTATCTTTGGGACATGCCTTGTTCAAATCACGGAAATTGGTACATACACGAATCGTATAGGATACCGGCATAGGATTTGACACCCATTGAGTCAAATGGATAGGATAAATAAAACCTGCCTTTAGCAATTTCTCAACCTCAATCTTGATGGTTGCTGCTTTCTTGGGATTGACTGGATGAAGTTTTTGTCGAACAGGCTTGGCATTAGGATACGTTGTGATTTCATGTTCAACTATTTTCAGATCGATACCTAGCATTTCCTCATAAGACCAGGAAAAAACGTCGCGGAATTCTTTGAAAAGATCCGTGTAAATTTGAATCTCTTCGGGGGAGCAATCCTCTCTGACGAAGACATTCTCCATGATGCCAGGGTTTCGGGAGATGTTCATGGGTATAGTTTTGGCGATAGTTTCCATATTGCCCTCAACATAAATTTCTTGCATAGCTAAGAGATTCATAGGACATGGTTGATCTCCCGTCATGGGAACGGTGAATTCTCCTGCTTCGATTCGGCTTAACTCTGGGAGAAAATATAATCTGTGATGAATATCTTCCCAAGGTTTGTCCAGACTAGTCATTGCTTCAATTACTGCTTCGTCAGAAGGCAAGACTAAGTCTAACAAATCAACGTTAGTGAGAGAACCCTGAGCCCAAATAGGCTCTAGAAGTGGATCTAACTCTTGTGCATGAGTCATATCAGGGTTAGCTAAAGCTTGCTGGACTAAAGAGTACACTACCTCAGCGACAGACAAGGGCATGGACATGTCTGAGTGCCCCATCTCATCCATCGTGGCTGATGGGGAAGGAAGAATCCAAGGATCCTCAAAGTAAGTCGTGCGGAATGACGAAACTTGAAAAATCTTAACCTTATGGTGATTAGATATAAATTTGATATCATCGTGAGGCGGTGGGAAATCGAAGTTGCCCATCAAGGATGGGCACAAACCCACTCCTATGTTAATGACACCTGGTTGAGGATTATCAATCATCGGGACCGTGGATGCCCCCAAAGCTGGGTCAGGTCTGGAGAAAGACAGTTGATCGATGGTCACTATCCGACCCTCATGTGGAAACAACAAGAATCGAAAAATTGTAGCAACCACAGCTTGCATATCATAAGTCCAACTTCGTCCCAACAAGAGATTATAGTCGAGGGGAGCATCGACTACCTCTACTTCGACACACACAGTTTTCCCTCCTAACTGCACAGGGAAAGAAGGAATGATGCCATGTGGTCGAAATGAACGACTGTCAAAAGAAATGAGGAGAGTAGGTGATGGAGACAAAAAGGGCTGGCCGATGGCCTTCCAACATGCTAACGACATAACGCATGTCGAGGCACCCTCGTTGACCATCGTGCGAAAGATATTCATAGTAAATTTTTTTGTGGGATGAGCCACTACTATCTGAAACGTTACGTGGTAAGGCAGATGAGGTTTTAAGTCAGTTGTATCTAACATTATGGTGCCCGGATTACAAGTCTCAGTAGATCCCAAAGAAGTTAACAAGGATTTCCTCTGAGCAGGGAAGCTTTGGAGGACCTCCAAAGTAGACATCGCACAAGGGGTTTGTGATAAATCTTCCACCACAGAGTAATTTTGGGTAGCCGTTGCATTTGGGTTGTGATATGTTTTTTTAAATGACCCCTTTGGAATACGTGTCATTATTTCTCCCAACATCTTCTCAATCTGTAGAGGAAGAGATGGGAGATCAACTTCTTTACCCTTCTTAGAAGTGCTTGGTTTACTATATTCGTGCACTCTAGTTGATATGAAAGCATCACCCCTAACCATATATATGTTCGTGGATGAGGGATTGTTTGCAGGAGGGCAGGTTTCTTGGCTACCCCCTTCTGTGCTTGTATAGGCTTGAGTTAGATTTTTCCCATGTTGAAAGGGGTTAGTCAACACTGCTTGTTGTTGCTGTGTGACGAACTTTTGAGCCTCTGCAAGTCGAGGACAAAGATGGGTCAGGTGTTCTTCCACGCACAAGTTGCACAGATACCTCGCCTTCCATTTTTCTGTGTTGTCCCTGCCAGCATTATCAGTGGGTTTTTTATCCCCCTTACCCTTGTTTCATTTTTTTTTCTTCCCTTCAGGCTGTTGGGTGGCCTTTGGGTTAGTCAATTGCACTGTGTGTACTTTCAACGTTTGGGTAGGGGGAGCAGCTAAAGCAGTAGTTTGGCTGGCTGTTGTGTGTTGTATGGATAACTGTTGCAACTATTTTGTCAATTGCTCAGCGGGCTTGGTTTGTGTTGAACCAACAATACCATCGGCATGTGGTCCATATCTCTGTCTAGTTTTATCCAGTATCGAACGTGGCACATCTGGAAAGATGTTGTATAATAAACCAGACTGAGAATAGATGAGATCAAACTATTGAGCCCTCATGATGGCATCTTCTTCGGAGAAAACTATGGATGTCATGATGTCTTTGGACAACTGTAGGACCAAAGACTTAAGGAACCACTCAAGTAGGAATGCTGGTGGGATTGGTACCTTAATTAGACTCTTCCAACGTCTCCACTCTTGGATATGATCAAAGATATGGTCAGCTGTTGTCTTTTCAAAATTGGCGAGCAGCTCTGTGCCAGCATCGTATCTCACAGGTAACTGGAAATGGTTAAGGAAGGCCATTGTCAGTTCGCCAAAAGAAGAGTATCTTGAGTGATTGAGCTCGATGTACCATTTTGTGGCACTTCCAATAAGAGTGTGTTGAAATAATTGCAACTGTACAGAGTCATCTTTTAATTAGTTAGATGAGCACCAAAGATGAAAAGTAGTCACATGATCACCTGGATCTTCATTAGGCTTGGCCTCAAACTTTGGAATGTCCGAAGGAAACTTCGTCGGCATAGGAGGCCAATGTGGATCGTGAAAAATAGGATCATTTAACAACCTTGTCAAATCTGGCAAGTGTAAAGTCGCTAGGAATGGTAGTTTGGGTTGCTGCTGATAACCTGGGAAAAAGGGTCCTGTAGTTTGACTGGGACCAGGTTGCCAAGAAAAGTTTGGTTGCTGGCCCGGGTTCTGGTAGAAACCATGTCCCTGACCAACGTAAGGATTTTGCATCTGTGGAGACATCATCAACTGATTTCCCATAAAGGACATAGAGTGTTGGGCATGCATTGTATTCATAGGAATTTGGGAAAGATTACCCCATGCTCGTCTTGTGGGGAGAGGCATAGTAGTCTATCCAGGGTTCCATTGACTGTGGAAAGAATTACCCTAGAACGACATTCCAGAGGAGGGAACGGATCCTTGCCTGAGTTCCAAGGTCCTGCTATGTGTGCCCCCTGTGCAGGAATAGTACCCTGCGTAGGAGTAGATTGTCCAAAAATGGGGTTTCCCCCAGATGGGAAAGTGGCTGACGAGAAAGTGTTGTTACCAAATGTTTTGTTCCAAGAAAACAGTGTTGAACCTACCGACATACTGTGCGAAGGGGGTCCCTGACTCCCTACTCCAAATAAACTAATGTGTGTAGGTTGCCCGACGGACTGCTAATGTGGACCACCAAGCGAAGGGGACGAAGGAGGGATATGACCTCCTGCATAAGGAAAAGCATTAAAAGGGATAGGAGTTCCCACAAGGTGACCTTGCAGAGGAGTGCTAGAGCTCCCTACCCCCAGACCTAAAGTTTGTAAAGTGGAGTAGGTTAGTACAGGACTTGTTCCCGAACTAGGCATACCGTACGTATGAAAACAGAGGGCCTATTGCACTAGGTGTGAAGGGGGTTGTGGCCACCGCCATAGACGGGTTCGGTCCACTGTGCGACGTAGTTGCGGCCGAGACCATGGTGGCTCAGACTGACAACGGTAAGTTAGGAGATGACTCTCCTGTGGTGGCAACTGTGATGGGGATTCACGAAATCCTGGAAGGAGTAACAACATTTGTTTCCATAACTGTGTGAGGCACGATCTGGCGTTCTTGAAATTGGATTGGTACAATAAACGGTGCCAAGATATCAGTGGTTGGGGTTTCAACTGAGCTAAGAGAGGCTACTTCAAAGTTCAAAACGGTTGATTCCTCTGGGAGTTGTTCGGGCACAAAGGTTTGTAACCTGGTCACTTCAAAAGACCCTTGCTGGTCTAGCTTTCGCCTTAATGGTGGCGGGGGTGGATCCAGTGTAACCGACGATAGGCCAAGAAGCCTTCATGACCGGTGGAGCTCGAGATCCTCCACTGTGTGAGAAGATCCAAGACATGCTAAGGTATTCTAAATGTTCAAAAGTAACACACACTAAAAAAGAAGCCCCTAAGAGATAAGACAAGGAATCACTAATTTATTTGGAAGAACAATTACAACAACCAACACTAGAGAAACTTATCGGTGCAAGTGCAACTCGAACACGAAATCACCCTTCGAGTATACTCTGTAAAGTGTGGCCCGATGTCTGTCCTAGGTACCGCGGTATACCCTCGTAGTCACTTGTGTATGTCCCTAAAAGATTGGAACTAGGTTGCCAGCACGTGAACAGTCACTAGGAGGGTACAGTTGAATGTCGGGTAGACCACAATGAGCAGGGTATCGAGCCCGAAACCTGTCAAGGGTATTGAGAGAAAATGGTCCGGAAGACAACTAAGGACCTTGAATGGATTGAAGACCCATTAAGCCCCATGGCAAATGCAAACAATGGAATCCCAAAACAAACCCTCTATATGTGTTCTCCACTACGATTGGTCTGACTTTGGAGGGGTTATCTCCGCTACCTTTCCGCATGTGACCTCGTATTTATCCTCTATGTTAGAGGGGGGTCCTGGATAACTTCCAAGAAACTAGACATAGACACTCCCTATCTCAGACTCTAATGTTTGGTTTTGAATGGCCTTGAAGAGTTTCCTCTCCAACCTAATCCAAGGCCCTAGTCCTGAACTAGTTTGTGAGCCCTACAAACATAAAAGTCTAGTAGATTTTAAAATTAGCGTTGCTTTTATGGATTTATCTTACGTCAAGGGGTATGAGGGTGAAACTAATGATGTGTAAAAGATGAAAGAAAAAATGAATGAAAAAGCTGGAAACAAAAAACTTTTACGAAATGTAAAATTTCAATAACTTTTCACAAAGAAAGATTTTTTTTAATTTTTTCTAAGATTTTGGGCAGCAAACTCAAAGGAATTTCGCTCGACTACGAGCTACTTATCATCTAAGTGCACTGCGAAAACTTACGAAATAAATACTTTTCCCTAGATAATGATGCAGAAACACATTCTTTAACCAAAGAAGAAAATGAAAACAGATTTTTTTTATTTAAATGCTAGTAAAGAAAAAAAGGGAAAATATCGACAAGCAAAAAACCAAGAAAAAAAATTCTGGCTTAAAGAGTAGATCACAAACAATCAGAGTAAAGAATCACACAATGGAAATGAAAAAACAAAGACTCTCATGCTTGCCTAAAAACCATAATTTTTTTTTTATATATTTTTCTGTCAACTATTAACTGAGAAAAAGAAGGCTAAGGGTAAGATGACCTAACCCATTGACAGTTCAAACCTAGATTCAAACACCTGAGAGGAATACTTCTTATCAAAGGAGGGGATGATTTCCCCACCTTGAACAAAAAGTATCTTGTACAAGCATGCTATTGTCACTCAAACAACACGCGTGCAAACGCGTGTTGACCAAAGACAGAGAGCATGTACATGCGGGCTAACCTTGTACAGGCCGCTTGTATATCTAAATTCTAAGAAAAATATGAAATTGGCAGTCCAGACCAGGAAGAGGCCTCAGGTATTGATAACCAGGATCCCTTGCAGGCTTGGATACTCTTTCTAAACGAAAAAAAAATAATGCCAAGAAAAATAATAAGGCAAAAAAAAAGCAATCTGAGATAGGACTGAAATCAAGCAAGACTCAGACAGGATTCTAGAAAACCTCCCTGAGAATGTGTGATTCTAACGGGGAAGAGGAGGAATGCCTCTAAGGTTCTTTGAACTCCTACATGCTACTTCTATATCTACATCTAGCATTTACACGCGGGTCGTCAGAGGATAGGGTGTGGGTACATGCGTTCAGGCCTTCTACAGGTCATGTGTACCTCTGTGTGTCTCGAAAAATACCGTCAAGCAAAAGTCAGGGAAAGATGGTATGGAAAACTAGACTCCCTGCTAGCTCATACCTTACATAAATAAAAGAAAAATACAGGCAAAGAAAAACATAAAACCTGGTCTCTAAACTACCCAAAAACTTAAATAAATTCAAGAACCCTAAAGAGTATTCTCCCCAGTATGGTCGCCAATTCTTTTGTTGGGAAAAACACCCTACGGACTAGTAAAATAGGGTTAGACTTGCATGCAGATTTGACCAAATAAAAACTACTTTTTTACCTACATCCCAAGATTTAAATCCCTTTTTCTCAGTAAATGCATGGAAAATGACCACCTACCTTATTACTGGCGTTCGATGTAGATCCTCCATTGTTCTTTGATTACTTACTTGTGCTGCTCCTTCCACAGATGACCTACACTCAAGATAAACAACAACTATGCATGCATGCTACTTCTATACTCAAGGGTTAGAAATCAAGAATAAATTAATCAAACCATATACAATTCATAAATTGGGAAGGGAAAATCATTCTTTTTATTACTGAAAGTGAATCAACTTACAAAAGCTGAGACCGACCACCACTCCTTGAACCTGATCCTGGGCTCCTCTTCTTCTGTCCTTCAACTACTTTGCGTTAAATCTCCTTTGGCATGAGGAAAGGCTAAAGGGTTGGGACAATGGATTACGTAAATGGGAAGAGTTTCTTCACTATATTTTTTCCCCCTCCAAATGGTACCCCTACCCCTTCTTTTATAGGCTAGAAGGAGCTAGGGCTTTGGACGAACCCTTGGCCATGCATGGCCTGGAGTTTCAGTTAAATGACCCATAGATTTTTGTTTCGTCAGCAACTTTCCTTTTTTCATGCTTTGTTAGGTACACGTGGGTTGTTGTGAGTCAGCCAACATGTACAAGCATGCAGTAATGGGTTAGGGCGCGTGGGCCTTGACACAAGAGGATTTTCAAATAGTTGTTCAGTAGAGTTTTGGTAAAGAAGGGATATGAGTTGGCCTGATGCCAGGTAAGCATGTGTAGTGAAATTTAGGGTTATAACATTAGTATAGGGATCCAAGAACAAGGATGAAATTACACCTAGTTAAAAAATGTATAAAAGAGCAAATGGGTAATTTTCAAATAGCTATAACTTGTTAATCATAACTCAAAATTGAGAAAGAGTATATTCATTGGAAAGGTATTGAATAGAGGAATACATGGATGAACCCATAAATTTGGATTGAGTAGTATAATTCAAAAGAAAACAAAAATTATATTTCTGGTGCATTTAAAAGGAAGAAAGGTGCATAATTTTATAGATTTGTTAAATTATCGTGGGCTAAAAAATCATATTGCATGCACATTTTGCATATTTTGAGGGAAAATAAATCTGAACAAGATTAAAAAAGAGAACAAAGGCATGGAATATACTCATAGAACTTGAAAACATGAATATGAAGTTAGGGGATTGTATGTGAGCATTGGTAATGCAGGGACTAAATCAAATGGGCATGGAGAAGGAAAAGAAGAAAGCATGAATTTGGTGGAGAATATAAAGATTATAGAAAGAGATGTTCATAGTTATAAATCTGATAATGAGGGGCTTATGAAAGATAAGGATCAACATGATGGTTTCAATTTCAATCTATTACAGAGCTTGGATATAATAGGTAAGAAAATGGATAAGGAGACAGAATCAAGCCAGTAAACAAGACATAGATCTCATGCCAAAAGGGAAGAATCTAAAAGTGTTGGTAAACATCATCATCACTCACCAAGTCATTCAGTGATAAGAGAAAACAATATTCCAAGCTTATATCCTATCAAAATTCATAAGACGAGGTTTGGGATAGATGAACTACAAGGAGAAATGAATAAGACCAAGTCTCTGGCATTTTATGGTGAGCACAAGAAAGATGAGGATGTATAGACTTGGTTATTGGAGATGAGGAAATATTTTTAGATGCATAATTATTCCTCACAAGCATAAGGAAGAATTACAATTTACCAGCTAAAATTAAATGAATCAATATGGTGTGGCCAACTTGTGCAAGTACAACATGTTGATCAGAAGAAACACACTTGGAGGTAATTCAAGAAGTACTTTCAAAAGAAATACTTGACCAAGAGTTATTATGATAGGAAGATGAAGGAGATATTTGAACTGAAGCTTGGGACTATGAACATAGATGAGTATGAAAGGATATTCTTAGATATTCTAATGTATGTCAACTTCATCAAGGATGAACAAGTCAAAATTCAAAGGTTCTTGAGTGGGCTGCCATCAATATTCAGTGACAAGATACAATATGATGACCCCAAGACATTGGATGAATCAATAAGGAGAGCCAAGTTCCTCTATGATCAAGATAGAGGAATACCAACTTTCCAAAAGGATTGGTAACATAAAAATAAAGGTAATATGGAGCTGAGGAAAAAGGGGAACTAGCCACCATTATTCAGAAATAATTCTCAGGGAAAACCAGCTCCAAATGAGCCCATAACGTTTTTTTTGGGGAGTAAAAGACCAAATAAAAAACCTATTAAATGTTGGGGTTGTGAGGTAGATCTCATGTACAAATGTTTCCCCCAAAGAGGTGAGAAAGTGAGGACTGGTCACAATGTACATTAGGATGATACAATTCAGGAGAAGTGTAGAATCATGCCAAGGATCTATGAAGCTGTAGACAACAAACAAGATGAATTTCAATCTCACATGATTGAAGTGGAAGGTAAGATCAATGATCAACATATTGTTGTTTTAATTGATTCAGAAGCTAGCCATAGTTATATAGATCCTAATTTGGTGGAAAGATTTCATTTTCCAAAAGAAAAACTTGGGAAATCTCGGCTAGCTCAATTAACTATAGGAACTAAAAGAAGAATTAATGATATGGTTAAGGAATGACCAATGGACATTAATGGATTGAGCACAAGGGAAGATTTGAATACGATACATTTGGGATCATATGATTTCTTAATTGGTATATATTGGCTGTAGAAGCATTATGTTGTCCTATATTTTATATCAAGGCATTTAATTTCTTGAATGAAGAAGGGAACTCGAGATAATTTCAAGGTATTCTGAGGGTGGTAACCATCAGAAAAAATTCAGCCTTGCAGCTGAAAATAAGCTTCCGAAAGGGATTCAAAATTTATGCAGCTTATATGGAAGAGACACCTAAGTATAAATTACCAAGCATTGAAGAATATGTTGTCCTAAAAGATTTTGTAGATGTATTTAAAGAGATATCGATGTTTCCACCAAAGAGAGATATAGATTTTTCCATTAATCTAATGCCTGGAGTTGCACCAATGTCCAAGGCTCCTTATAGGATGAGTACAACATAGTTTAAAGAGTTACAAATTAATATTGAATATGTTTTGAAGAAGGGGTATATACACCCAAGTGTGTCACCTTTGCATGCCCCAATGACATTTTTCAATAAGAAGAATGGAACCTTGCGGTTATGCATTGATTTCAGGAAACTAAATAAGGTGACTATGAAGAAAACATATCTGTTGCCAAGGATAGATGATCTCTTTGATCAACTTAAGAAGGATAAGATATTCTCTAATGTTGACCTCAAGTCAAGCTATCATCAGGTGATAATTAAAGATGAATATATCAACAAGACAACATTTAGAACAAGGTATGGCCATTATGAGTTTACATTGGTGCCATTTGGGTTGTCAAATGCACACATTGTCTTCATGTGTTTTATAAAGGTATTTTAAAAAATTACTTGGATAAGTTTGTCATTGTATTCTTGGATGACATACTTATATACTCTAAGTATGAAGAAGAGAATGATAAACACTTGGGGATGGTGCTACAAGTTTTGAGAGAGCATCAACTATATGCAAAGTTGAGTAAATGCTCATTCCATCAGAGGGAAATGCATTACCTTGGCCATATCATTTTAGAATAAGGGATTGTAGTAGACCCAGCGAAGATAAAATCCATTGAAGGATGATCATCACCAAAGAATGTCTTATAGGTGTGATTATTCATGGGGCATCCAGGTTATTATAGAATATTTATTGAAGGATTTTCAAATATTGCACATCCAATCACTTCTTTGCAAAAGAAGGGTGTGAAGTTTGAGTGGACCCCTAAATGTGAAGAAATATTTAAAAATTTTAATAATTTATTGAAAAGTTCACCAATATTGAATATTGTTGATCCAAATGAGGACTTTCTTGTGTGCATTGATGCTTGCAAGGAAGGGCTTGGAGAAGTTCTTAGTCAAAATGGGCATGTGATATGCTATAAGTCAAGAAAGTTGGAGAGACATTATGCCACTCATGATTTAGAAATGGAAGCCATATTTTATGCCTTTAAGATGTGGACGTATTATCTTATGGGAAAGATATTTGAGTTGAGGATACACCATAGTGGTATGCAATATTTGTTTGGAAAACCAACTTTGAATGCTAGACAAATCAGATGGTTGGAATTTCTTGGTGAGTATGACTTTGATATAAAGAATATCAAAGGAAAGGAGAAAAAGGTAGTTCATGCACTTAGAAAAAGGGTGCATCTTTGCATGCTACAACCATTAGCATGTACAAATATGATTTGAAAGAAAAAAATTTGGAAGTTGAAAAATCAAATCAACATTATATGGAGACAAAATAAAAACTACAAAAAGGTAACTTGCAGTAGAAAATTAAATATTATGAACTAAGAGAGGATGAAATCCTCATTTAAAGGGGAAGATTTTATGTTCCTAATTCTTGAGAGATGAGAAATATGGTGCTAAGAGAGATGCATAATGTGCCTTATGTTGGGCACCCAGGTTACCAAAAGACAATTGCAGCTATCAAGAGCCAATATTTTGGCCAGGTATGAAGAAATAGATGGTTGATTAGATTTCTATATGTATAGAATGTTAGAATGTCAAGGATTATAATGGACATACAAATGGATTTATACAACCATTTCCTATTCCAAAATTTAAATGAGAAGTGGTGACAATTGATTTCATCACCACGCTTCCCAGAAAAACTAAAAAAGATGATTCCATCATGGTGGTGGTGGATAAGCTAACCAGATTTGCACATTTTATTCCAATGAAGCTCACTCACAAGGAGGATAACATTGCATAGATTTATATGAGAGAAATTTACAGGCTACATGGTGTGCCTAAGGAAATTTTCTGGCAGAGATCCCAATTTCACATCAAATTTTTGGAAGGGATTATTTAAGGAATTTGGGACAAATCTAAACTTTATCAAAACATATCACTGAGGATCATATGGGTAGATAGAAAGGGCCAATTAGGTGATTGGATTTATGCTAAGGATGTATGTGATGTATTAACCATCAAAATGGGTGTTGGAAATATAACTGAGAGGGGGGTTGAATTAGTTATAACATAAGATTGAAACTTCTCTTGTTCTTTTTTGAATCTTTATAGATTATTATTTAATGTGTTACTGATAACTTAACATACATAGATATACAATATTTGATCAATCACATAGAATACATAGAGACACATATTTTCATGAGGAAACCCATAAAGGGAGAAAACCTCTTCTTCTTTAAATGTCAACGAAGATCCAACTTTAATGTACATGAAAGTCTTTTAGAACCAACTCAAATATGAGGCTACAACCTTTGATAGTAGGTTGCAACTTGCAGAGATCACCAACTCTTGGATTTATCTAGCACCAATTAGATGGAAGCACCAACTCCCAAAATATCTTCTAGCACCAACTAGAATTTAGAGGACTACAATCCTCCTTAGCACCACCCTACCACCCTGATTGAATCTTACAAAACTTTACTTACTTGCTCTGTCTCTGATATGGTTTGTTACAACTCCATGTCTCCTATTCCTTCTTCAGTTTCTATGCTCTACTCTTTTTCCTCCTGCGCTAAACACCGCCTCCTGTTCAACTTCTCTTCTGCCTTTTATTCTCTATGCTACCTCTACATGTTCTTCACTATGCCATTGATCTCCCCTTTAGGTTATGCACTACATATCCTCCTACCCACATGCATCACTATAGAAAAAACTCACTATCGTATTTGTTCTACATGTCTTTCTCACGCCAAGTCCTCTTCCTGATCATCATTCAAACTCTTTGTATTCTCTGGCGGTTATGTTAAATCTGTTCATCATCAGTGTCTATTATCCAAATATTCTTTGGATTCTTTGGAAGTCACAACTCTTTGTCTTTTTTGTTAGTTACAACCAGTCATTTTCGGCTTCTTTGGATTCTAAGTCCCTTCCTTCACGTGACCATCAATGGTGACCATACACCTAACCAAAAAGCGCTTCATGACTCACGAATTTGGGAATATTGGTATGAGAGATCTCGACTCTACCAACTCTCAATATCCGAAGTGGAGCCTAGAGATGTGCTAGCTCCTCCCTTAAGCTTCACTGATGTGACCATGGATGTGACCAGAGGCATAACTTTTGAGCACTTTCTGATCTTGGTCTAGCGAGTGCTAGCTTCTTCTTTCTATATGACCTTGGAGGATGATCTCATGTGACCACGCGATTGCGGGTGCATATAAAGGTGGTTTGAGGGAAACCCGCTTTTCACCCCGTAATTCACTACAGAGCTTCATGTATGCCTTTGGTGATACTATCATTTTGATTGCGGCCCGCTCAAGAAAAATTAAGACTCAAGCATGTTCTGGCCCCACAATTGAGCATGATCATTGATCTCCAATCCCTTGGTGATGACACTCAATCAATGATTTCTATCTGCCTTCCTTTTCTCCTTCCAGGCACGGTCGCATATCTCCATGATCTGTCGACACGTAACTCCCTTCCAAATCAACGACTACAATTTATTTCGTGATCCGGGCTTCAGGAGTTTCAACTCTCAAACCCTTCTTTCATCCACACATCAATCTTCTAGAGTTGATAATCCACTGACAAGTGTCTCTCTCAGATTAATGGTCGAGATCTCCTTCAGGTCTCTAGACTCCGGATATTTCAAATCTCAACTTCTTGTTTCTTCTGACTAGATATCTTCCAAAATGGAAGATCTGTTGATATCTGTCCTCTTTAATCCAATGACTATTCTCTGCTCTGGGACTTCACCCTTCGGCATTCTTAGATTTCAGTTTCACTTCACTCAGCTTCCCTCCGAGCATTTTACCCAGATCTTGCGATATAGTGACACCTATCCTCTCATATATCAGAGGACTCCTATAGTGACACCTATAGTGACACCTGTAGTGACTCCCAGCTGCTTCGGCTATTCGGGCTTCGACGATTTCAAACCTTTCACCTTCATGGTTTCCCATAGTATTTCTGCCCGAATGCATAATCTTATGACATGTACCCCTCCTGGTGATCAATGGCTAGGGTCTTCTTCGGGTCTTCAGTGTTTAGGAATTCGGGAATTTATTCTAATCGCTGGTGTTAAAAATCCTGAAGTAAAACTCCCAAAGTGATATAACTTGCTTACATCACTTGATGATGTGGAATGACATGAGTAGCTGTCGCGTGTCACTTAGATTTGTGATTTGCACGTACCTAAAATGTCGATTCAAATTGACACTTATCATTATCTGATTGTCCCATGTGTCCTTGCTAACATGGATCTCCTCATGTCACACATGTTCATATCTTGGATATAACGGTTTTCCTAACTCTCGAAATGTATCTTAGATGGACAACTTAGAGCGAATTCAAACCTTCGTCCTTCGACACTTCATAACTTTTCGTTTCCTTTCCAACCAAAAAATCCTAAAATGATTCTCTCCGAAGTTGTGGATCATGTGCCACCTGTCAATCTTGATGATGGATGATCCCTACTTACTTAAGGACTTCGGGACTTTGACAAGTCCTCTCATCTATGCTCATCTAAAGGCTTAACCTTCATGCATTTATCTTTGGATCCAACGAATTTTGATCCTCGATGCTCATGTTATCACTTTGCAAATTCTTAGAGGTTTTTGAGAGGTAGAAGAAATGTATAATAGGTCACTTTATCCAACCACCTCGAAACTGGGATCTAGCCCTTCCATTTTCAGAGAGGGATCTCTCTGTAAAATTTAGATATGTTTCAGGTTTCATATATTAAGCTAGTTAAATAAATAGGAATGTGTTGTTTTGTTTTATAAAATGGATGAAATATTGCTTACGCATCCATTGGGCTATGGGGTCTGTGTTAAGGTTTGAGATATGAGAACAGATTTTATAAGGTTTCTTCATAGGGAAGGAGAATTCCAATGTTGGATCTTTTATAAATTAAAGTGATGGATAGCTAAAATATATGAGATAATCAACTATAATAAAGAAGCATTCAAGAATTTCTTTATCACAATATCAGAAGATAAACATTTAGATCTTTAAAAGACAGAAACAGAGTATACGAAGATAAATTATACAACTTTAACTTCTTTTAAATGATCAGATGTAGAAAACACAATGATAACGAAGGAAGATAAACCATTCAATGAAGAGGAGTAAACATCACCAACGGTTAACACGTAAAAATCCTGTGAATCATCCTTTTTATTACTGGTAGATCTCTTGAAAAATATTATAGTGATTACAACTTACTTGGGCGTAAATATCAACCCTTAGTACTTCGAATTTTGAAGCATTTATAAGAAATATTACAAACAATTATGTCATTAATGATCAGGACGTGGTAGAATCCAAATCTAACTAACTAGATAACAAAATAAAAAAATATAGGAACTTCTCATGATATGTTAGATTCTTCATGATGATTTCTAGGAAGGTTGTTGGTGAGTCATCAACTTGACTTTGACTGCTCCACGTGTTGATTTATACATCCAACTCATATTCTAGTCGATCAAGTCACACAGATCGTCCCATATATGTTGATTAGGAATGGTGACTTTGAGCACCCTTCGATATACCTCATCCATATCTGTGTATTTGGCGAAAGTTGGCTTGGTGATGAAAATATAATTGATTTAATGTTGGATACTAAGGTCCAACTGCAGGGTCTCTAGAAATGCCTTGCTTGTTATGCTACCTTGTATTCCTGAAAACTTGGAGCTATCTTTTTCCACCATAGTGATGTTTTGCTTGTAGTCAGAAAGATTCATCAACTTGTCATTTAGTTCTAGTAAACTGGGAAGGCCTTTCTTTTTCAAAACATCAATCTTGCTGAAGAATCTCTGGACTCCAACATCCATGGTCTGGGCTCTCTCCTCCAACTGTAGCATTAGTCCTCTCTTGGTCAGAACTTTCTTAACCTCAAGGATAGTCTCTGTCCTATCTTCAATTTTCAAGGTTTTAAGCTCCTCCTTTTTCTTCGAATTTAGGAACTTAATGATTTCATTTGCCTCTGTGGGCATTTCTCCCAATTACCCTTTGTCATGTCAATGGCCTGCCTTCTCCTCAACACCAATTCATGCTTCTCAAACATGATCTGCAAAAGTGGCTAGATTTCTGTCGTGGATTTCAAGATATCCATCAAAATGTTCTCCTTGGCTTCTGCTAGTGTTTTGCCCAAAACTATTTTCTTCTACAAGTACTGTAGTTCCTACTTAAGTTTTTGTAATGTGTGCCTCTTAGTGTTGTAACTGGCCTAGAAGGAGGATTTAATTTTTTGGAGATCCTCTATCTCTTGTTTCAGTCTTTTGATTTCTGCTCGCTCATCTGCTCCATTGACTTTGCTAGAGTTTCGTATATTTCTAGAACCGTCACTGGGGTAGCTGATGGAAGTTTTGTTGTGGTAGTTGTTGATGTTGTCATTGTGCTAACTTTCATGAGGGGAACTGCACTCAGTGGAATGACCTCCATGGGAACTGTATGTTCATTTTCCTTTACTAATCTTCCCAAATCTTCTTCCATCTCCTTGATCTGGGCGTTCTGCTCCATGATTAATTTTAACATTTCTTCTTTTTGGCCTTCTGTCTCGGCTATGTCTTTGGCTTGTGAGTCTTCAGTAGATGGAAATTTTAATTGTTTCCTCAAGGATGCTATGCCATAATTCTTTTTATTTAGCAGTTCTTCAACTACTTCCACATTGGAGGGGTCGTACCCAATTTTAGGTACCATCTCTTCTAAAGATTTGATCTTGTTGTCCTTTGCAAAATATGACACTTTCTCCAGCTTTAGTTGAGTCTGAACATTGTCCAGAGAAACCTACAACTTTGCAGCAATCGTGGAAGTGTTTTCCAATGTTGATAAATCATTTCTCTAGTTTTTATGTGCAAGTCCATTTGATCAGTTGGGTGTACCTCTGCAGCATCAAACTTGAAAGTTGACCTTTTGTAATCAGACATTTCCTTTGGTTGAGGCACCTGCACCTGCAAAAATTCCATATGCATTCTCCCCTTTTTTGTATCAAAGGAGGAGAGCAGTGTATGCTATGTTGTTGATGTTAGTTTCCAGAATTGGGCATAGGTGCTTTTGGTCATCATCTCATTTTTTTTCTTAATCAGATTGTATTTCTCAAAAATACTTAGTCCTGTAGAACCTTGTGATGGCTGAGTGGTCAAGGTGGTATCAACCTGCTTCTTTGGTGAAGAGGTAGACATCATTTTCTGACTTCTTGAGAACAATGGTGAATTTTCTCCCTCTACTGCTGTGGGAGACTGGGTCTCTTCTCCCCTAGATCTGTTAGGGGTATGACTGGTCTTGAGATTTTTCCTGTAAACCCAAAAATCCTCTATTGAGACTTCAATAACTGATGGGGAAACTTCCTTTCTGGGCCTCTTCTCTACTGGTACCTGTGGAGTAGAGGTTTGTGAAACACTGGATGAAGGAGGTTGTTGTTATGAGTCTTCCAAAGTGTTCACTTCCCACTCTCTCTGGTTCATGAATTTCTCAATTTCCGGTTTGGGAACATGAGCATATGGAAAGATTTTATTCTTTAGCCTAGTTTCTGCGATGATGCGACAAGGATCATAGTTCCACAGGAAACTGATGTTGAACTTCATCTCCTTCAAAATTTTATAGACTATTGCCCCTATGGCTCGAATGTTACATATGAAAGGTCCTATCTGTCCCTTGATCCTCAATTGATGTTTCTTCTTGAAGGCTACAAAATGAATATCATCTGAGTTAATCATTTGCCTAATATATTCCAAGGTGAATATGCACATGTGAAAATATCTAGGCAGTTTGTAGGGGGGCAGCTCCCATCCATAAATTTTAATCTTTGTGTGGTTCTGGGACAGGTACCAGTATCCAGTCTTGGCGAGGTCTGAGAGATGTAGAATTAGTTGGATTTCTTCGTTTATCCTTGGTTCTTATCAGCTGTTAAGCATGCTTACCACTGGGTGGTAAAACTGATCTATGAATTGATTAAAAGTGAATTCTGGTGAATTCTTTCTCAACAGTGATGTCCAGAATATGACCGACTATGATTTTCCATTATGATCTAGCTTCTGCATGGAAAACATGAACTTTTCTTCTTGGTAAAACATGAACAAATATGCTAGTATTGAAGAGTACTAGAACATGCCTTTTGTGGGAAACTTGAAAAGTTGTTCATGAATATTCTTGGCCAGAAAACTGTTGTAGTCGAACTGCATTGTGGCCCTCTCCTTGGTAGAGAAAATAGATAGATGACCGAATATTGTCTCATCTACCCACTCATATGAGTGGTATCCAAGTAGACTGCAAAGAGAGGAAATAATTTGATTTCCTTTTGTTGAGAAAATCGATGACTGATACGGGGGATTTTCTTTGGGTAAAGAGGCACTCTCAGGGAGGAAAATCTCAAAAATCTATGCTCTTTGGGGAAATGACAACTTTTGATACATTTTGGTTAGGATCTCAATGGTAAAAGGAGAAAAGGATTTGGCTCTAGGTATTTGCAACATCTAGTCAATGGCTTCAGGTGTAATAGTGAACAAGGTCTCTCCAGAGGATGAAACATTTTCTCTTTGATCGGGAAGATAGTGTGTCTGGCACTTGAGGGTGAACTCGGGGAAGTGATGAATTTGGGGAAAAATATACAGTGGGAGGTTGGACTCCCAGAGTCCAATCTCATCACTCTGGTCTAAGAAAGTGTCTCTGAACCACGAGTGTAACTCAACAAAATCAAATTCACATTTGGGCTCTGAAATCAGGTAATCTCTATCGGCCAGAGGGATCCAGTCGAGGTCGACAGGAGGTGAGAGGAAAGGATTGTCATAAACTTCTGATTGTTTGGAATTTGGCGCCATCACTTCGATTGATACATGAAAATTTTTAAAAATAAATGACGTTGACTGTAGATTCCAAGAATTAATGGAGGTTGTAGACGAAAAAAGCAAAGAGAATAATGGTTTTAGAAATGTCTGGATCATGAATGATGAAGGAATGGCGAGGAAAATAGGATTATCTGGGTATATGGGTATCTGTTGGAGGCACGAGGGACAAGTCAGCAGGCTAATGAATATGTTTTCCTGTATTAGTTAGCCAACGGGTACCTCGGGTATGAGGTGGAAGGTTAAGGATGGGTAATAGGTGTGCGAGGATGATGTGGAAGGCAATGATTGGAGGATAAGTGAATGGGTATGGCGTGTGAGGCATGAGCGCAGGTAAGTATGCTGGCGAAGTAATGAGACATGAATTATAAGCAGTGGCAGTGGAGTGTGATGTCATAGGATGACGATGGTATGGTAGTTTACTCGGAGGGGGGCTAGGTGGTGACCAGTTTAGAGAAAGGGGGGTCCAAGTTAACACAATGGCGACACGTTAGGATGTTGCCCGCCGAGGAATACCACCAACTCGGTCCCCCCCCGCTGTTAAAGGTAGAATGGTTGGGGGGTCCGATATTACTTTTTGGCCATCGATCTGAGCATTGTTTGATCGGTCGTAGATCTTGGTGCACCTTTTAACTATAGAGCGCGAATCATATTATACTACGGAAAATTAGGATAGTGTTATTTTGTGGGTTTTTTGCGCAATTCCCTTTTCATTTTTCAACCAAGGGGTTAGAACACAACCTTCTAACATAAAAAAAAGATCCTCACCCAACTTTGTGCTTGTTTTATTGAAAGGAAAGACAACTAACCTATATTGTAATCTATTTTCCTAACACATTTAACCCATATTAGATTGTTGGGCTAACAATTACTCTATCCTGGGGCTATTTGATCCAGTTTAAACAGTTTGATCAAATTTATTCACTAACTAACCTATCTACTAGGCTAAGATTAAACAATTTAGCCAAGCTTTATTCACTAATCCTATCAGCATAAATTCAAAAAGACTTAACCATGGTTAAACTGTATGGATCAAGCCATTCTTATTGCATGGGGCCTTATCCATTTTTCTTTTATGCCCTCTTTTATTTTTTTTCTTTTCTTTCTTTTTTTTTTCTTTTCTTTTGAAAATAATTTGCAAAATGAAATATTATTTACAACCAAAAATACAACAAGAGTAAAAATTTCCAGTCACTAGTTGATCCTATAAAACATAGGGTTATAAAAGTGTCTCCACTTGGGCATGGTGCTCTCCTTGCAAGGTGCCAAGAACCTGCTTCCTGGTGTCTGTAAAGATTTTCTTCATTACTGATTCTGCTACCTGATTTGTCTTTATTTTTGAGAATTTGGTGGCACTGTTCAATGGCTTAGGGTCTTCTTTGCAGGCTTCAACCATATGATCAAAACCACCCACACATAACCTGAATGTAAAAGAAATGGTTTGTACAATGGAAATGGATTTATAATATCTTTATTGGGGTGGAAGATAATGCTTCAGCATCCTGCCATTTACAGGTCCACTTGGCAGGTCTGTTCCATCACTATCCTTGAGAAAAAATGCGTTATTTCCTCTAAATGCTTGAATGATGTAAGGGCCTTTCCATAAGCTATCAAATTTTCAATGTTTACCCTTATCCTCATTTATGGAATCCCATTTTAGCACCAAATCACCCAACTCAAAATCGTCCTCTTTAGTTCTCTTGTCATAAATATTTTTGATACCTTCCTGGATAACCTGAGTCTTGTTATACACTTCTTCTCTGGACTGCTGCAAATGGATCATTTGATTTATTATCTGTTGGGTATCATTTGGCTCTACTTGCACTTCCTATAATAGTTTTATGACAGGGACCCCGTAAGAAGAAGGAAAAACTATCTCAGTACCATATACCAACTGGTATGGGGACATACCAATTGATCATTTGGTGCTCAGTCTATCATCCCAGAGCGCATGAACCAAATTATTATGCCATACTTATTGTTCTCTTGTAGCATTCTCTTAATGATATTCACTAGACTTTTGTTTGAGGATTCAACCAACCCATTTCCCCGAGGATAATAAGTTGTTGAGTGTCCTAGAGTAATGTGTTACTGGATACAAAACTCTATAAGTCTTTTGGATCTGAAGGCTTATGCATT
Organism: Picea engelmannii; assembly: GCA_009831015.1. NCBI lineage: Eukaryota > Viridiplantae > Streptophyta > Pinopsida > Pinales > Pinaceae > Picea > Picea engelmannii. Next base: position 68,903 of record ML792280.1, on the reverse strand, counting down.
ATCATCTATAATTTTTTCTAGGGCATCCAAAGCGAGACAAAATATTAGTTTCCAAAAATTTAATGATAACAAAGTCAGTGGCTTTCCCGCATAGTACAACTTCAATCCACTTCATGAAATAGTCTGTGGCTGTGAGGATCCACTTATGTTGGCGCAAAGAGGGTGGATGTATCTCTCCAATAAATTCTAAACCCCATTGTTGGAATGGAGCTTCAACTGACATGGGTTTCATTGGGAGAGGCAGGAGCTTCCTTTTTCCTTTGAAAACCTGGAATTTGTGGCAAGAAGTGACTTTCTGATGCACATCAACAAACAATGTAGGCCAATAGAAACTAGCTCTGAGAATATTGTTAGTTTTCGTATTCCAACTTAGATGCTTGCCATAGTGCCCTGCATGGAAATCCTGAAATGTCCTATCAACTTCATCCTTCAATAGGAAATTAAGAAAAATACCTCCAGGGTCTTTTCAATAAAGGTTTCCATCTAGAATATAGTATTTCAATGCTGTCAATTTAATCAATCTGGATTTGGTCTTAGTCAAACCAGGAGGAGATTGTAAGTTATGAAGTAAAAAGATGAGGTCTTCATACCAAGGAGAGTTTAATAATACCTCTTTTACATTTGGAGTCACGTGCTCTTCCTACTCGTAAACTGCAGCCAAAAAATTAATCTGCAAAGCATGAAAATTGGAGTTAGCCATTAATTTGGCCAAACCTTGACCTTCGATAAGTTTGGTGGGTTTTATTTCTATGTCATATTCCAGAATAAACACATTCCACTTTCCTCTCTTACCATCTGGATTATTCTGAGTCAGGATATCTTTTACCATGACATTCAAAACATAGGCAATTGTGTGAGAATGGAGAATATAGACTCTAAAATATTTTATGGAATTTACCAGGGAAAAATCTTGTTTCTCCATTATGTTGTAGTTCAATGCAACATCTCTCAAATATTTGTTGAAAAATGCTATGGGTTGTTTGTACCCTTCATTGTTTTTCTGCAATAGTACTGTTGTGATGGTCTGTTCAGATGCGAAAGAGAACAAAAATAAATCTTTGGTGTAATCTGGGCTGATCAAAATCGGGGCTTGGGTAAGTGAATGTTTCACTTGCTCAAATGATTGTGTGGATTCGGTGTTCCATCTTATTTTGGTGTCCTTTTTCAGCATATTTGTGATGTTCCTAAGAAGTTCGGCCAAGTTGGGTATGAATCTTCTTAGGAAATTTATTTTACCAATGAATGATTGTAACTCTTTGATGTTCCTAGGGTGTTCCACTTTCTGGATGGATTCTATTCTACTGGGGTCTATTTTAATTCCATATTTAGAGATTATGTGTGCCAACAACTTTCCTTCCTCTAAACCGAAAAGGGTCTTCTTGGGATTCAATGAAATCCTGAACTTTCTACACTTCTCAAACACTCATCTAAGATGTTGCAAATGTTCCTCATCAGATTTGGAGTAGACTGTCAAGCCATCCAAATATATGACTATAAATCTTCCAATCTTGTCCACAAAAGCAATATCCATTTCTCTTTGGAAAGTGACACCAACGTTCATCAGACCAAAGGGAATTTTCACGTACATGAAATTTCCCCAGGGTATGGTGAAGGTTGTTTTCTCCTGGTCATCTGGGTGGACAAGGACTTGGTTGTAACCCGAGAAACCATCTAGTAATGAGATCCTATTGGCCCCAAATACCTTTTGTAATATGTGGTCCATTTTAGGCAAAGGGTAATTGTCTTTGAGGGAAACCTTGTTCATGTTTCTAAAATCAATGAAAAGCCTGATTTCACCAATCTTCTTCTTGGTGGGAACCATATTAGAAACCCATTTAGAAATATCAAGGGGACTATAATTTTGGCATCATACATCTTTTTAATTTCCTTTTCTATCAGGGGAAGAAACTTGGGATTGATTCTCCTAAGTTTCAGCCTAAAAGGTTTTTGTTCTTATTTTATTGGAATTCTATGTCGTATGATACTTGTGTCATAATATTTTAAATCCTCATAACCCGAGGCAAACACATCAACATATTCCTCAAACAGTTCAATGTATTTGTGTTTTTTCTCAGTGGGTAAAGATTTGGAAAGTTTTATCATCTTTGTGTTTTCCTTTGTTCCTATGTTACACTCTTCGACCTCCTTACCACTAGCTTCAATTTTGGGATTTTTTGCTACATCATTAAAATCAAATAGGTCTTCTAATGAGACCAAACCTCTAGGAAAAACGTTGTTTTTCAAATGCAAAACATTAAAGTCTTCATCATTTGTATTCACTTCATCTAAATCTACTTTATTTACACTATCATTATCAAAAACCAATTTATTTACATTATCATCATTATTCTCTACATCTATATTTGTACATTCGAAATCATTCCTACACAGCAGGAAGTCCTCAATTTGATCCTCATTTCCAAATACCTGCCAATATCTGATGTTATCTGGGACGGTTGGTCAACACTTCACCTCTACTGTGTATTGGAGATTTGGTTTGAAAGGTATTTTGCATGTAGCTGCTGATGTAGTGAATCCGTTTGTGAGTATGTTCTGACCCTTGGGCATTACCTTCAAGTTGATTTCAGTAAAACATTCTAAAAAATCTACAAAAACATTTCTATAAGCTATGAGTCTATTATTCTTAGCTGAATACTCACCTTTAATTTGTTTAATGACCAATTCAAAATCACCTCTTACCATAATATTTTTGGCACCAACCTTCTTCAGTAGTTTCAGGTCGAGCATCAAAGCTTCGTACACAAATATGTTGTTAGTGCATTGGAAATTCAGTTTGTAAGAGTGGATTTTTGAATACCTTGATTTGTGATTATGCAACCAAACTTCAGCTCCAACTCCCTCTTTGCTCACAACTCCATCAAAATCCATACTCCATAAATATGTTGGTAGTTCATCACTTTCTACTATTACAACGTTATTTACCTTAGTGATTGCTTTATCTTCTTTCATGTTAGGTACATCATCTCCCCACTGAGCAATTCAATTATCCAGGTCACCATCATTGTACAATATGAATGAATCCAGATCATAGTGTGTAGAGTATAATGGGTAGTTATGTGGTTTTTCCTGACTACTGACCATATATTTGATCAGAGTCTCTCTGTCCATTCTTCTCTATTGTCCAAATATTGGGATGGTAGCATAAGACATATCTAGCTAAAAATTGCCTTTCAACTTAGCTCTCCAAGATATAGATAACAACATACCATATTTCGGGGGAATGTTTGCAACCACGATATCCATCACCATAATTTTTGTTAGGATTTGAGCTAGGGTGATGTATAAATATTTAATTAGCCCTATACATTTGACCTTGCTAGAGTCAAAAGAATGCAAATCCTTGTAGGGTCAAGTGACATCAAGCCCCAATTTCTCCATCAAAACTTTGGGCATCAAGTTGTGAGAGGCACATGAATCAAGCATATCATTGTGTAAGATTTTGTCATGGATATTCAGACTGATATAGAATGGGGGAACAACACTTTTATCAGTCTGTCCATCTAGTTCAGGACCGAACAAGAGCTTGGGTTTATCATCAGTAAGATTTACAGTGTCTGAGTGCATTCCTAATCCAATATTCAATCCCTTTGTACCTATCTTTAGTTCAATTCTTAATGCTTTAATCACCTACGACCTATAATTGTTTTTTCTCATCAATTCGGATAGGGGAATAGGAATTTTCAATTTGGCTAGTTCCTCTTCTAGGCTGAAAGTGGTGGAAGTCTTTCTTTGGCTCTGCACTTCTATTTTTTCTGGCATAATTATTTGGGCATAAGTATTTGGATTACTAGTATATGTGACCTCGGTCTGATTTGATCTTTGCGAGATTTCAGGGTTTTTCTTCGTAGAAGATTCAACATTATTCTTCTCAGGGACTTTCTTGAGAGAGGTATCTGAGGTTTTCTTGGCCTCAGATGTCTTCTTCGCTTCAGTAGCCTTCTTTGTAGGATTGTCATTAGTCTTATTTATTCTTAAGTTATACTTTCTATGCACCTCCATTATAGCATTCTCAAAGGCATGTTGTTTTGCTTCATCTTCCTCCTCATTCACCTTTGTTTGTGAGAAGAGAAAAAGCTCTTGTTCTTCCTGAGTTAGAAAAATAGAGTCATCGTCGTGGATGCCCATTAGGTTTATGATAGTATCATCCAACTCATCGATTACCTCCTACCCATCATTAGCGTAGTTCTCCTGAAGTGGTGGTCTAATCTTCAGATCATGCCCCCTTTGCTCTCTTTGATCTCTGGGATCTCTCTAATCCCTCTGTTTGATCTGGGGAGGGTTCCTTCTGAAGTTTGGATTTCTGATCTGAGGGGTTGGGTGATTTTCCATGGGTGGATTCCTTTTAGAAATGGTTAGTATTTCCATCATTCTTTCCATACTTCTGACTACAAAATCTAATTTGGCATCTAAGGAAGATGTGGAAGGATCTTCTTTGATTGTAACCCTTCTCTCTATTTTTTGCCTAGCTCTTTTGGCTAGTATATTTGCTTCTACACTTACTGCACTTTTCTGCATGTCTTCTAGAGTGACATAATTCATTTCCCTTAGTTGATATGACATATATGCATCAAATCAATTAGGGAACTTGATTAAAGCCAAACCTTGTGGGGGTTTAATATCAACTGGAATTGTGTTATAAATATTGTTGAAACGGATGCAATAATCTTGCACTGTTTCCCCTTGATTCTGTTTGATATTATCATATTCTGATAAAATCTGGAGAGGATTTTTCTTTACCTCCCATCTGTCAAGGAAACTCCATTGGAAAGTAGTAATGTGAACTATGGTAGCAGGGCATAGTGATTTGAACCATTTTTTGACTTCTCTTATCAAATTCTGTGCAAAAAGTCTCATCCGGACGTCTGCCTCATCGACTTCCCACAAATCAAAATAATCATTCATGTTATCAACATGTTGTTGTGCATTCATAGGACCAGTACCATCAAACCGAGGAAGTCTAGTTTGATAGTCTTGAGGCATGGCATGTAAAGGAGCAACCAACACTAAGGGAGAATATCTTGCTGCCATGATTAGTGGAGGAGGCTGAACAACAATTTGTGTGATGGGAGGGGAAGTGACAGAGGAAGTAGAAGAGGCAAGGCTAGGTTATGTAGAGTGAATTATTTTATGTTTTATGGAGGTTGTAGCAATAGTCAAGGTAGAAAGTTCTAAAAACTATTGAAAGTGAGCTTGGTACAAAGCCTGATCAAGATTTTTTACTAGATCTTCTAATTTGTCAAATTCTTGAAGGAAGCATTGATCAAATTCTATTTTGGGAGAAAGTATTTCAGGGGTTCTAGGTTGCAGGGTGGTTTGATATAGGATTTTCTCACTTACAAAGATGTCGGATTTGGTTCTAAAATGACTTTGTTCAAAGGATATGTCAAACTCGAGATCCTAGATGACAACCAGCTTCTCTGAGAGAGAATTGGACCTATGAAGAGGATTGTGAATCCTAGAACCTTCTATAATGTTTTTCTTTCTGAGTAACTTCTCTAGATCATCTAATGTTGTTGCAGGTTTTGGATCGGGGTGAGACCTAGTGTAAAGTTTTTAGGAGCCATAATTTTTAATTTTTTAAGAAATATTAAAATAATATATACAAACTTTAACAACCTACGAACATTATCTCTTTATAATTTTAGACTTTATGGTTCGTTCATAAATAAATTTTTCTTTATCTAGGGAAAATAAATAGAAGGATGGAAAGTTTTTTCAGTTCCCCAGTGGAGTCACCACTATGTTATCACTCTGTAAATTCCCAAAGGTTATCGAGAGGTAGAAGAAATTTATCAGAGGTAACTTTATCCAACCACTTCAAAACTGGGATCTATCCATTCTAGTTTCAGAGAGGGATCTCTCTATAAGATTTATATATGTTTCAGGTTTCATATATTAGGCTAGTTAAACAAATGTGATTGTGTTGTTTTGTTTTATAAAATGGATGAAATATTTCTTACGCATCCATTGGGCTATGGGGTCTATGTTAAGGTTTGAGATATGAGAATATATTTTATAAGGTTTCTTCATAGGGAAGGATAATGCCAATGTTGGATATTTTATTAATTAAAGTGATGGATAGAAGAAATATATGAGATAATCAACTATAATAAAGAAGCATTCAAGAATTTCTTTATCACAATATGAGAAGATAAACATTTATATCTTTAAAATCCAGAAACAAAATATATGAAGATAAATTCTACAACTTTAACTTCTTTTAAATGATCAGATGTAGACAACACAATGATAACGAAGGAATATAAACCATTCAACGAAGAGGAGTAAACATCACCAACAGTTAACACGTAGGAATCCTGTGAATCATCCTTTTTATTACTGGTAGATCTCTTGAAAAATATTACAGTTCTTACAGCTTACTTGGGCATAAAGATCAACCCTCAGTACTTAAAATTTTGAAGTATTTATAATAAAGATTACAAACAATCCTATCATTAATGATCACGACGTGGTAGAATCCAAATCTAACTAACTAGATAACAAAATACAAAAATATAGGAACTGCTAATGATCTGTCGGATTCTCCATGTTGATTTCCAGGAAGGTTGTTGGTGAGTCATCAACTTGACTTTGACTGCTCCACATGCTGATTTGTACATACAACTCATCTTCTAGTCGATCAAGTCACACAGATCATCCCATCTCTGTTGATTGGGAACTGTGACTTTGAGCAGCCTTCGATATACCTCATCCATCTCTATGTATTTGGAGAAAGTTGGATTGGTGATGAAAATATAATTGATTTCATGTTGGATACTAAGGTCCAACTTCAGAGTCTCTAGAAATGCCTTGCGTGTTATGCTACCCTGTATTCCTGAAAACTTGGAGCTATCTTTTTCCACCATAGTGATCTTCTTCTTGTAGTCAGAAAGAGTCATCAACTTGTCATTTAGTACCAGTAAATTGGGAAGGCCTTTCTTTTGAAAAGAATCAATATTTCTAAAGAATCTCTTAACTTTGACATACACGGTCTAGGCTCTCTCCTCCATCTGTAGCATTAGTCCTCTCTTGGTCAGAACTTTCTTAACCTCAAGGATAGTCTTTGTCCTATATTCAATTTGCAAGGTTTCAAGCTCCTCCTTTGTCTTCAAATTTAGGAACTTAATGATTTCATTTTCCTCTGTGGGCATTTCTCCCAATTCTCTCTTTGTCCTGTCAATGGCCTGCCTGCTCCTCAACACCAATTCATGCTGCTCAAACATGATCTGCACAATTGGCCATATTTCTGTCATGGATTTCGATATATCCATCCAAATGTTCTCCTTGGATTCTATTAGTGTTTTTCCGAAAACCATTTGCTTCTGCAGCTGCTGTAGTTCTTGCTTAAGATTTTTTTATGTGTGCCTCTTAGTGTTGTAACTGGCTTGGAAGGAGGATTTAGGTTTTTGGAGATCCTCTATCTCTTGTTTCAATATTTTGATTTTTTCTCCTTGTATGGTCATCTCCTCCATTGACTTTGCTAGAGTTTCAGATGTTTCTAGAACTATCACTGGGTTAGTTGATGGAATTTCTACTATGGTAGTTGTTGATGGTGTCGCTATCCTAACTCCTGTGAGGGGAACTGCACTCAGTGGAATGACCTCCATGGGCGCTATCTATTCCTTTTCCTTTACTAATCTTTCCAAATATTCTTCCATCTCCTTGATCTGGGCATTCTTCTCCATGATTAATTTTAACATTTCTTCTTTTTGGCCTTTTGTATCAACTATCTTTTTGGCATGTGAGTCTTCAGTAGCTGGCAATTTTAATTGTTTCCTCAATGATGCTATGTCAGCATATTTTTTCTTTAGAAGTTCTTAAGCTACTTTCACATTGGAGGGGTCGTACCCAATTTTAAGTACCATCTCTTCTAAAGATTTGATCATGTTTTCCTTTGCAAAAGATGACACTTTCTCCAGCTTTAGTTGAGTCTGAACATTGTTCAAAGAAACCTACAACTTTCCAGAAGTTTTGGAAGTGTTTTCCAATGTTGAGAAAATCATTTCTCTAGTTTGACTATACAAGTCCATCTGGTTAGATGGGTGTACCTCTGCAACATCAAACTTGAAAGTTGACCTTTTGTAATCAGAAATTTCCTTTGGTTGAGGCACCTATGCCTGCAAAAAGGCCATATACATTTTCCCCTTTTCTGTATCAAAGGCAAAGAGAAGTCTATGTTGTGTTGTTGATTTCTGTTTCCAGAATTGGGCATAGGTGCTCCTGGTCAAGATCTCATTCTTTTTTTTTGTCAGATTGTGTTGGCCCTTGACCAAGTTTTGAGGAACACTTGGTCATATTTGAACATTTTTGGACTTCGACTGCTTGTCAAAGATGGAGTGCAAGGTGAAGCAGAGATCATGGAAGCGAGACCCATTTCTTGGGTCCTTTTTGGGTTTTTGGGGATAATGTAATGGGTATGGGATGTCGGCCCATGGGTTTACCCATGTTTAGGCCTATTTTGTAAAGTATAAATAAGTAGCTAGGCAATGTAAGATAGGGAAATAAGATAAGTGGTAGTAAAGTCGTTGTGTATACTGTGTGACCAACTTGCAGAGCTGAGTGCAAGTGTTGTAAGTGCTGAGTGCATGGATTGTAAGAAGGATCTATGCTAGATCTACTCGGGGAAGGAGGATCTAGTGAGGTGTGTGAAAATCTCATGTCCTATGCAGAGTACAAGTTTGAGCTTTGTGCTATAACCAGATTGACCAAAGATAATAAAGAAGAAGAAGACTTTGTGGATGTTTCCCCAAGGTGGGGGTGAACCACAGTAAACCTGTGTGTTGTGCTCTGTTCTTTTACCTAATGTGTTTGTCTATTTCCATGTTTTGTTCTTTGATATGATTATGTGATGTGCTTTGTTATGATATACTTAGATAGATCTACTTTTCTTTGTGCTTCTTAGATGTATGGATGTAGATCTGACATATATGAAAGTGCTAAGTGCTAGACCTATTTTTTTGTTGCTAAGTGCTAACTTAACCTAGTTCTAAGTGAATGTTGCGGTGCTCTGCACCATCTGCGGAGTGCCATAAGGGTTAAATACAGATGAATGATCTATGCTAAAGTGTTTTCTAAGTGTTAGAATCACAGATCTGTGTCCCAGCTAAGGTTGCAGACACCTGATTCTTGCAACCACGCTTGCCTCTACCTCGGGTGAGACTTCATCTGCTTCACAGGTGTTGTCGAAAGGGCCAGTAGTTAGGTTTTTTTTGGTGTGTTGTTGAAGCATTGAACCCTGGGTCTGCCCCTGTGCCAACAAATGGTTCCATTGCCAGGACCTAAAACTGTGAGTGCTGGGAACTGAGGAAGAAGACACTTTGTGCAAAAGGAATCTTTGTGCGTAGACTTGTTGCCCTAGTGCACAAATTGTTACTCAACTTGTGAAGCTTTGTGCCAGGAATAAGATCAGATTCGAAGAAAGGAAGATTGGATCCGAAGAAAAGAAGTGATATCTGAACGCTCTGTGCTATAAGAAAAGTAAAAGTTGAAATTTTTGAAAGCAAGAAGTCAGATCTGTAGAAAAGAGGTAAGATCTATAAGCTCTGTGCTCTAATAAAGGTAAGAATAGTCAAAATTTCTTAGATATGGAAGCTTTGTGCTCTATAGAAGTGAGACAAGTGAATTTTTTTATTTTTTATTTTTTCTAGAACATGGATCTAGGTATGTTTGATAGATTATGTCCTAGCTTAAAAACTAGGGCATTAATAGATGAAAGAAAGTTTCATATGAATATATCTGATAAGTATAATGATAGATATGTTATACTAACAAATGGATGCAGGATCCTAGAAAGAAATTTTTGCAGGCTAGCCATTATGATCCTAATGCGCAGTACAAGAAGAGTTGGGGATCATTGAAGAGAAATAGAGGATTAACTCTTTGTTACAATTACAGAAGACCATGACATATTGCTAAGGAATTCCCTAGGAGAAAACCCAATTGCCTCTATTGTAAGGCTATGGACCATGAAGTACTAGATTTCCCTAGAATGATTGCTAGACTTGAAAAGATGAATATGGAGCAAGAAAACCCTGAAGGAGACCAAGAGACAAAGATTATAGAAGAACCCCAACAAGAATCAGAGAAAGTATTAATAGAGATGAAAAAAACCCTGAAGGAACATAAAGATGTCCGATTACTAGAGATCTTCAAAGAAAAGGAGCAAGTCGAAGCACGAGTAGGGGACTTTGACATTGACTGTATTCTCGATGAAGAAACATAAGTGAACATTATGCCAAAAAGAACTTGGGAAGCTATAGGGAAACCTGCCATGATTCCTTCATTGGGAGGAATAGGACTATTCAGAAGAAAACTGATGATGTTATGTGGAAAAATTGCTTAGATACCTATGACAGTCAATGGAACTTTGACAAAAGAAGACTTTGAGATTAGAAAATTCATTGAGGACAATGCTCCATTTACTATGCTACTCGGAAAACCTTGGATTGAAAGAGATCAACCCAGAAAGAAGGAAGAAGAAGAGGTTTTAGAACAACAGAGACAAGAGTTAAAATATTTCATGAATAAAAGGATCGCATAGTTAATAAAAGAACAGGAGAACCACTTGAATCCATATGAGACTAGAAGCCCATATGTCAAGGCCAAAGCTACACAAAAGGCTAAAATTTCTACCTCAGACAAAGAAGAAGTGATATACCTAAACCCTAGGAGAGAATCTCACCAGCACGAAGTGACTATGTCCAAGGAAAATAAAAATAAAGATGAGAAGATAACTACCGAGACGAAGCTCACTAGAAACAAGGCTAGAAATATAAGTAAGAAGAAGGCTAAGATTGAAAAATTACTGACGATCCCAGAGGGTACCTCGCAACAAGAGACTTTGCAGAATTGGAGCTTCACCGGGATATCAGAACAACGACATATGCCACTTCGATGAGGCGAAGTAATATAGCCGTTGGAACCCAATATAACCGTTCGAATGCCACACCGAATGAGTCCAAAAGAATTTATGGCTCACCACCAGACCATTAGACCATGCCATAATGGACAAAACATAAGTTAATGCAGCCTCGTACCCATTGCAAGAAGACCATTGCTAAGTTTCCCTACTTAGTCCATTGCACCATGCACTGAGAATACTTTTTTGCTAAGTGAGAATTTGAGCCCGAAACCTAAGATTACTTCACCCTGTGATCATTGCCTTGTTCCCATACTATTCATTGTAGTCTCTAAATTCACTTCACACCCGAGCTAGTTGACCCGAGCTTGCATGTCGGATGAGCTCAGTGCTGCTGAGAAAGTAGTTGAAGAAGTTTTGATTGACTTAATGAATGATAGAGTCATTTCAGACCAAGGATTATCTACAGGAGTCCAATCATCGTCAACGAGAGGACCCCAGGCCTCCCCTTCCACTGCTCGTGCCAGTCCATCCCGACCGGCTAATGAGAAACAGACCAAGCACAGGGATGACATCGCAAATGCCAAGCTTATCCCACACATTCTACCTACTTACTTACCACCTCTAAGTGGTGCCATCAACCATGAAAGTGTAACTCATGACTTTGAGTACACTTTGATCACTGCATACCTTCCAAAAGGGTTTTGCGCAGTTCGTGCTAACTAGGATAAGCTTGCAGCACTGAAATTTAGTGATTTCAACCTTGGAGATCGTAAAGTTTACAGCATGTTAGCCCCACATAAGTTTTTAACCAGGACCAAAGGCAAGAATTCTAATATTGTCCCATATTCATGGACCTAGAACCTTGCATAGTCCACACTGCTTAATGTAATGAAGATCCCGCACTTCGGCAGACACCAGGAAGTCAATGCATGCATCAAGTTGTTTTTGTCCTACTACCACGGAGGATACTTATGGTTCGACCTCTGCATCACTGTGGATCTGACCTTGATCAATCAGATCACGGGCCTTAGTATGCAAGGCCCTGACCCACAGTAGTTTTACCCTGGAAAGACCTCAAACCGAGCACTAGTGCAGAGGATAAAATAAACTTATGATGATGTTGAGAAAGGCACGCGAGGCTACAAGGTAGCCTCTATACAGAGTGGCACAATGTGCCTTGCCTGTCAGTTGATCGCGGGCAAGCTAGTTCACAAGAACATACCAACACAAGTGACTGGATTCGTAGTTGACCTCACAGGGAAGTGCACTGAGGGATTACATATTAACTGGGTGCAGTACCTTGTAAACCATCTAGAGCTTGATTGCAGAGAAGCGTAAGACCAAGGGTACAAGTTCCACTTTAGTTGGTTTCTCATACTAATTGCGTTCATCGCTTGGGAGCTACCAGAAGCTGCCAGTTTTCTAGAGATCGAACCCTTTGAACCAATGGACGTGAAGTTCTGTATGGTGTGGTACTGCAATGACATGAACAAGCAGTGGTAGTCCAATGTCATCTTCCATGCCTATTACAACCAATTGAAGAAGTCAATCTAGTCTACACCGCGCCTCACCCCAAACACACTTCATAGCTTTATACCTTTGATAAAATTCAGTGCGGACCTCCACTTCACCTATATCACAATGTGCGTTGATGAGCACAAATAATATCTCTAGTCGTACTACAAGTTGACAAAAGAAGACTTGGAGCAGATTACCAAAAAATGGTCGATGAACCTCTTTGTTGTAGCAGACCCCATAGAAATGTTCGACGTAGAAATCCATGAAGCTATGCCAGATACACCTAGACCAAGCAAGACTAATAAGGACAATGAAGTTCAATATGTCCATAGCACATCCATGAAGACTACTTCGATCTCACCTGCATAGGGAGGTGATGGACAAGAACTAGGTGGCATAGAAGTTGAGCAAAACAAAGGTGAGGTTACTCCTCCTAGAGAGGAGGAGGATCCCACTAAGAAAAGAAAGATTACCCCACAAAAGCCTTCATCCTGAAATAAAACTAAGGCCCCCCAGACTACTTTTAAGACTACCCTCACACCGGATGACTTTGACTTCTTAATCACTGCGCTGAATGATGCTTCACTAGAGATCGCAGAAAAGCAAGAAGCAAAGCAGGAGGAGGTATTCAGCCGAATCAAGGGAGAACTTCAAGAAGTGTAGCAAGCACTCCAGTCCAATTGAGCAGTTTCTACTGCACCCTTGACAATTGGAACAACAAGAATAGGCGATGAGCCCACCCAATTACACTAGATCATCGAGAAAGTCGAAGCTCGTCTTCGACGAGCTCAAGAAGACACAACACAAGCCACCCAGGCTTTGACACAAGTATATATTGCACTTGTAGAACAACAGAGTAAGTTAGAATGGGAAAATATTTCCCTGCAAGTGAAGTGGTATGAGGAAAAATCATAGTTACAACAGAGCAAGGACCAGTTGCTAGAAGAGCAACTTGAATTACATGAAAAGGGTTCACAAAGAACTTCGCTCTGTGACGGTCATAGAATTGAAGATTGAAGAATGTGTCCTATAGTAGGTGGCACAACTTGAAGAAGTAATCCATCAACTTCAGTAGTGCATCACAGATTTGGAACTTCATACCGTGCCTGAGACTCCTCAAGAAATAAGATATCTAAGGGAGGAAACTGCCCATAGCACAGTTGGCTGATTAAAAAAATTTGACTTGGAATGCAAGCAGCTGAGCGCTAGAAGCTCCCAGACTTATGAGAACCTCACAAAGAATCTAGAGTTGTAGGCATTGGAGTCACATCTCAAAGAAGAAAATAAGCATGCAAATACGTTATAGGTGCACTTGAAGGCCTTGACCCCAGTCGAAAGAATGCAGGGGTTTGCAGAACAATCCACCACCCAAAAAAGGTACACATGCCGCAAAGTAAAGTGAAGGAAGTCTCCCAATGAATTTATCCAATACAAGAAAAGGAATGTCAACTGTTCACTGAAGTTGAAAGCTAGAGAACCAAGCTTGAACAGGTTGTCATCCCTACAGAACAATGCCTGGAAGGGCCAATAAACAACGCAGTGATCTAGGAGTTCACTGAACAAGAGGTTGTCGCATTGTAGCAGGTCGAAGTATCTCGAGACAAGATCAAGGCATTTGAGGAAGATCTGATCAGACCAGAGTGACTCGGGATGAGTCACAGGTGAGTGTTGGGGGCCGGTTGGCCCCTGACCAAGTTTTGAGGAACACTTGGTCATATTTGACTTTTTTTGGACTTTGAGAGCTTGTCAAAGATGGAGCACAATGCAAAGTAGAGATCATGGAAGCTAGACCCCTTTCTTGGGTCCTTTTGGGTTTTTGGGGATAATGTAATGGGTATGGGATGTCAGCCCATGGGTTTACCCATGTTTAGGCCTATTTTATAAAGTATAAATAAGTAGCTAGGCAATGTAAGAGACGACAATAAGATAAGTGCTAGTAAAGGCCTTGTGTATACTGTGTGACCGACTTACAGAGCTGAGTGCAAATGTTGTAAGTGCTGAGTGCATGGATTGTAAGAAGGATCTGTACTAGATCTACTCGGGGAAGGAGGATCTGGCGAGGTGCATGAAGATCTCCTGTCCTATGTGGAGTACAAGTTTGAGCTCTGTGCTGTAACTAGATTGACCAAAGCTAATAAAGAAGAAGAATACTTAGTGGATGTAGCCCCAGGGTGGGGGTGAACCACGATAAACTTGTGTGTTGTGCTTTTTGCTTCAACCTAATGTGTTTGTCTCTTTCCATGTGTTTTGATTTGATATGATTATGCGATGTGCTTTGCTATGATATACTTAGATAGATCTACTTTTCTTTGTGCTTTTTAGATGTATGCATGTAGATTTGACATATATGAAAGTGCTAAGTGCTAGACCTATTTTGCTATTGCTAAGTGCTAACTTAACCTAGTTCTAAGTAATGCTGTGGTGCTCTGCACCATCTACAAAGTGCCATAAGGGTTAAATACAGATGAATGATATATGCTAAAGTGTTTTTTAAGTGTTATAATCAAAGATCTGTGTCCTAGCTAAGGTTGCAGACACATGAGTCTTGCAACCACCCCTGTCTCTACCTCAGGTGAGACTTCATCTTCTTTGCAGGTGTTGCCAAAAGGGCCGGTAGTTAGGTTTTCGTTGGTGCGTTGTTGAAGCATTGAACCCTGGGTCTTCCCCTGCACCAATAGATTGTATTTCTAAAAAATACTTAGTCCTGCAGATCCATGTGATGGTTGAGTGGTCAAGGTGGTATCAACCTGATTCTTTGATGAAGAGGTAGACATCATTTTCTGACTGCTTGAGAAAAATGGTGAATTTTCTCCCTCTACTGCTATGGTAGATTAGGTCTCTTCTCCCCTAGATCTGTCAGGGGTATGACTGGTCTTGGTATTTTTCCTGTAAACTCGGAAATCCTCTGCTGAGACTTCAGTAACTGATGGGGAGACTTCCTTTCTGGGCCTCTTCTCTACTAGTACTTGTGGAGTAGGGGTTTGTGAAACATCGACTGAAGGAGGCTGTTGTTCTGAGTCTTCCAAGGTGTTCACTTCCCACTCTGTCTGACTCATGAATTTCTCAATTTCTGGTTTGGGAACATGAGCATATGGAGATATTTTATTCTTTATCCTCGTTTCTGAGATTATGCCACAAGGATCATAGTGCCACGGGAAATTGATGTTGAACTTCATCTCCTTAAAAAAATTATCGGCCATTTTCCTTGCAGCTCAACTGTTACAAATCAAAGGTCCTATCTGTCCCTTGATCCTCAATTGTTGTTTCTTCTTGAAGGCTGCAAAATGAATATCATTTGAGTTAATCATTTGCCTAATATATTCCAAGGCGAATATGCGCACAGACAAATATCTAGGCAATTTGTAGGGTCCCAACTCACATCCATAAATTCTAATCTCTATGTGGTTCTGGTACAGGTACTAGTCTCGGGTCTTGGCGAGGTATGAGAGATGTGGAATTCACTAGATTTCTTCGTTTATCCTTGGTTCTTGTCTGCCGTCGAGCATGCTTACCACTAGGTGGTAAAATTGATCTATGAATTGATTAAAAGTGAATTATGGTGAATTATTTCTCAGCAGTGATGTCCAAAATATGAACGACTGCGGTTTTCCATTCTGATCTAGCTTTTGCATTGAAAAAAAGAACTTGTCTTCTTGGAAAAACACGAACACATATGCCAATATTGAAGAGTACCGGAGCATGCCTTTTGTGGGAAACTTGAAAAGTTGTTCATGAATATTCTCGGCCAAAAAAATGTTGTAGTCAAACTGCATTGTGGCCCTCTCCTCGGTAGAAAAAATATATAGATAACCCAATATTGGCTCAACTACCCACTCATTTGAGTAGTATCCAAGTAGACTGCAAAGAGGGGAAATAATTTGATTTCCTTTATCTGAGAAAATCGATGACTGATA
The DNA here is from genome assembly GCA_009831015.1 of Picea engelmannii. Taxonomy (NCBI): domain Eukaryota; kingdom Viridiplantae; phylum Streptophyta; class Pinopsida; order Pinales; family Pinaceae; genus Picea; species Picea engelmannii. Next base: position 52,589 of record ML792280.1, on the reverse strand, counting down.
TGGGGGATTTTCTTTCGGTAAAGGGACAATCTCAGGGAGGAAAATCTCAAAAATCTGCACTCTCTAGGGAAAAGACAACTTTTGATACATTTCAGTTAGGATCTCAATGGTAAAAGGAGAAAAGGATTTGGCTCTGGTATTTGCAGCATCTGGTCAATGGCTTTGGGTGTGATAGTGAATAGGGTCTCTCCGGAGGATGAAACAAGAGCTCTCTGATAGAGAAGATAGTGCTCCTGACACTTGAGGGAAAACTCAGGGAAGTGATGAATTTGGGGGAAAAGGTACAGTGAGATATTGGACTCCCAGAGTCCAATATCATCACTCTAGTCTGAGAAAGTGTCTTTGAAACACAAGTGTAACTCAACAAAATCAAATTCACATTTGGTCTCTGAAATCAAGTAATCTTTGTCGGCCAGAGGGATCTGGTCGAGGTCGACATGAGGCAGGAGGAAAGGATTTTCATAAACTTCTGATTTTTTGGACTTTGGCGCCATCACTTCGACTGATACATGTGAAATTTGAAAAAGAAATGATGTTGACTGTAGATTCTAGGAATTAGTGGAGGTTGTAGATGAAAAAAGCAAAGAGAATAATGGTTTGAGAGGTGTCTGGATCATGAATGATGAAGGAACGACGAGGAAAATGGGATTATTTGGGTAGATGGGTAACTGTTGGAGGCACGGGGGACAAGTCAGCAGGATAACAGATATGTTTTCCTATATTAGTTATCCAACGGGTACCTCGGGTATGAGGTGGAAGGTAAATTATGGGTGATGAGTGTGTGAGGATGATGTGGAAGGTGGTGATCGAAGGATAAGTGAATGGGATATGACATGTGATAGGTGAGTGGAGGGAAGTACGCTGGCGAAGTAATGAGACATGACTTATAAGTGGTGGTGGTGGAGTGTGATGTCATGGGACGATGGTGGTATGGGAAAATGGTATGGCGGTTTACTCAGAGGGGGGGCGGGGTTGGCGGTAATTGGTTTAGAGAAATGGGTTTTTGAGTTAACACAATGGTGACACTTTAGGATGGGGCCCACCGAGGAATACCACCAACTCAGAGCCCCCCTGCCATTAAATATAGAATGGTTGGGGGGGTCCGATATTACTTGTCAGTCGTCGATCTGAGTGTCGTTTTCTCGGTCATAGATCTTAGCACACCTTTTAACTACAAAGCGTGAATCATATTATACTATGGAAACTTAGGATAGTGTTATTTTGTGGGTTTTTTGCGCTGCTCCCTTTTCATTTTTCCACCAAGGGGTTAGAACACAACCTTCTAACATCAAAACAAAGATCCTCACTCAACTTTGTGTTTGTTTTATTGAAAGGAAAGACAACTAACCTATATTATAATCTAGTTTCCTAACACATTTAACCCTGATTAGATTTTTGGGCTAAAAATTACTATATACTGGGGCTATTTGATCAAGTTTAAATAGTTTGATCAAATTTATTCACTAACTAAACTATCTACTTGGCTAAGATTAAACAGTTTAGCCAAGCTTTATTCACTAATCCTATCAGCATAAATTCAAAAAGACTTGACCATGGCTAAACTGTATGGATCAAGCCATTCTTATTGCATGGAGCCTTATCCATTTTTGTTTTATGCCCTCTTTTATTCTTTTTCTTTTCTTTCTTTCTTTTGAAAAAAAATTGCAAAATGAAATATTATTTACAGCCAAAAATACAACAAGAGTAAAAATTTCCAGTCACTAGTTGATCCTATGAAACATAGGGTTGTAACATCTCAGATCCAATGGATTAGATCTGTACTTCTCCTCTGCACTTCCTCTGGTCACTAGACGTTGATCTAACGATCATCACATTTTCTCCAGATCTGATGGTCCTTATTCATTTCGGATTTTGGGCTTCGGGCAATTCAACTTTCAAGTTGCCAATTCTTCCGAAGTGAGATTCCCCAAATAGTAAAATCCTCACAAATTTTGACCTGAAAAGAATGTTGTTCGTCAATCATGTTCTTATATCTATGGCTCGATCTATCTATGGTGCTTCTCTTCTATCTTATCTTGTCCTTCCATTTAGAATGATCCAACGACTGTCGGGTATTCGTGATTGGTGATCCAACGACCATTGTCATTCTTCCTCCTGATATTTATTGCCTTCTTCTCTTCCTTTTGTTCTTTCCATCAATGACAAGCACACTCTTCCTATAAACATTCCAACAATATCCCCCTTTGGAATTGATGGCAACCCTGAAAGGTTGCACAATTGTGCTTAGACCTCCAACTATAGCATCCAGACAACACCTTTTTCTCCCCCTTTGACATCAATTTCAAAGAAAATAGAATGTGATTCTGTGCTCCCCCTAATCATATATATTAGGAGCACTCTCCCCATGATTATATAGACTATTTATCTTGATAACGGGGTCACACCCAACTTCTGGCATAGATACTCAAACTGAGCTTTTGCAAGTGGTTTAGTGAAGATATCAACAATCTGATCTTTGGATGGAATATAATGCAAAGAAACAATAGTGTTGGTCACCTGTTCCCTCAAGAAGTGATAATTCATGGGTATATGCTTTGTCTTGGAGTGAAATACATGATTCTTTGACACACTAATCTCACTAGTATTATCACAATGAATTGGGATTGGTGCAGTATATTTTACCTCCAAGTCTGCAAGGGTCTGAATCATCCACAATACTTGGATACAACAAGTGGAAACTGCAATGTATTCATCTTTTGTAGTTGATAAGGAAATGGAACCTTGCTTCTTTCTCAACCATGCTACAAGGGAATCTCCTGAGAAGAATGCACCTCCACTCGTACTTTTCCTTTCATCCACATAGTTAGCCCAATCAACATCTGAATAGAATGATAGTTGAAAATTTTGATTCCTAGAATACCATAGGCCATAGTTCATTGTTCCTTTCAATTATCTGAATATTCTTTTGACAGCTAACAAATGACTCTATTTAGGTGCAGCTTGATTCCTTCCTACCATTCCAACAACATACATTATGTCTAGACCGGAGGCTATACTGTACAATAGGATGCCTATCATAGACCTGTATGAACTCTGATCAACATCATGTGAGTCATCATCCTTGCTTAACTTGCATCCAGTGACCATAGGTGTGCTCATAGGTGTAGAATATTACATTTGAAACCTTTTCAACGTTTCTCTTAGATATTTCTCCTAAGAAATAAATATTCCTTCAAACCTATGAGTAATTTGCATACCAAGAAAAAATGACAGTTCCCGTATCATAGACATTTCAAATTCAGACTACATGGCAGAGGAAAACCATTGTACCAATGAAGCATTATTTCTTCCGAAGATGATGTCATCCACATAGACCAGCAAAATAAGAAAATCATTACCCTATGTTTTGATATACAGATTGTTGTCAACTGTTCCTCTCTTGAACCGTTTGTCTTTAAGATGCTTATCCAATCTGTAATACCAAGCATGAGGATCTTGTTTCAACCCATATAAGGCTTTCTTCAGCCTGCAGACAAATTCAGGGTTATCTAACAGTTGGAAACCCTCTCGTTGTTCCATATAGAATTCTTCTTTCAGATCTCCATTTAGAAAAGATGACTTGACATCCATTTGATAGACTTTAAACTGTTTATGACAAGCGTATGCAAGAAACATTCTAATGGATTCTAATCTTGCTATGGGCACAAATGTTTCATCAAAATCCAGACCTTTTATTTAAGCATATCCTTTGTAGACCAATCTAGCCTTATTTATTACAATATTTCCTTGCTCATTCATCTTATTTTTGTAGAACCTTTTGGATCCTATTACATTTTTATTTGTTGGCCTAGGAATGAGTTCCCAAGTGTTATTCTTTTCAATATGGTCTAATTCCTCATTCATTGATTTTAACCAATTTACGTCTTTACTTTATTCATTAAAGTTCTTGGGTTCCACCATGGATATGAAGGCTATATGTGATTGCTCATTGTCTTTGATTATCCTTCTCCTGGTTTGTACACCTTTGTCTTTCTCACCATTTATCTGACTTTCAGGATGATTTTTTTGAGTAATTCTGGAGGAAGGATTTGATGTTGATTGTTGTCTTGACTCTTCTTGTATGAGTGTCTCTTCTCCACCTGATTCATCATCTTCTTGTGACTCTGAGATTTTTTGTTCTTAATTTTCATTATTCTCATCATATTTTTCATCTGGCTTAGTGCTTATTCTCTGTTGATCTTTTACATGATCTTCTTCATCAATTCAAACATCAACACAATCTACTAATTTATGCATTCTTTTGTTAAAGCATCTGTATCCTTTACTGTTCATTGCATATCCTAAGAAGATACCTTCATCAACTCTGCTATCAAATTTTCACATATGTTCATCATTATTCTTGATGTATCATTTACTTCCAAATACTTTGAAGTTCTTGATTGATGTAGGTCGACCAAACCACAACTCATATCGAGTTTTATCATTGTTCGGCCTTAGATGCGCTTTGTTTAGAATATGAAAAGTCATGTGAACAACCTCCACCTAGAAGGTTTGTGAAATGTCCCTTTCACTCATCATATCCCTTTCCATTTGTTGAACTAATCTATTTTGGCATTCTACGACTCCATTTTGTTTAGGATTACCTAGAATAGTATATTCTCTTTTAATTTCATGTCTATCACATAATTCTTTGAAGTCTCATGATAGAAACTCTCCTCCCCTTTTTGAGCGAATTTCCTTTAACTTCCTCCCCGTCTGATTCTTAGATAGAACCATAAACTTTTGGAACTTCTCAAATGCATCAGATTTTTCTATCAGAAAGGAAACGCATGTAAGTCTGGAGAAGTCATCAATGACTAGCATAAAGCAACATTCTCCTCCAGTTCCTTCCTTTTGTGATGGTCCACACAGATCCATATGAACAATTTGAAGTGGTTTCTATGAATATGTGAAACTCTTTTATTTGAATTGAGAACAAGTCAACTTCCCCATTTGACAGGATTCACATATAGAGTTATTAGGGTTAGATATTCTTGGAAGGTCTTTCACAACCCCTTCATTATTCAATATGACAATATGATCAAAATTTAGGTGTCTAATCCTTTTGTGCCATAAAAAAATTTCATAAAAATTTCTTAAATGGCATTTCTCCTTGTCTTCCTTCAAAACATATACATTATTTTCAGTTCTAACCCCTTTTGCAATCATCTCTCATGTGTTTATTGTCTTTATTTTACAATTCTTGGCAGTGAAAGTAACTTCACATCCTTTGTCACATATATGACTAACACTAAGAATGTTATGCTTTAAACCACCAACAAATAATACATCTTGAGCTTTGCTTCTTCCATTACTTAAGCTTACTAGACCTTTACCTATGATATTTCCTGGAGCATCATTTCCAAAGGTCACACTCCCTGATTTATTTTCTTTGAGTGATAGGAACTTACTTTTGTCACCTGCCATATGACTGGAGCATCCATTGTCAATATACCAGGGGTATTTTTATCTTTTAGCTGACAACACTAATCCACACTTGTTATATTCATTCTTCTTCCAAACCTTGACATTTTAAGCTCTGTGATTTGAATATGGATTGTAGTTATTTAAGAGAAATTTGGTAGCTTTATGTCCATAATTATGGCAGATGCAACATTCTGGTTCATTTAATAAAGGATAATAACGATTGTTATGTTTAATCTGCGTCCTTTTCCTAGCCATCACATGATTTTCAATCTATGGTTGTTTGTTACTTGGCTGTCTCATTCTTTGTTGTGGCAGATATTTATTCCTTGGTCATCTTGATTGCTCATGTCTAAATCTTAAAGAACAATTTATAGCTTTGTGGCCAAAGTTAGAGTAGTAAAAACAATATCCATAGAAAAGATCTTTGTACCTGGAAAATGGCAGTCTTTTTTGAGCAGGTTGATTTCTTCCATGCTGATGATTTCCTTGAGCAGAGGGTTTATTATTTCTTTGTTCTATAGATTCAATTCTGGTAGCTTTTCCTTCACTCCTCCTTGGCAACTGATTCTCTTACTTTCTTTATGCATGTTTTTGTTGTCAATGGTTGTAGATTTGACAAACTTGATGGATTCTTTGTTGCTTGGCTGACCACTACTTGATCCCTCTTCATAACCCAAACTAGTTTTCAACTTCGAATTCCTTTGCTGATTCAGAATGGAGGCTAATCCTTTTGAGGCTTTAATACTAGTCAGATTCTTATCATATAAGGCCTGAAATTTCTCTAGATCTTTTCCGATAGTCACTACTTCAGCTTCCAATTTTTCACCTTTTGTTTCGGCTTCCTTCAATTGTTGTTTGAGGATGTCTTCAATATTCTTAGATTCTTCTAACTTAACCTTCAATAGAGAAATTTCTTCAGTTGGTTCATTGCATGTTTTCTCATACCTAAGAAGTAATTGTTTTTCTTTTATTTTCTTTTCTTTGTGTCTATCAATCTCTTCCATGGCACTGACAAGTTATCCTTCAAGATCTACTACTGCTTCACAATTAGCGAAATCACTTTGTGTATCTTCAATGTTTAGATATTCTAAAGCTGTTAGAATGATATCATTTATTTTATCTTCAATAGAAGAGTCATTGCTTTCATCATATAGGGGATCATCATCATTGTTTACACAAAGGTTTTTCTTCTTAAAATTATTCTCTTTATAGACATTCTTATGTTTGTGCTTCTCTTCATCGTTATATGTCTGATCCTTTATTTTGTGAGAACTTCGATAGTTGAAACATTTGAAGGGCATTTCACCTTTGTATTTGCCTGATCCTTTCTTCAGTCTTCTCACAAAATTTGCTTCAATCTCATCTATATCAAAGTCTGTGTTTTTCTATTCTTTAAAGGATGCCTCTCTTGTAGTGGATTTACTTTTAGTGATTTTCATTTCATAAGCATTTAGGGTTTCAAGTAGTTGATCTAGTGTCAACGTTTTGAGATCAATTATTTTCTCTATAGCAGAGACCTTTGAGTTAAATCTATCAGGAAGAGATCTTAGTATTTTCTAGACTAGAAAAGGTTCATCTATCATTTCACCTAGACCTTTCATAGTGTTGACGAGTTCTTCTATATGTATGAATTACATACTGATAGTTTCTTCTTCATTCTTCTTTAACTGTTCAAATTTCAATCTGTGAGTCTGTAGTTTTTCCTCTTTCACCTTCTCATTACCTTCATAACTAATTATCAACTTTTCCCACATAACTTTTTCTAAATCACAGTGCATGAATTTGAAAAACTCAGCTTCTGCAAGTCCACTGAGGATGGCATTCATTGATTTTGCATTAAAGTTAAACTCCAGCTTATCATGTTTTGAGGCCAAGACTACAGGATTCACATATCTAGTTTCAACGACATCCCAAACACCAGTACCCAAAGAAATTAAATATGTTCTCATCCTTATTTTCCAGAAGGAAAAATTTGTTCCATCAAACAAAGGGTCTCTATTAGTTGAACTCCATTCATGACTAGTCATGTTTAAGCTTATGGATCTACCTTTGATCAATGGCACTAACTCTAATACCAATTGTTAGAAATATAACTAAGAGGGGGGGTGAATCCGGGGATGATTTTAGGGGCTAAATTTCGCTCATGGGCTAATTTTCCATGTTTTTTCCCAAAAAAATATTCACTATTCTAAAAATGATTCACCCAAATTTGTAGGATAAAATTATTTTACCTTAAAAATCGCCAAAATTTTATACAATATATATAAAATCCTTAGAAATTTGAATGTTTTTACAAAAATATCTCCAAAACATTTTCTAGTTGGCATATGAAGGATTAGTAAGATTCACCAATGTTTCTACATTTTAAAATAAATTTCCATCCTTAAACTCATCCCTGGGTGAATCGGTTATAATATAAGCTTGAAAATTTTCTTGTTCTTTTCTGAATCTTTCTAGATTATTATTTAATGTGTTATTGACAACTTAACATGTATATATATATATATATATATATATACAATATTTGATCAATCACACAGAATACGCCTAACCAACAGGTGCTTCATGACTCACGACTTTGGGAATCTTGGAATGAGACATCTCGATTCTCCCAACTCCCGATATCCAAAGTGGAGCCTAGCTATGTGATAGATGCTCCCTTAAACTTTGTTTATGTGACCATGGCTGTGATCATAGGCCTAAATTCCAAGCGCTTCGTGATCTTAGTCTAGCGAGTGCTATCTCCTTCTTTCGATATGACCTTGGGTGATGATCTCACGTGACCACGTGATTGCGGGTGCGACCAAAGGAGGTTAGAGAGAAGCCCTTTTTTCTCCCCACAATTCACTACAAAGCTCCACATATGCCTTTGGCGATACCGTGATTTTGATTGTGGCTCGCTCAAGAAAAATTAAGACCCGAGCATGTTTTGGCCCCACAATTGAGCATGGTTACTGATCTCCAATCCCTTGGCGATGCCACTCGATCAACGGTTGTTATCTTCCTTCCTTTCCACCGTCCACTCATGATCCCAGATCTCCATGATCTATCTTCATGTAGGTCCCTTCCAAATCAACGGCTACAGTTTATTTCTTGATGTAGGCTTCGATAGTTTCAACTCTAAAACCCTGCTTTCCTCTATACTTCAATCTTCCAAAGTTGAAAATCTACTGACACGTGTCCCTCTCGGATTAACGGTTGACATCTCCTTTGAGTCTCCAAACTTTGGAGATTTCAAATATCAATTTCTTATTTCTTTTAATTGGATATCTTCCAAAATAGAAGATAGGATGAAATCTATCCTCTTTAATCCAACGACTATCCTTCGCTCCAGGACTTCATCCTTCAACATTCTGAGATTTCAATTTATCCTCGTTCAGCTTCCCTCCGAGCATTTTACCCGGAGCTTGTGATCTAGTGACACCTGTCCTCTTGTAGATCAATAGCTCCTAGTTGCTTCATCTGTTCGGGCTTTGGTGACTTCAAACCTTTCTCCTTCATGTTTTCCTAGAGTATTTCTGCCTAAATGTGTAATATTCTGACACATACCCCTCCTGGCGATCATTGACCAAGGTCTTCTTTGGGTCTTCGACGTTTGGGACTTCGGGACTTTAGTCTAATCACTGGTGGTAAAACTCCCGAAGTAAAAATCCCACAGTGACGTAACTTTCTTACGTTACTTGATGACGTGGAATGACCTGAGTAGCTATCACGTGTCACTCAGATTCATGATTTGCACGTACCTGAAATGTCGATTCAACTTGACACTTGTCATTATCTGATTGCACCATGTGTCCTTGCTAATATGGATCTCCTCATGTGACACATGTTCTGTTCCTGGATCTAACAGTTGTCCTAACTCCCGAAATGTATCTTAGATTGACGGTTGAGAGTGACTTCAGACCTTCGTCCTTCGAGACTTCGAGATTTTTCATCTCCTTTACAACCACAAACTCCCGAAATGATTCACTTTGAAGCTGTGGATCATTTTCCACCTGTCAGTATTGATGATGGAAGGTCCATTCTTACTTCAGGACTTTGACAAGTTTGCTCTCCTACACTGATCTAAATGATTAACCTTCATGCATTTATCTCTGGATCCAACGACTGTTGATCCTCGGTGCTCAGATCCAACAAATCAGATCTGTACTTCTCCTCTACACTTCCTCCAGTTACTGGACACTGATCTAATTGTTATCACATATTCTCTAGATCCGATGGTCCTTATTCATTTCAGATTTCAGGCTTCGGGTAATTTCGATGTTCAAATTGCCAATTCTTCCGATGTGAGATTCCCCAAACAATAACCTCCTCGCAACTTTTGACCTGAACAAAATGTTGTCCATCGATCATGTTGTTAGATTGATGGCTTGATTTATCTATGGTGTTTCTCTTCTATCTTATCTTGTCCTTCCACTTAGAATGATCCAACAACCACTATCGTTCTTCCACCTAAGCTTTCTCGCCTTCTGCTCCACCTTCTATTTTTTCCATCAATAACAAGCACACTCTTCCTGTAAACATGCCAACAATGGGAAGACTTTATAAATTTAGTAAAGTTTTCTTATAACAATGGGTATCATCCATCTTTAAAGATGATCCCATTCGAATCATTATATGGTAGAAAGTGCAACACACCAGTGAGCTTGGAAAACCCAATAGACAGAGTAGTGTTTGGGCCATATTTTCTTAGGGAAATGGAAGAACAGATGGTGAATATTAAGGATAATTTAAATAATTCTCAAGAATGGTAGAAAATCTATGTAGATAAAGGAAAAAATCATAGATATTTTAAAGTGGGTGACCATGTGTTCTTAAAATTATAGGCCAAGAGAATTCCCTGAAATTGGGAAATTGTTGAAAGCTAGTAGTGAGACATTGTGGACCCTTTGAGATCCCGAAGAGGATTGATCATGTTGCATACATTTTTTCACTTCCTGCATCCATGTGAATTCATAATGCATTCCATGCGTATTTTCTTAAAAAGTATGTACCTGATGCTAATCATGCAATTTATTAGAATGTGATTCAGGTGGAGCAAGAAGGAGACTTTTGAGTTCATCGATGTGCATACTAGATTAGAAAGTCAAGCTACTCTAGAATTGAGAAATCATGTTGGTAAAGGTCCAATGGACCTATTAGAGTCCTGAATACATAGCCTGAGAGCATGAGGATGCCATGAAGGAAGAGAACCGCATATTTTTCAAAACTTTTGAAGAATTTTTCTTGTACATGTGTATATAATGCACTGAAGATAGTGCATAAATAAAGGGGAGGGGAATGTAATACCCCTAGGATGAATCCCATTTCTAAATGTACATATAGGATGGTGAGCCAAGACTTTTTTGACCAGATTGCCTTTGTATATATGTTTTGAGGCTAGAGTGTCTGTGTGATTAAGATGGACAACCTAGATATTAAAAGAACAATGAGTCTGTCATTATAATATGTATCACTCATATTATTAATAAAATGCATCAATGTTGTAGATCAAGTCAGATGAAGGATTATGGTGGGATAGAACTCCATTAAAGGGAAATGGGGCTAAGAGTATAAGAAGAGGGCCTAATCCAAGGGGGATTAAGAAAAGAGAATATTTTAATAATATTTCCTAAAGCCAAGTTATATGAAATTTTTTCCTAAGTTCCTAATGATGGGGAACATATCACTAATTGGGAGAAAGTGGGGACAATGTATTTCCCAACATGACAAGTGTAAAGTTGGGAACATGTAAATATAAAGTTGGGGAAATAGTGTATTTTCTAGGATTCTTTCCCTTATTATCTCATTCACTCTTTCCATATGTACCTTCCTTCCATCATCACTCACACTTGTACTTTGGATATACAAAGTTGTTGTTAACTAGTGAAACTGGGTAATTTGAGTGGAAGAAGCAGATTGTCTGGCCTGTGTGCATTCTGAAGAAGTAGGTTGTCAGGCCTGTGTGCCTTCTAAAGAAGCATGTTATTGGGCCTGTGAGCATCTCTCCAGGTGAGAGAACTTCTAGGAATTTATTCCCTCTATACCATTCTACAACTACAAATCTATGAGACTTCCTATCTGATCTATTATTGAAGCCCTAGAAGGGAAGTGGGGAAGTTGAAGGAATGTTGAGCAGATAAGGGACACACTTCCTGGGGTCAGAGAAGCTATGGGGACTGAGAGGTTGGTGGGACAAGTTGTGGGGAATGAGATGTTGTATGATGGTTGTTTGAGTTGGCACCTTATTATGCGAATTTCTATTGTTTTTAGACCTTAGTTTGACTTATGAAGCCTCCCCTAGTGGAGTTTCTAGCCTCATCTTGAGGGTGACCTGCTGCTGAGAGTTTATGAGAAGTAGATTCTATGGCTAGGAGGAATGTCTGAGGTATGCACATAGTTGGTGATTTACCATTAAAATATAAGTGTCTTTTTATATGTTTACATGATATTTACTACGTGTATGCTTTAAATATATGCACATGTTTATGCATGAATTTGTGTGTTTCTTGTATTGCATATTTGCATTGATATGCAAGGAATATTGTTAATTAAAATGGTATTAGAGAAGATAATTTTTGCGTGGTGTGGCCTTGCTAGGGGATGGGGATTCTATAGTCAACTTAGAAGAAAAGGGAAGATTCTTACACTTCCAAATAAGTAACTCTACATTGTAATCTTTCCAAGAACCAATCCCACATAGAAATCTACGAAATGTCTACCCCAAATGGTATACCAAGATACCACAAAATAACGCTTGGATGGACAAACATATAAGAAGCCAAAAATCACATGGGACGATCCTCAAGACCAACTAAATAGTAGTATGTCTTGTGATCACTAACAATTGTCCCTAATGGATGACAAAACACAACAAGACAATCCATGGAAGTTGAAATAGACTCCTGATCAACAAAGACTGGCAAAAGAGAGTCATCCACAAAATGATTGTTAATCATATCCTCTCCCCCCCCCCCCATACCCTAGGAGAAAAATACCTTTGAGCTGAATTTAAAGACACTTTTCCTCCAATAAATATCCAAGAGCATTAGTCATCAAAGTCAAAACATAGAGATAAGGGGCTATAGGGTACCCTTTCCTGGTATATCTGTGGAGATGGATGTGAGGGGACAACACATTATATCCAAAATAAATCATCCTTGTAAAAATAATGTATTCTCTCAATAAAAAAATTTCTAGGCCACATCTTGAATTCTCCTAGCTAAAGCCTTGGCCATAATTTTATATGCAACGCTTAATAAAGTTATTGACTGCCACCCACCAGTAGGATATCTAGATGTATTCTTGAGAATAAGATTCATCATTCCTTGATTAGGTGACTCTAAAAGACACCTCGTGGAAAATAACTCATGCACAAGACTACAAAAATAATCTCCACCGTGTCCCATATCTCCTTGTAAAATTCATAAGGCAAACCATCAATATACGGGGACTTCACATTTGGCATTGAAGAGAGTGCATAAAAAAATTCATCTTTCGTGAAATATATTTCCCATGTATAACAATCCCTAACTAAGACTTTGTAAAACATTTCTCTGAAGCAAGTATCATCGAGATCCACAAATAACTCCGACAAGTCGTAATTAGAGAAAATATTTTGAAAGTGACCACTAAACATACCTCAAATATCTATTGGGTTCTACTCAAGAGACACATATTATCTGCTTAGACCATTAACCCTGTCAGCCACAAATTTCCTCTTCAAGAAGTCAAAAAAGTACTTAGATCCCCCGTTAGCCTCCTTGATCCATTGTAGTTGAGCTCTGACTTGAGCCCTTCTAGAAATATACTCATCCTCCTTATGAACCACCATCTCAAATCATGTTGTGTCCTCCTGGAGGGTGATTATGAAGGTCCTCCTCCAAGAGAATATGCATCTCCTCTAATTTTTGTCAAGCCTCCAAAAGTTGTCTCCTACATTTCCTCGCAATCATATGACCCCATCCCTTGATGAACTTCACAGTATGGAGAATGGACTCCTCCCACCATAAAAGCCACCCTTTGTCCCACCTAGGAAGAGGAACAAGATTCCATACACTATACACCAAATCCTTGAAATTTTCAAACTTCAAATGAGATACATTAAGCCTTAACAAAGATGAAGGTTTGGATTCCACCACATTCCCTACCAAAATATAAGTCATAATGGGCAGGTGATCTAACCATGTAACTGCAATTATCACATCAACCAAACACATGGTACCATAAAAGGAGATATCATCCCTTGGGCCATAGATCTGACCCAGCTTAGCAGGAACCCTATCAAATCTATGTCTAAATTTGGACCAGGTAAACCATTCAACATATCCAATTCCTTTCTTCCCCCAATTGGGGTGGAAAAACTAAAGAGAAGCTTTACATTTAGACCAAGCCTGTGATCAGGGGATCAAATTTTGCTCAAAATTCAAAGTGGTCGGAATGCGACGAAAACAGTGTCATTGCGTTCGTCTCGTCTTCTTGATTCCGACAGTATATTTACTTTGTCAAATGGACGTCATATGGAGAAGATATTGCGATCTGTTCGCCAAGACAAACAGGCAAAAATTTTGATGCTGATTGTACGTGTCTGTACAGTCCGTACGGTCTGACATGGTAGGTCCGTACAGATCGTACGATGATGACATGGAAGTTGTTGATGGGTTGACTATTGATGAATCCAAGAGTGACACGTGTCCTATAGCTGGCGAATAGTGTGAGGACACGTGGCCCAATCCATGGGTGCCACTTGTCACTCGTTTATTGGCTAGTTGGTTTTATATAAAATATATATTGGAGGCCGCGGGGTTCGACCCCCGGACCTGCCCACATAGCTAGTGCCTTCACACGACCGCCCGGCCAATAGGCCACTGATTGTTGCTTGTTATGAATGTGGGTTTAAATGTATTTATGTTTAAACTTTTGTATATTGGGCAGGGGGTTGGGCGGGGGCTAAGCCCCGACCCATGGTTGTTTGAAATTTCATGTGACCACCATATATTATATGGCACGCGGTTATAATGAATGGCATGGGGGTTTGAACCATAACCACTCCATTGTATATGCACGGGTTTTAAACATTTAGCCCGTGGTTTTGTTTAAAAACCATATGACCGGTGTATAATGTGCGCGGGAGGTTAGTTACATGGTTATGTAACCGGTTAACCACCTTTTTATCAATGCACGAGGTCACATGGCCATACACCCAGGTGCTGAGGCGGTTAGGGGCTGGTGCGCCCTTAACCGTCCTACGGTTTGTATCGTTGGCGCGGTTGCACCCGATGCTAGGTTTTTGCGCTTAAATGAGCATGTGAGCCAAGTTCATGAGAAGGGGGTGCAAATTGTAGAACCAGAGACAACAAGCTTGAAGAAGGAGACTTCCAGGAGGCCTAACTTCTTCATTTTTTGACCGATTGAGGTGCCGAAAGAGCCCAGACAGGGGTTTTGGGACGCTGTGAAGCCATTGGAGTAGTCTTTTTGTCAGTTTGATCATTGTAAGACATGATTTTGAGCAATTTTAGAACAATTAATAATAATGATCCATTGGAAGCTGGACCAGGAGATGTAGCCCATAAGAGGGGTGAACTCCTTTATCAATTACTGTGCATATGTGTTTATGTTCATTAATTATGCTGCTATATATGTATAATTTTCATAAGTAATCCTTTAATTTATGTGTTGCAAACTGATCCTTTTGCTTTAAACACATAACATTCACTTGCAATAAGTTTTCAAGTTTTTCAAGTCTTCTTCATTTTTAGATCAAGTTGGTATCAGAGCACT